>CM051234.1:33513094-33915594 GCA_027917425.1 Gastrophryne carolinensis
GCTGATAACGCTGCTAAGAAGGCCCTCACGGGACTCCCCTTTAAGGGGCTGCGCTTATTTGGTGATCGCTTGGACCTGTTTGCCAAGGGGGGTAAGTTGCCTCAACGTAAGAAGCAGTTGCGGCCCGTTCGGGGGCCTTTGTTGCCTCCTACCGAGGGTCCAGGCCCGGGAGAGGGGTCTCCTTTGCTGGCTCTAGGGGAGACTTCTAGGGCAGGGGCAGAGGTCGTGCCCACTCCGGATCTTCCTGGGGGTCCAAGCTCAAATCTGTTGCCAAGCCTCCTCAGCCATGAAGGGGCGCCCTCACCCATCAGGGTGGGGGGACAGCTGCGGCTCTTTGCTCATGTCTGGAGACAACAGGTCTCAGACAGGTGGATTCTGGAGGTTGTGTCCTCCAGCTACAAGCTAGAGTTCGCTGCATGGCGGCCTCCAAGATTTCTCTATTCTCTGATTCCTCTAGACCCCTTGGCAGCTCGTGGACTTTTTCTGACGGTGCAAAATCTACTGGGCTTGGGGGGTCATCTGTCAGGTCCCTCCTGTGAAAAGAGGTCGGGGTTTTTATTCCAATCTGTTCACAGTTCCCAAGAGGGATGGGTCAGTCAGACCCATTCTGGACTTAAAGCTGCTCAACAAGTTCACCAGGACCAGGCACTTTCGCATGGAGACCCTGCGCTCTGCAATCAGTTTGTTGCGCCTGGGAGACTTCATGACCTCCATAGACATCAAGGATGCTTACCTTCATGTTCCAGTCTTCCCAGGGCATCAGAGATTCCTCAGGTTCGCCCTGGCGGACCAGCACTACCAATTTGTGGCACTGCCCTTCAGTCTCACTTCGGCCCCCAGGGTCTTCACCAAGGTGCTGGCGGGTGTCATGGTTCTCCTCAGGGCTCAGGGCATTTGCATTTTTCCCTATCTGGACAACCTTCTCATCACTTCTCAGTCCTCCCAGCAGGCGGTATTGGATACCCAGCGGGTGGTGACGGTTCTGGAGTCATTCGGCTGGGTGATCAATCACCCCAAATCTTCCCTATCCCCATCTCGGGTGACTTCCTTCCTGGGCATGAATCTGGATACTGTTCAGATCAGGATCTTTCTTCCTCAACAGAAGGTGGGCTCTCTCCAAGCTCTGGTTCACTCCCTGCTGTCATGCCCTCATCCCTCCATCCGGCAGGGGATGCAGCTAGTGGGGCAGATGGTGTCCTGATTCGAAGCAGTTCCATATGCACATTTTCAAATGAGACCTCTTCAACTCCATCTCCTATCAGTCTGGGACAAGAGTCCCCTGTCTCTGGATCAGGCTTTCGTTCTGTCCCCTCTGGTCCGGCGGTCCCTCTTGTGGTGGCTGGACTCGAGGAACCTGTTGGGGGGCAGATCCTTTCTGGCCCCCTGTTGGGAGACGGTCACCACGGATGCCAGTCTGTCAGGTTGGGGGGGCTTCTGGAGAACCCTACAATTCCAGGGGCTGTGGGGCCCTCAGGAGGCCCATGCTCCCATCAACGTCCTGGAACTGAGGGCGGTTCGTTTGGTACTGGCCCAGTTGACTCCTCACCTTCAGGGCTGGCCGGTCCAAGTTCGCTCAGACAACCAGACGGCGGTTGCCTACATCAATCATCAGGGAGGGACTCGGAGCAAGAGTGCCCATGATTCTGTCCTGGGCAGAGGACAATGTTCCTTGCATCAAAGCAGTGTACATTCCGGGGGTGGAGAATTTGGAGGCGGACTCCCTGAGCAGGGGGACCTCTCGCCTGGGGGAATGGTCTCTCAGCAGCGAGGTCTTCCTGTCCTTATGTCACCATTGGGGGGTACCGGATGTGGATTTGTTTGCGTCCCGCCACAATCACAAGCTTGCAGTCTTTGTCTCTCTGTCCCAGGATCCCCTGGCCCTTGCGGTGGATGCTCTGACTCTATCCTGGCAGGGGTTCCGTCTCCTGTATCTTTTTCCTCCATTCCCCTTGCTGGGCAGGGTTCTGCGCAAGCTGTCTCAGGAAAGGGTGCCAGCAATCCTGGTTGCCCCCCCGGTGGCCAAGACAGGTGTGGTTCGCAGATATCGTTCAACTGGCAGTAGATCAGTACGCTCTGCCCCTGGTCCCGGACCTTCTCACTCAAGGGCAGCTTTGCCATCCCAATTTACAAACGCTGGCTTTGACGGCCTGGCTGCTGAAACCTCCATCTTAAGGGATGAGGGGCTTTCTGAGTCTGTGGTTAACACTCTAATCAGGGCTAGGAAGAAATCCTCTTCTACCATCTACTATAGGATCTGGCGGGCCTACATTGACTGGTGTGAGTCTAGGGTCCTTCCTTGTCGGGTGTTTTCCATTCCTAGGATTCTGGAGTTCCTCCAGCATGGTTTGGATCTGGGACTTCAGCTCAGCACGCTCAAGGGTCACGTTTCTGCCTTGGCTGTTTTCTTCCAGAAGTCGTTCGCTCAACATCCTCTGGTCAAGACTTTCTTCCAGGGGGTTGCTCATGTGCGTCCCCCTCACAAACCTCTGTTGCCAGTTTGGGACTTGAATTTGGTTTTGTCTGCCCTTCAGGGCCCTCCTTTTGAGCCTGTGCATGAGGCTGCTCTGTCTATTCTTACTCTTAAAGTTGCCTTTCTGGTGGCCATCACCTCGGTCAGGCGTGTTTCGGAGTTGGCGGCCCTTTCTATTCAGGCCTCCTACTTTGAGAGACACCAGGACAAGGTGGTTTTCGGATTTAAACCTGATTTCTTGCCTAAGGTTGTCTCTGCCTTCCATCTCAATCAGGACATTGTGCTTCCTTCCTTGTGCCCTAATTCTGGTAATTCC
The DNA here is from genome assembly GCA_027917425.1 of Gastrophryne carolinensis. NCBI lineage: Eukaryota > Metazoa > Chordata > Amphibia > Anura > Microhylidae > Gastrophryne > Gastrophryne carolinensis. The sequence goes on from CM051234.1 coordinate 33,515,881, forward strand.
AAGGAGAGGGCCTTGCATTCCCTGGATGTGGTCAGGAATTTGAAGTTCTACTTGGTGGGTACCTTTTAGAAAGACTGATGCCTTGTTTGTGGTCCCTTCGGGTCCCAAGAAGAGTCTGGCCCCTGCTAAGTCTACTATTAGGAAATGGATTAGTCAGGCTATTTTTAGGGCCTATTCTGCTAGGGGAAAGGATCCTCCTTTCGGTGTTACTGCTCATTCTACCCGTGCTGTTGGGGCCTCCTGGGCCTTCCAGCACCAGGCTTCTGTTGAACAAGTTTGTAAGGCTGCTACTTGGTCTTCTGTTCATACCTTTTCCAAGTTTTACAAGGTTGATGTTTGGGCCTCAGCGGATGCTGTTTTTGGCCGCAAGGTTCTGCAGGCGGCAGTGGTGTGAACTGCGCGTTGTTGCTTTTGGGGTCCCACCCTGTTTAAGGACACTGCTATTGGATGTCCCATCTGTTATGGATCATTATCTGGAGCAGGACGTGCTGCATACTTAGAATAATACAATTCTGTGATTACTCGCCTTGTAGAATTGGTATTATAAGAATGCAGCACGTCCTGCTCCACCCCACCCTGTTGCATTATCTTGGATCCTCTGTGTGGTGATTGTTATCCTTGTTAACGTTGTTTATTTTCATTTGCTTTTCCTGGTTCTCCTTACTGCTTTTCTATACCGGGGAATTTGTGGGAGGTCCCGGATATATATGGACCGGGAGGGGCCTCTTTTTGCCATCTCTGCAGTCAAGCGCCCTCTGACGGAAGTAATCCCATCTGTTATGAATCATTATCTGGAGCAGGACGTGCTGCATACTTATAATACCAATTCTACAAGGTGAGTAATCACAGAATTGTATTTTTGGCCGCAAAGTTCTTCAGGCCGCAAAGTTCTTCAGGCAGAAGTGGTTTAAACTGCCCGCTGTTGTTCTTGGGGATCGCACCCTACTTTACGGACACTGCTTTAGGGCGTCCCAAGCGTAAGGAATATTTGTGAAACAGGACGTGCTGTATACTTGGAAAAATACAATTCTGTGAGTACTCACCTGTAGAACGTCCTGTTTCACCCCTCCCTTGTTATCATTTTTCTTGGTTACCTCTGTATGGTGATTTGTTCAAATGTTTGGTTGGGGTTCCTTCATTTTTATTCTCCCGGCTTCTTGTCTAACTGCTTTGTAACACTGGGAATTTGTGGGAGGTTCCTGTCCTTTTATAGGGCCGGGAGACGCCACAAGTCTCTTCTGCAGTCCACTGCGCCACCTTGTGGCGGATATCCCATGCGTAAAGAATATTTGTGAAACAGGACGTGCTGTATACTACAAAATCAATTCTACAGGCGAGTACTCACAGAATTGTATTTTTCCATCTGTGCCAGGCTGTTGGTCCGGTTTAAAAAGTGTTTACGAGAGGGTCGTGTAAAATGGCGTTGAAGTAGCTGTTATGACTTTTTGGGCTCTCGAGCTGCAGACCCTGCTGGGAGTAAAGCATGCGTGCTCCGCTCTGTTTGATGAGCGTCGGTGGTATGTCATTACTGTGATGAGGAAAGGCGCTTAATGTTGTTTTCTCAGTAGGGATCAGGCAGGGGACACCGGGACATGTTAGTGCGGCTCCTGTTTGGGTTGGTAATTTTCCTGCATGCTTCCTTAGGGGGTACGGCCTGAATGGACATGTGTATCCTACCTCTGTTTGTCCATGCGTCTTTCACTTGGTACTCTGCCAAGTTTACCTGTCATGTCTGCAGGTGTCTCGTCTCATTCTGCAGCTGAAAGACACAAATTACTTAACAATTTAATTTTGCCACATGATGCTCTGGTGCTCGTTGGCCCGTCCGATGTGGTGCTCGTTGGCCATTCACTCGACCCTTCTGGTAGATGTGGCCACTGTAACTCAGGTGGTGCTCTGGTGCTCGTTGGCTTGTCTGGTGTGGTGCTTGCTGACCATTCACCCGACCCTTCTGGTAGATGTGGCCACTGTAACTCAGGTGGTGCTCTGGTGCTCGTTGACCATTCACCCGACCCTTCTGGTACATCTAACCATTGTAACTCAGGTGGTGCTCGTTGGCTCGTCTGGTGTGGTGCTCGTTGATCAGTCACCCGACCCTTCTGGTAGATGTGGCCACTGTAACTCGGGTGGTGCTCTGGTGCTCGTTGGCCATTCACCAGACCCTTCTGGTAGATCTGGCCACTGTAACTCAGGTGATGCTCTGGTGCTCGTTGGCTCGTCTGGTGTGGTGCTCGTTGGCCATTAACCCGAGTTTTCTGGTAGATCTGGCCATTGTAACTCAGGTGGTGCTCTCTTGCTCATTGGCTCGTCTGGTGTGGTGCTCGTTGGCCCTTCTGGTAGATCTGGCCACTGTAACTCAGGTGGTGCTCTGGTGCTCGTTGGCCTGTCTGGTGTGGTGCCCATTGGCAATTCACCCCAATCCTTCTGGTATATGTGGCCACTGTAACTCAGGTGGTGGTGTGGTGCTCGTTGGCCATTCACCTGGCCCTTCTGGTAGATCTGGCCACTGTAACTCAGGTGGTGCTCTGGTGTTCGTTGGCACTTCTAGTGTGGTGCTTGTTGGCCATTTACCCGACCTTTCTGGTAGATCTGGCCACTTTAATTCAGGTGGTGCTCTGGTGCTTGTTGGCTCGTCTGGTGTGGTGCTCTGTGGCCATTCACCCGGCCTTTCTGGTAGATCTGTCCACTTTAACTCAGGTGGTGCTTTGGTGCTCATTGGCTTGTCTGGTGTGGTGCTTGTTGGCCATTCACCTGGCCCTTCTGGTAGATGTGGCCACTGTAATTCAGGCGCTGGGCTAGTTTCGGGGCTGATTTCGGGGCCATAGTTCTCCACAAATTCATACTGTGGAAAGTTGAAGAAGAGGACATTTTGTTTGTATCCTCTTCTGTAGGCACTGTTGAAACTGCTTTCAGGGTAGATTTGGCTTTGTGTTTTGGGTCATTGTCCATTTGAAACACCGACCAATCAGTTTGGCGCACAGTATGTCTATGAATAGCTCAGAATTCATTGGGCTGCTTCTGTCCTGAGTCACCTCATCAATAAACACTAGTGACCCGGTGCCACTGGCAGCCATGCATGCCCAAGCCATCATACTGCCCCGCCATGTCTTACAGATGATGTGCTATGCTTTGGATCATGAGCTGGACCACGCCCTTGCTATACTTTTTTCTTCCCATCATTTTGGGAGAGATTGATCTTGGTTTCATCTGTCCAGAGCTGTGCTGGCTTTTTTAGATGATTTTTGGCAAAGTCCAATCTGGCCTTTTTATTCCTGAGGCTTATGAGTGGCTTTTAGCGTGCAGTGACCCCTCTGTATTTACTTTCATGCAGTCTTCTCTTTATGGTACATTTGGATATTGATACTACATCAGCGATACTCAACTGGCGGACCGGGGTCTGAATGCGGACCTCGCCACCAGATTTCCGGACCCCTGCCCAGACAGCCCTGCACTCAGTTGGTTCTGTGTTGCCATGCTTAGATCGTCGATGTAGTGCTTAGTCTCCCTGCCAGTGTCATGGCTCCCTGGCACCTAGCATTGCAATATGAAGTACTGCACGGGTGGGAAGTGGCATTGCAAGTTGCACACAAACATTGTTTCTCTGTCTCTTTGCTCCATCCAATACTTTCCCCCTGCCCCAGCTCAGCCCCATCCATCCTATCCATTTCTGTCCCCCCCAGCTTTGCTCCATTCATTCCTGTCCCCCCAGCTTAACTCCATTCATACCTGCCCCCCCAGCTTTGCTTCATTCATACCTGCCCCCCCAGCTTTGCTCCATTCGTTCCCTTCCCCCCAGCTTTGCTCCATCCATCACTGTCCCCCCAGCTTTGCTCCATCCATCACTGTCCCCCCAGCTTTGCTCCATCCATTCCTGTCCCCCCAGCTCTGCACCATCCATTCCTGTCCCCCCAGCTCTGCACCATCCATTCCTGTCCCCCCAGCTCTGCACCATCCAGACCAGTCTCTCTGCCCCATCTATTCCTGTACTCCCTGTTTTGCCCATCCATTCCGTGGCCTCCCAGCTTTGCCTGTAGGTTCTGTGGGGCCCAATAGGATTTTTGGAGTGGGGTGGGTCCGCGACAGCCTTCTGACCCAGACCTTGACCTTTCACCGGATGCCTTTAAATAGACCTTTACAAGAAGTGGTTGAGTACCCCTGGCCTACATCCTGGAGATTGTTGTTCACCTGGTTGGCTGTTGTGAAGGGGTTTCTCTTCACCATGGAAATTATTCTGCGATCATCCACTACTGTTGACTTCCATGGGCGTCCAGATCTTTGCTTTGATGACTTCACCAGTGCTTTTTCTTTCTCAGGATGTTCCAGACTGTAGATATTGCCACTCCTAATATTGTAGCAATTCCTCCAATGGGTTTTTTTTTTCAGTTTCACACCTTAAAGTGAACCAAAAGCCAGGGTTCTGACTATCCTGGGTTTGGGTCGCGGGTGCCCTGCTGTGTGAAACCCCCCAGGTCGTCCGAACAAACTCGCCTCTTCCCGGTCCTACGACGCATACGCGGCCGCTCGTCCAATCAGCGCGCTGGGATCTGCTCGAGCCTCTTCATCCAGGAGCTCGTCTAATACAAGCAGATCCAAGCGAGCTGGTAGCCGCATCCCCTGCTACCCTCTAACAGGCACGGACACACGCCTTGCTAGAGGGATAGCTAGAGGCGATGCACCCACTGCTCGCACATGCGCCGTCAAACTGGGAATGAAGGCAAGTTTATGAGCGACCTGGGAGGTCTCACACAGCGGATGCCCCGGGGGAGGGGGAATCCATCGTCCCGGGAATCTTATAGCTTCCTGGGCCGATCTCTGTGGGTTTTGGTCCAATTTTAAGTGGATTCCTGGGCTGATCAATTCCCTCCCTCATCCAAAATTGGGATGTCCCGCTGTGTGAAACCCCCTAGGTTGCCCCGTTCACTTACCTTGCTCTCTGATCCAACGGCGCATGCGCAAGCCGCAGCCCCGCTATCCCTCTAGCAGGACGCAAGCCTGCACCAGGCTTTTGTGAATGGCGCTTGGAGCCACTTGCCTTAGACGTTGGCTTAGAGGACGTGACGTCAGCGTCTCAGAGCGTGCTGATTGGACGAGCGCCCGTGCATGCGCCATAGGACCGGGAAGAGGTGAGTTGCGCTTGGCGATCTGGGGGGTCTCACACAGCAGGCCATCCCCGATCCAGGTGCCCCTGGGGAAAGGACCAAAACACAGGATAGTCAAAATCCTGGGTTTTGGTCCACTTTAAGGATGGCTTGTTTCACCTGCATGGAGAGCTCCTTTGACCGCATTTTTTCTTCACAGCAAAATCTTCCAAACGCAAACACCATGCCTCAAATCAATTCCAGGCCTTTTATCAGCTTAATTTAGAATGACATAATGAAGGAATAGCCCACACCTGCCCATGAAACAGCATCTGAGTCAGTTGTCCAATTGCTTTTGGTCTCTTTAAAAACAGGGTGGCACATGTTCAGGAGCTGAACCTCCTAAACCCCTCATCCAATTTTAATACCCTCAAATGAAAGCTGAAAGTCTGGACTTTATGTCCATGTACATTATATAACTATAACTTGAATATGTTTCAGTAAATAGGTAAAAAAAACAAAATTTGTGTCCGAATAATTATTGACCTAACTGTAAATGCTCGTCCCTGCTGTGAGCGCTCAGATGAAAGCAGAATGTCCCCCTTGGAGATCACCTATTTCATGCACATCTTCCAGACTCGGGATTTTGTCTAGCAGGATGACCGGGTTGGAGTGAGTGTCGGGGATCTGGACTGTCTCACACAGTTTGAACATCCCAAATTTGGGATTCCTTGGGGGGGGGCGGGGCAAAATCCAGGGTTTTGGCCCTCCGTTCATTTCATTCAAAGGGTCTGTAAACCCAATCAAAAAAACAAACCGTCACTTACATTCTCTCTCCCGCAGCAGGTCTCGACTGGTCCACCGATCAGAGAGCTGTTAGAGTACTCTGCGTCTCTGTGCATCTTCAGTAGTCATATGACCATAACATAAAACCTCCTTGGTTTTCCCAGAGCATTTTCTTTTTGATCTTGTAGTTCTGAGAAAGCAAATATTGATCGGTTCCGGTAAATCATTGTTCTGATCCTTTGCCCACAGTTCTTATCTTTTTATTTTTTCATCCTGGGGGATTTCTTCTGTTTGTCCTCCTACAGCAAAACAGCAGTTTGTGTCATGCCCTGGCATGTAATTTATCCTTGTCCATATCCAGTGTGGCTCTGCAGAGCGTCTTGTTGGCAGATGCTCACCTTTTCACCTTTGATTTAGTGTGATGGTGTTCATTCTTTTTAGTTTTTTTTATTTACAGTCATGTGAAAAGTTCAGCATGCCCCATATAGGGTTTTTTTTGCACGCTCCTTCCGACTTTTCAAGTTTAATTTTCTGCATGAATACATAGGGATGATAAAATAGTTATCATTTTAAACCCATTGAAGGGTCTCTCTCTCTCTCTAGCTATATATATATATATATATATATATATATATATATATATATATATCTCAAGATAGACTACCACTAGCTATACCGCTTGCGACTTCCCCAGATGATTGGTATCGGGGGGATATATATATATATATATATATATATATATATATATATATATATGTGTATTTATTTATTTATTACACTTATCTCGATTTCTATTATGTTACTGGAGATCAGGCCGTTGTAGAGATAGACTACCACTAGCAGTACCACTTGCGACTTCCCCAGACAGCCGGAGAGAAGGCTGGGGTGCCAGGTATAGATATGTTGGAGGATCTGGTGAGCAGAGCAGTTGTTCAAGACGTTGAGAACCTAGAAGACAGGAAGCGGTTACCGTAAATCTGTACCTGGGAGGAGCCAGCAATGAGCTGCTGATAAAGTGCTACACCATGTGCATTCCAGGAGCTGGGAATCTGCTGGCAAGCTTGGTTTTCACCACAGCCCCCCGCAAGGAAGGAAGGATGGATGGACTGCGCTGCAAACAAACCGGGGTCCCACAACCGTCACTGATGGCAGATGATCCCAGTCTAAGTCTAGTGTCAAGGAAGTTCAATTCAAATAAACGAGAAGGTTGCAAAACCAGAGCCGCAGAGGTTTGTAATCCAGAGGCAGAGTTCAAAGAGAAAGTCATCCAAAGCCGGTAGTCAGAAGGCAGAGCGGGGAGGTTATCCAAAGCCAAGGGGTCAGAACCGGAGCAAGTAGTCACCCAAGCCAGAAGTCCGCACCAGACTAGGAAGTCAGCAGACTGTTCCCTTTTCCAGGCAAAATAGAAGCTTGGCTGCTTCCATCTCCTCTCCAGCCTTTCACCAACAGATGATGGTAGATAAAGTTTTTAGGTCAACCTTTTTGTTACCAGACTTCCGCTTTGACTAGGAATTCTCATTCTGTCTGTTTCACAATTAAGGGGCCAAAGAGAAACAAGCCAATCCTCTTCAGTCTTCTCTAACCTTACAGCCCTGGATAATGTTACCGGGGTCCCTTCGGGACAAGACCGGCTGTGTGTAGCGTGTGGGCAGCTTCATGCTGACGCTGACAAGGCGCGGGTCTCTGTACCCTGTGCTGAGCAGGTGCCTGCATTGCAATCTGGCCTGCCAGTGGCTGCACCTCGTTTCACTTCACCTACTCCCCCAGCTTAAATCTCACTCCTGCTGAGTTGCATACTAGTGGGGATTCTCAGCCTGATGTGTCTTCTAGACTGGCTACTGTTGAACAGATTATTGCGAGGTCTTTAGAGTGTAAGGCCCCTGCTAAGAAGCGGCACTTGACGCCTAATATCACTGTTTTCCCTATGGGAACTGAGGAGTTTTGGAATCTGTGTGGCTACACCCCATCTGATGAAGGGGAGCTCTTTTCTGATTCAGGCTCATCTGATGAGAGACCAAGGGGTCATGACGATTCTGGCTCTGACCCCTGGGCCCCGGATGACACTGACAGATTATTGACCCAGATTTTTGAGGTTCTGTCTATCTCTCTCCCTGTTGAGGCTCCCAGGCAAAGAGGGGAGCTTTTCCATACAGCAAAATCACGTTTGGAATTTCCCGAGCAGGCACATTTCCATAACCTTGTGCTCAAGTAATGGGAGCGCCCCAGTAAACTTCCCGGGGTTCCAAAGAGTTGGGATAGGAAGTATCCCTTTCGTGCTGAGGTGGTTAAATGTTGGTCATCCCCCCCCCCCCCCCCGAGGTGGATGCCCTGATCCTAGGGCTATCTAACACCTCTGTCATGAATTCCCCTGATTCTACTACCCTGCGGGATGCTGAGGACCAGCGCATTGACCAGCTGGCTTCCCACGCCTTTGCATGTGTGGGGACGGCGCTGCGCCCGGTCTGTGCTTCTGCCATTACTGCTGTGGCCACTAGAACCCTTATCAGAAATATGCTTGATAGTGCCCCTGATGATTTGCCTTGTGAGGTGTTTAATGCACTCTCCAGTTGTGATGTTTTTGTGAATTTTGTACTATCAGCATTGGATGACACCATCAGAATGTGTGCCAGAACCTCTGCCCTCGTGGTGGCTATACGCCGCTCGGTTTGGCTGCGCCAGTGGGCTGCTGACAACACTGCCAAGAAGGCCCTCACTGGGTTTCCCTTCAAAGGACTATGCCTGTTTGGGGACCGCCTGGACCTATTTGCTAAGGGAGGCAGGTTACCCCAGCGCAGGCGGCACCCTCGGCCCTTTCGGGGTCAGGGTTCCTTCTCTTCCCCTTACCGTGGTGCAAGACAGGGAAGGGGGGTTTCTTTCCATGGGGCCTGGGGAGATTTCTGGGGTAGAGGAAGAGGACGTGGACGTCCTGGCTCCTCCTGGGGTCCCAAAGCTAAATCATCTCCCAAGCCCCTTCAGGCATGATGGGGCGCCCTCACCCATCCGGCTGCAGCACTTCGCTCACGTCTGGAGGATTCAGGTCTCAGACCGGTGGATTCAGGAGGTATTGTCCTCCGGTTACAAGTTGGAGTTTGCTGCCGATCCCCCTCCAAGATTCATCAGATCCCGGATTCCTCAGGACCCTGTGTCGGCTCAGGAGCTAGTGCAAGCAGTGCAAAGTCTCCTGGAGCTGGGGATCATCTGCCAGGTCCCTTTAAGAGAAAAAGGCAAGGGCTTTTATTCCAACCTATTCACAGTACCCAAAAAGGATGGTTCAGTCAGGCCCATCCTGGACTTAAAGATTCTCAACAAGTTTGTCAGGAGCAGCCGCTTTCGCATGGAGACTCTGCGCTCTGCCATCAGTTCCCTGAGCCAAGGGGATTTCATGACTTCTGTGGACATCAAAGATGCTTACCTTCATATTCCTGTGTTCCCAGGTCATCAAAGGTTCCTCAGGTTCGCTCTGATGGATCAACACTACCAATTTGTGGCCTTGCCCTTCGGCCTCACTTCAGCTCCCAGGGTGTTCACCAAGGTGCTGGCTGGTGTGATGTCTCTGCTCAGATGTCAGGGCGTCCGCGTGCTTCCCTATCTGGACGACATCCTCATCACTTCCCAGTCTCTACATCAGGCAGAGTTGGATACTCAGCTGGTGGTGTCCACTCTGGAGTCATTTGGATGGGTGATCAACCACCCCAAGTCCTCACTGTCCCCTTCCTTGGTAACTCCATTCCTAGGAAAGAATCTGGATACAGTTCAGGCAAGGATCTTCCTTCCTCAGCAGAAGGTGGACAGTCTGATTGCACAGGCTCAGTCCCTCCTGGCTTGTCCCCATCCCTCCATCAGGCAGGGGATGCAGCTGGTGGGCCTGACGGTGGCATGCTTCGAAGCGGTCCCTTATGCTCAGTTCCACTTGAGGCCTCTGCAACTTCACCTATTGTCTGTATGGGACAAGGACCCAGCATCCCTGGACAGGGTCTGTGTGCTCCCCCCCCCTGGTCAGGAGGTCCCTCTTGTGGTGGATGGACTCAAGGAACCTGTTGGGGGGCAGATCCTTTCTTGCCCCTTCCTGGGAGACGGTCACCACGGATGCCAGTCTGTCAGGTTGGGGGGATTTCTGGAAGTCCCTGCGGTTCCAGGGGAGATGGGGCCCTCAGGAGGCCCACACACCTATCAATGTTTTGGAGCTGCGGGCGATCAGGTTAGTTTTGGCTTGCTTGACTACTCCTCTTTGGGGCCTGCCTGTTCAGGTGCGCTCGGACAACCAGACGGCAGTTGCCTACATCAATCATCAGGGAGGGACCCGGAGCAAGGGGGCCCTGCAGGAAGCGTCTCTGATCCTGACTTGGGCAGAGGCCAATGTCCCCTGCATTTCAGCGGTGTACATCCTGGGGGTGGAAAATCACCTGGCGGATTCTCTGAGCAGGGGGACCTTTCGCCAGGGAGAATGGTCCCTATGCAGCAGGGTGTTTCAATCTCTGTGTCACCATTGGAGCCAACCAGATGTGGATCTGTTTGCGTCCCACCACAATCACAAGCTCCCAGCTTTTGTCTCTCTGTCCAGTGATCCTCTGGCCCTGAACTCGGATGTGCTAGCAATGTCATGGAAGGACTTTCAGTTCCTGTATGTCTTCCCTCCAATCCCCCTGCTGGGAAGGGTTCTGCGCAAGATTGCTCTGGAAGGGGTGACAGCAATGGTGGCCCTCAGGTGGCCAAGAAGAGTGTGGTTCGCAGACGTGGTGCAGCTGACAGTAGATCAGTACGTTCTGCCCTTGGTGCCAGATCTGCTCACTACGCCATCCCAATTTACAAACTCTGGCTTTGACGGCTTGGCTGCTGTTCTCTATTCCCAGGATTCTGGAGTTCCTATAGCATGGGTTGGAGATGGGGATCCAACTCAGTACTCTGAAGGGTCAGGTTTCTGCCGTGGCTATTTTCTTCCAGAAGTCCTTTGCTCAGCACCCTCTGATCAGGACTTTTTTCCCGGGGGTCACCCATGTGCGTCCCCCCCACGTAAGCCTATGGTGCCTGTTTGGGATTTGAACTTGGTTCTGTCAGCCTTGCAGGGTGCTCCCTTTGAACCTGTGCAGGATGCTGCCTTGGCCATTCTTACGCTCAAGGTTGTGTTTCTGGTGGCTATCACTTCTGTCAGGCGTGTGTCTGAGTTGGCGGCGCTTTCCATTCAGCCCCCCTACTATGAGAGGCACCAGGACAAGGTGGTGTTTCGTTTCAAACCTGACTTTCTACCTAAGGTAGTGTCTGCCTTTCATTTGAATCAGGATATTCTTCCTTCTTTGTGCCCTAATCCTAGCAATGCTAAGGAGAGGGTTTTGCACTCTTTGGATGTGGTTAGGTGTCTGAAGTACTATCTGGTGGCTACTGCACCTTTCAGGAAAACTGATGCTCTTTTTGTGGTCCCTTCTGGTCCTAGGAAGGGTTTGGTTCCTGCCAAGTCTACTATCAGCAAGTGGATTCGTCAGGCTGTGATTCAGGCCTACTCTGCTAAGGGGAAGAATCCTCCCTTCCGCCTTACTGCTCCTTCCACTTGTGCTATTGGTGCCTCTTGGGCTTTTCAGCACCAGGCTTCTGTTGAAAACGTTTGCAAGGCCGCTACTTGGTCTTCTGTTCATACCTTTTCAAAGTTTTACAAGGTTGATGTTAGGGCCTCAGCTGATGCTGTTTTTGGCCGAAAGGTTCTGCAGGCGGCAGTGGTTTAAACTGCCTGCTGCTGATTTTCTTGGGGATCCCACCCTACTTTATGGACACTGCTTTTGGATGTCCCAACTGTAAGTATTAGATTTGGAGCAGGACGTAATGTATACTGAGAATAATACAATTCTGTGATTACTCACCTGTAGAATTGGTATTATGAATATACAGTACGTCCTGCTCCAACCCACCCTTGGTTTGCATTTTCTTGGATCCCCTGTATGGTGATTGTTATCATTGTTATATTTGATAGTTTGGATTGTTAATTCTCCCGGCTTCTCATTAACTGCTTTTCAATGCTGGGGATTTGTGGGAGGTCCCTGGGTATTTGAGGGGCCGGGAGGAGCCTATTTTCGATGTCTCTGCAGTCCAGCGCCATCTGGCGGAGTATATCCCAACTGTAAGTATTAGATTTGGAGCAGGACGTACTGTATACTCATAATACCAATTCTACAGGTGAGTAATCACAGAATTGTATTTTTCTCTTCGAAATGAGGGGGAACATAATCCTTTTTCTCCTGTCTGAGGGTTAGTCCTCCGGGGAGATGGGGCAAAAATGTTTCTTCCTCTTTAGAGGAGATCTCTAGCTGGGCACCCTTGAGATACTTGCAGGTTCACTTTATGGGTTCCATGTGATAATTGTGTTTTATACATGCGTGAAGGCTTCAGTAGTGAAAAAAGTGTCAAAAAGTGGAAGGTGATGGCTGTATAGGTATTAGAAGCTATACCCAAGCATTGCAAGATTAGTGTCTTCTTTATGAGCAGTTGGGATAGAGATGATTTTTATGACCCCACCTACTCTCTAGAAATAATAGGTATAGGCTTGTGCTTTTGGGGACTTTTTGGTCTCTTTTAGCCTTAACATGGGTCTCTACCTAAACTGTCTTGCTACTGTTCTGGTTTAGAGGAAAGTACTTACACCATACAGCGGGGCCTTAAACTAAGAATGACCTCCTTTCTGTTGATAATTTGTGTCCTCGTACATAGTCTCTATAATACAATCTTAGGGCCGGCATAGGGACTGGTGTTTATGCGGAAGCAGAACGCGGATTGCTACAGGAATGTTTTGGAATGTGGTTATTGTCCGCGGCTTATTCTTCAACCCAGGGAAAGTTGGGGTCAGAGCTCCTTTGTTCTGCTTTGCCATCGGGGGGTGTGTAAACACTAAGCTCCTGAGAGCACGATGACCCACATGCCATGCCATTCTCTCCGCATAGTGCAGCCACCGGGTGACCCGCAGATAAGGCGGCCGCTGAGCGATGGGCCGAATCCTGTTTGCCCGCTAGAGGAAGTGGCGTCTTTTGTTTTCTGCTGGGGCACGATCACTGTACTCGCCTCCTAATAATAGTTATCATAGCGGGCTCCTTCCGAGTGTTGCCATTTGAACTTTTAGCCTCGAGGATGATGGGGGCCCCTCACATAACATAAACACGATTATATTTATTATTCTTGTTTTTTTTTTTTCTTGCCGCTACCGACCCTCTAGTCGCCTCTGTTTCTGGCAGGGGTCTGGCCGGCTTATCGGTGGGGTAGAAGTTCATATATTGTATGGGGGAAGGGGGTCAGGCGGCGGTCAGACTCCAGGCACCTGTAAATAAGACGCTGCACATTATCACATAGCTGGCCGCAGACTACTCCAGGAAACCCTGAACTTTCTCAGGAAGGTTAGCAAGGGAAAGCGCTGAGAGGGGGGAGGTCAGGCTGGGGCTAAGGGAGCAGACAATGCTGAACTTGAAGTAGCCCGGGGAAGCCATGCTGGATATGAAAACAGGTGTTTTTCGCTTGTGTTCAAGGACCTTATTGTTCACAACAAAGAAAAAGCAACACTGCACCACCACAATATATCAATATATGGGTGTGATGTGCCGACCCGGTGTCTCTACACCAACACAAGTCAAATAGCAAAAAATCCCAAGTCGGCACCAATCAGCCCAAAAAATCACATAATAATCAAATTAAATAATTTCCATAAATGTATTGTATTGAAACCATAACACACAACATTAAAATCAAATCCACAGCAGGGGCATTCCCACCACAATAGTGCAACATCTAATCACATAATCCATATATAAATTCAGTAACATCAAATGTCCAGTGATGATCTTCCCAAAATTGTCAATAATTATATAGAAAAACTGTGCTATAATAAAGTTCAATGTGCCTATAACTATGTGCAATCAAGAAAGAGAAAACAACTATAATCAAAAAACTACATGGAATGAAATTGCCTATTTGAGTATAAGTGGTGTCCCTGCTGGTAGCCCTTCACCCACGTGTTCTGTGGAGAGCAACAACTTTAAGGTGCCAGTCAAATAGGTGAATTCATTCATTCATCGCCCAAAACCCACGTCGATCTGCCCGGTAATCTATAAGATTCCTGGGCCGATCGATCCCCCTCTCCCTGCGGCATTCAAAATCGGGATGGCCCGCTGTGTTAAACCCCCCAGGTCGCCCCATACACTTACCTTGCTTCCCGGTCCAACGGCGTGTCCGCGAGCCGCGGACTCATCCACGCTATCCCTTTAGCAGGGCGTGTGTATTTGGTGTTTTTTACTTGGGCTGCCATTTCATCAAATTGTGGCCCTGGGGGGAGGCGATATCATATATAATAGAGAGGGGACCCAATGGCGCAAGATTTGAACAACCGCATGCTAAAATCTTGTGCGCCGGGCAGTGACGCACCTGTAATGAGGCTGACTGAGGCAGGGGGGTGTGGTGATCGCTGGACCCTAGGTAATCAAGCAGACCTACAGTCTTTTAGACATTAGGTCCGAACTTAGTCCATTCTATCCGGGTGGAGGGGGTGTTACCTGGTGTGTAAGGGGGTATGTTGATGAGGTGCGAGGGTTAAAGTGACCCAATACCCATTTTATCACAGTGAAGGGGCATCCGGATTGCCTGCCAGCGTGGTCTGATGTCCTTGTAGTGATTAGAGAGGAACCACGTGACTGCCAGCGATTGCGGAAGGGGGGTTCCCAAGACAGAGTGGCAAAACCATCCAAAAAGTACCGCGGGGGGATATTATTAAAAAAAAAATGGTTATCGATGTTCCTCGGGAGCATTGTCCCTTTTGATTTTACGTCTGTTCTAAATTCTGTTTTAAACCGGGCCTTCAGCATGATTTAATGAAAAGCCCAAACCCTTAAACTATTCCCCAGCATCTAAAATTAATATATTTTAAGTTTTTAGTCACTTATTATTAATATTCTTTCCCCCACTGGGCTGCAACTCTGTTCAGGACTCTAGGATACGGGCGCCGCCCTCTTGACTCAGAAGCAGCACACATACTGAGGAGAGGAGAGCGGGATAAAGTACAGGAGGTGGGTTATAGCTGTGCTTTGCTCAGACAGAGCAGAGCCAGGGTCAGGCAAAGGACAGCAATCCCAGAATGCAGAGCGGCATAGTCAGAAGACACTTCCTGTTTGCAGGCTGCCTGATGTTCCATGATCCGCCATCTTGGATGTTTAAAGGCGCATAACATGCAGTAGATGCAGGTAGGGTGCTTTTTAATGTGAGCAATCTGTATGTACAGGGGAGAAACATAAGATAGACTCTTATTCAGGGTGAAGGTCCGGATTAATGTGCGCAATCTGTATGTACGGGGGGTGGGAACATATAAGATAGACTCTTATTCAGGGTGAAGGTCAGGATTAATGTGAGCAATCTGTATGTACGGGGGGGGGGGAACATATAAGATAGACTCTTATTCAGGGTGAAGGTCCGGAATAATGTGAGCAATCTGTATGTACAGGGGGGGGAACATATAAGATAGACTCTTATTGAGGGTGAAGGTCAGGATTAATGTGAGCAATCTGTATGTACAGGGGAGAAACATAAGATAGACTCTTATTCAGGGTGAAGGTCCGGATTAATGTGCGCAATCTGTATGTACGGGGGGTGGGAACATATAAGATAGACTCTTATTCAGGGTGAAGGTCAGGATTAATGTGAGCAATCTGTATGTACAGGGTGGGGGAAACATATAAGATAGACTCTTATTCAGGGTGAAGGTCCGGAATAATGTGAGCAATCTGTATGTACAGGGGGGGGGGGGGACATATAAGATAGACTCTTATTGAGGGTGAAGGTCAGGATTAATGTGAGCAATCTGTATGTACAGGAGGGAAACATATAAGATATTCTCTTATTTAGGGTGAAGGTCCGGTTTAAATTGTGACCCGGGCGGGCATATCATATGTAATGGAGGGAGACCCAGTGGCATGAGATTTAAACGGCATCATGTTGAAATCTTGTGCACGGGGCAGTGCCGCACCTGTAATGAGGCCTACTGAGGCAATCGTCTAGAGATAGGTGGTAGATCGGTGATCACAGGACCCTGAGTATTCAACCCGACCTGGAGTCTTTTAGACTTTGCCTGGATTTGGTCCACTCTAACCCATTGTGTGGGGGGTTAACTGGTGTGAGGGGGTACATTGATGAGCGGAAGTTAAAGCGATTCAACACCCATTTTATTACCGTGAGGGGGCATCCGAATTGCCCGCCAGTCCCCACGTGGTCTGGCGCCCTACAACAACTAGAGAGGAACCACATGACTGCCAGCAACTGGGGAGGGAATTCCAAAACCATCCGAAGCGTACCGTCTGTGGGGTGAGGGTCGCGGGGGATATTATTGAAAATAATGGGTTATCTATGTTCCTCGGGAGCTTTATCCCATTTGATTTTTAGGTCTGTTCTAAATGCTGCTTCAAATTGTTGTGAGCATATCATATGTAATGGGGGAGACCCAGTGGTGCGAGATTTGAACATCATGTTGTAATCTTGTGTGCGGGGCAGTGTCGCACCTGCAATGAGTTCCGACTGAAGTGATCATCTCAGATAGCACTATCTAAAGGAGATTTGGGGTTGGATCGGTGATCACAGGAACCTGAGTATTTAACCCGATCTAGAGTCTTTTAGACATTAGGTTCGGATTTGGTCCACTCTAACCCATTGTCTGGGGGGTTACCTGTGTGAGGGGGTACATTGATGAGCGGGGGTTAAAGTGTTTCAACACCCATTTTATCACAGATTGCCTGCCAGCCCTCACGTGGTCTGGTGCCCTTACAACAACCAGAGAAGAACCATGTGACTGCCAGCGAATGGCGGAGAGGGGTTCAGAAGAGAGAATGGCAAAACCATAAAGTACTGTCGGTAGGGTGAGGGTTGCAGCGGGATATTATTGAAAATAATGGGTTATCGATGTTCCTTGGGAGCATTTTGTCATTTGATTTTAGGTCTGTTCTAAATGCTGGTTCAAATTGTGGCACGGGGGGGGGGGGGGGTGAGCATATCATATGTAATGGAGGGAGACCCAGTGGTGCGAGATTTGTACGACGTCTTGTGCACGGGGCAGTGTTGCACCTGTAATGAGGTCGACTGAAGTGATCGTCTCCATCGGCACTATCTAGAGAAGATTGGGGTTGGATCGTGATCACAGCACCCGGAGTATTCAACTCGACCTAGAGTCTTTTAGACTTTAGGTCCGGATTTGGTCCACTCTAACCCATTGTGTGGGGGGTTAACTGGTATGAGGGGGTACATTGATGAGCGGGGGTTAAAGCGATTCAGCACCCATTTTATTACTGTGAGGGGGCATCCGAATTGCCCGCCAGTCCTCACGTGGTCTGGCGCCCTACAACAACTAGAGAGGAACCACATGACTGCCAGCAACTGGGGAGGGAATTCCAAAACCATCCAAAGCGTACCGTCTGTGGGGTGAGGGCCGCAGGGGATATTATTGAAAATAATGGGTTATCTATGTTCCTCGGGAGCTTTATCCCATTTGATTTTTAGGTCTGTTCTAAATGCTGCTTCAAATTGTTGTGAGCATATCATATGTAATGGGGGAGACCCAGTGGTGCGAGATTTGAACAACATCATGTTGTAATCTTGTGTGCGGGGCAGTGTCGCACCTGTAATGAGTTCCGACTGAAGTGATCATCTCAGATAGCACTATCTAAAGGAGATTTGGGGTTGGATCGGTGATCACAGGAACCTGAGTATTTAACCCGATCTAGAGTCTTTTAGACATTAGGTTCGGATTTGGTCCACTCTAACCCATTGTCTGGGGGGGGTTACCTGTGTGAGGGGGTACATTGATGAGCGGGGGTTAAAGTGTTTCAACACCCATTTTATCACAGATTGCCTGCCAGCCCTCACATGGTCTGGTGCCCTTACAACAACCAGAGAGGAACCATGTGACTGCCAGCGAATGGCGGAGAGGGGTTCAGAAGAGAGAATGGCAAAACCATAAAGTGCTGTCGGTAGGGTGAGGGTTGCAGCGGGATATTATTGAAAATAATGGGTTATCGATGTTCCTTGGGAGCATTTTGTCATTTGATTTTAGGTCTGTTCTAAATGCTGGTTCAAATTGTGGCACGGGGAGGGGGGGGGATTTCATATGTAATGGAGGGAGACCCAGTGGTGCGAGATTTGTACGGCGTCTTGTGCACGGGGCAGTGTTGCACCTGTAATGAGGTCGACTGAAGTGATCGTCTCCATCGGCACTATCTAGAGAAGACTGGGGTTGGATCGTGATCACAGCACCCGGAGTATTCAACTCGACCTAGAGTCTTTTAGACTTTAGGTCCGGATTTGGTCCACTCTAACCCATTGTGTGGGGGGTTAACTGGTATGAGGGGGTACATTGATGAGAGGGGGTTAAAGCAATTCAACAGTGCCGTCCAGTTCTGGGCACCCATTCATAGAAAGGACGCACTAACTATGGAAATGGTGCAGAGGAGAGCCACCAAACTAATAAGAGGAATGAAAGATCTTCGATATGAGGAAAGATTACGAGAATTAAATCTGTTTAGTGTTGAGAGGAGACGACTGAGGGGGGACATTATTAACTAGTATAAATATATAACTGGCCAATACAAAAAATATGTGGAAACACTATTCAGGTAAAATCCTCTCTAAAGACGAGGGGGCACTGCCTTCGATTGGAAAAAAAGAAATTTAGTCTCCGGAGACGACATTCGTTTTTTACCATAAGAACTATAAATCTGTGGAATAGCCTGCCACAGAAGCTGGTTACAGCATCAACCGCTGACAGCTTCAAAAAAGGATTAGATGCTTATTTAGAAGAAAATAACATTAACAGTTACTATTAGCGGTTATCAGTAAAAAAAAAATAAAACAAAAAATAAAATAAATAGCTTCCCCTATAAAATAAAAAATAACTTCCCCGTACCCCAACACACTTGGTTGAACTTGATGGACATATGTCTTTTTTCAACCGTATTAACTATGTAACACCCATTTTATTACAGTGAGGGGGCATCCAGTGGTCTGGCACCCTTGCAAGGACTAGAGAGGAACCACATGACTGCCAGCGAATGGGGGAGGGGTTCTGAAGAGAGGATGACAAAACCATCCCAAAAGTTCTGTTGGTGGGGTGAGGGTCACGGGGGATATTATCGATGTTCCTCGGGAGCAGTATCCCATTTGATTTTAGGTCTGCTTTAAATGCTCCTGACGTGTTTTTCCAGCTTCTCAAGACGAGGGGGTTGATAGAAGCCAGACACAGCCTATCAGCTGTCGATCCGTCCATCTCGTGCCCCTTTTTATGCCAGTAAATGGCAGTTGTGACCTCATGGAGGACAGACTTGGCTCTGCCACTATGTGCTTCACAGTGATAAGGACACAGGAAAAGAACATTAGCAGGCCGATAGCCTGCGATAACCACCGGCTGCTACGTGCTAATGGGTCGGCTACTGTTCCCAGTCTCTGGAGGACATGGCCACTGTGAACTTGTTATGTTGTATATTAAGTACTCGCATGACCCGGTGACCCCGCATGAGACATTGATTGGCTTCTGTTAACACGATCCCGGCTTTCTGGAGGGGGCTCGGCACTGAGCTGCGACACTGATATCTGTGTGCTGTGAAACCTAATGATTCCCAGGTTAAGCACAGCCTCCAACCTCATGGAAAAGTACAATTATATACCACAAACACGAGCAATCTGAGGGTTCTCAGCCTGCCAGACATTCATGGCTCTATCTATGCACAAGCCATGAGAAGAGGTCTATGAGTGTCACTGAGATTAAAGTTAGCACCCAGGACCAGGTGGGGTTCTCGGGGTTGGTTTAAAAATAAAAAAGGGCGTGCCATTGTCTCGGGCTACACCTTACATTGTCCTAAACTTCAATCCGTTTTCAAAAAGACCCTGTAGTTCCTAAGTTATCTTTAAAGTGAACCAAAACCCAGGATTTTGGCTATCCTGGGATTTGGTCCTTTTCACCCGCTGTGTGAAACCCTCCAGGTCGCTTAAACCAACTCACCTCTTCTGGTCCTATGGCGCATGTGCAGCCGCTCGTCCAATCAGCTTGTTCGGAGCCCCTCACATCACGTCGTCTAAGCCTTTCTCTACGGGCAGCGGCTCCAAACACGCTAACGGTCACATCCCTTGGTACCCTCCAACAGGAAGCGTGCCCGTGCTGGCGAATCATAAATGCCTGTTGCGGGCACACGTCCGGCTAGAGGGATAGTGGGGACGCATGCGCTGTTGGACTGGGAAAGAAGATAAGTGTATGGGGCGACCTGGGGGGTTTCACACAGCGGGGCATCCCGCTGGTCACCACCCATCTTCCGGTCACCACTGCCACTTCAATATAGCTGGAAAAAAGGTTTTCTTGTTAAAGTGGACCAAAACCCGGAATTTTGACTATCCGGGTTTTGTTCTTGCCCATGGGGTACCCTGATGCAGGATGCCCCGCTGTGTGAAACCATCCAGATCACCCCCAGCAAAACTCACCTCTTCCCGGTCCTACGGTGCATGCGTGGCCTCTTGTCCAGTCAGTGCGTTCGACTGCGCTGACGTGAAATTGACTAAGACTCGGCCGCAGCCGAGCGTGCCAGCAGCCGCATCCCCTCTACCTTCTAGCTGTGCATGCCCGTGTCAGCCATTCATAAACAACTGATGCGGGCGCGAGCCCAAGCCCTGCTAGAGGTAGGTGGCGGCCACTGCTCACGCTTGCGCCGTTGGGTCGGGGAGACAGTGATTTTACTGACCGGCCTGGGGGTTTTTACACAGTGGGGCATCCCAAAAAAGGAGGGAGTAAGCCTGCCCTTGAGTCTCATAGACTCTGGGGTAGGTCTTGGTCCACTTTAAAAACATTTTTGTGTTTTACTTCATGACGTTGTATCAGGCAAAATTCGTAACTGTTAAAGTGGACCAAAACCCACAGAGTTTGGCCCGCAAATCTATACGTTTCCAGGGCCGCTAGATTCCCAGCCCCCCCCGGGGCGTCCAAGTTCCCAAATGCTTGGCACAGGCACGCTTCCTGTTAGAGGGTAGCGGGGGATGCGCCAGGGCTGATTGGACGAGCAGCTGCACATGCACCGTAGGACCGGGTGAGTTGCGCTCGACGATCTGGGAGGTTTCACACAGCGATGTGATCAGGGGTCCTACCCCCCGATAGTCAGAATCCTGGGTTTTGGTCCATTTTACAGTGAAAGGCCACTGAAGGCCACCCTACCCTGGTGCTGAGGCAGGATGGGGGGGGGAGAAAAACCCCTTACAATATCCAGGGGCACGCACCGCTTCACTTTCTGACTGAAGTTCTGCTTTAAAGCTCAGGATTTTTACTATCCTGGGTTTTTGTCCTTGCCCCAAGAAAAGCAACCGCTCGTCCAATCAGCTCGCTCGGATCCGCTCAAACCCCATTGTCCAAGAGCTCATCTAATGCGAGCAGATCCAAGCGTGCTGGCGGCCGCTACCCGCTAACAGGGAGCGTTCCCGCACCGGCTATTTACAAATGCCTGGTGTGGGCATGCGCCCTGCTAATGGGATAGCGGGGATGCGGCCGCTGCTCGCACATGCGCTGTTTACCTGGAACGAAGGTGAGTTTTTGGGCGACCTGGGGGGGGTTTCACACAGCAGAGCACCCCCGATTAGGATGCCCCGAAGGGAGAACGTATGCCCTGGAGTCTCATAGACTCCATGGTGGGTTTTGGTCCTCTTTAAAGGGGGCACTTAACCCTGTTAGCTCGCAAGCAGTCCTATAATCTGTCTATAAATCTGATTAATAACAGAGGCCTAGGTTGGCACACATCTGCAGAGGTATGTTGAAGCTGCACCACCAAACGCCAAGGTGCCTCTGTGAGGTGCAGTCCTAACTCTAATCTCTGAGAGCCCCCTTTGGGACATACAATGCAATGGATACATTGGGAGCAGGCTTACCTGAGGTTGCCCTATAACCTCAAGTGCAGCCCATGGGGGGGAAGGGTCAAAAGCTTCCCCCATACAGCTTAAACCAGACCTTCACCATGATTTATTGAAAAGCCCAAACCCTTAAAAAACGAATCCCCAGCATCTAAAATAAATATATTTTGAGTTTTTAGTCTTATTATCGCTTATTATTCTTTTCCCCACTGGGCTGCAACTCTGTTAAGGACTTTAGGATACGGGCACCGCCATCTTGCCTCAGAAGCATCACATACGGAGGAGAGGAGAGGAGAGTGGAATAAAGTACAGGGGGGTGGGTTATAGCTGTGCTTTGCTCAGACAGAGCAGAGCTGGGGGTCAGGAAAAGGTCAGCAGTCCCAGAATGCAGAGCAGCACAGTCAGAAGGCACTTCCTGTTTGCAGGCTGCCTGATGTTCCATGAGCTGCCATCTTGGATGTTTAAAGGCTCATAACATGCAGTAGATGCAGGTAGGATGATTTTTAATGTAAGCAATCTGTATGTACAGGGTGTGGGAAACATATAAGATAGGCTCTTATTCAGGGTGAAGGTCGGATTAATGTGGGCAATCTGTATGTACAGGGTGTGGGAAACATATAAGATAGACTCTTATTCAGGGTGAAGGTCTGGATTAATGTGGGCAATCTGTATGTACAGGGTGGGGGAAACATATAAGATAGGCTCTTATTCAGGGTGAAGGTCTGGATTAATGTGAGCAATCTGTATGTACAGGGTGGGGGAAACATATAAGATAGACTCTTATTCAGGGTGAAGGTCTGGATTAATGTGGGCAATCTGTATGTACAGGGGGGGAAACATATAAGATAGACTCTTATTCAGGGTGAAGGTCGGATTAATGTGGGCAATCTGTATGTACAGGGGGGGGAAACATATAAGATAGGCTCTTATTCAGGGTGAGGGTCCGGATTAATGTGGGCAATCTGTATGTACAGGGTGTGAGAAACATATAAGATAGGCTCTTATTCAGGGTGAAGGACCACTTTAAACCCCCCACCCCATGTGCTTGACAGAAGGTTACAGACAATGAAATATAAGCATTTAAACCGTTCCTCAGTCTAAAACTAAATGAAACTAAAAGTCTTTTTGTTATCCTTCATGGGGACCTCTTACAGAACCTTCTTGGAGGCATCACCGGGGGCTGGTAGTGGGGCTTCTGATGTGGGAATGCGGCACTTAGCCTCTTCTAGAGAGTAGGGATCCTGTAACAGAAGCCGCTCTGTGTCTCCTCCGGGGTCACCAGGGTCACGCAAGCACTTAGTAGGACATAACATAACAAGTTCATAGCACTTGTGTCCTCCAGGGACCAGAAACAGTAGCCAACCTATTAACTCACTCTAGGCAGAGGTTATCACGGGCCATTGGCTACTGTTTTTTCCTGCCTCCTTATCTGAGCCGTGCCTGTCCTCTATGATCTCACACCAGAGTTTATTGGCACATGCGCGGGGCATGAGATGGACAGATATGCCACCGCTTCCAGGACGCATCTGGATTCCATCACCCGGAAAAAAAGCCAAAGACGCGGGCTGAAGGGACGCTGACTACTTCTTCACCACAGCCATAATTCTCAATAGATTTTTCAACCTAAATTAAATACACTTGCATTAGAGGGAGCCCAGCAGGAAAAGGCTGCCTCTAGGGGGCAAGCTTCCACCTGGCACCTCCCATTACAGACCATCTACACCATTTTTTGTAAACGTCCATTTAAATGCATCCGATGATAGGGACACTCGCCTACCGGAGGAGGCACAGTAGAGGGCTACATGCCCACGCGCTTCTGCTCCTGACCCTGTTCTTATTCCTATCCTTGACCCTACCTCTATTGTATCTCCGCATCCTTTCTGATATTCTTATATCCCTATTACCCTATTCTTCTACCCCTTTTTCGCATGTCTCTGGTGTCCTATGTCTTCCCCCTCCTCCTTCCTGTGCCACCCCTCTCCTTCTTCGTGTGGAGGTCCGATGCTCCGCCACCTCTTGGCTGCTCCGCTCTCCCTTGGTCCCGGCCCATATGGGTCTCCGCTAATAAGTTACTCCTGGCAGGTGGGCCTGGTCTGGGGGGGTGGTTTGGAGTTCGGGAAACACTAATTGTATGCTGAAGGGACTGAATAACATGCTAATCTCTGTATAATTTGAGGTCCCTTCGATGGGGGGTGAACCGGAGGTGGGGGGGTGTGTCCATAGGTCTGGGTATGTTGTTAGTATGTATATGCCTGTGGACATGGGGAGAGACATGTCTTCGTTCTTGTTTCCTTTTCTGTACTGTTTTTGTATTATTCTATTATACGATTATATTATAACTAAAAGCATCCAATGAGAGGTGAAGGGCTGTCGTGGGGGGTGGACAGTTAGAAATCAGACCACACCACTCCAAAAATCCTGTTGGCCACTTGGAAAAGCAGGAGCTTTTTTTGTTGCCCCCATAGAACCTACAGCAGATTGGATGGGGCAAAGCGTGAACCTTGCAATGCCTCTTCCCATCGGTACAGTACTTCATATTGCAATTCTAGGTGCCAGGGTGCCATGACACTGGCTGGGAGACTAAGGACTACATCGCCGATCAAGGGGGCAACTCTGAGCACAGCAACACAGAAGCAACTGAGTGCAGGGCTGTCAGGGCAGGGGTCCGGAAATCTGGTGCTGTGGTCTGCATTCGGACTCCGGTCCACCAGTTGAGTATCGCTGATCTACACCAACAATTTAGGAAAAAAAAGAAGTCACCGCAGTGGTACAGTCGGCGAGCTTGCTTTCACTCGGCTCTGCTGACAGCTAAGCCTCCTGGGCGGAACCGAAGGCAGCACAGTGCGCAATGCCGGACTCATCCCCCTAATGAGTGGAACTCGGATGGACTCCAGGGCCTCCGATGTTCCTCTTGAAAGTTGCCGTAAGTGTCCTCACTCACTAGGGCAGTCATTTTTTTGAAGCCTGTGCCACTGACAGTGGAAAGCCACCACTGTTGGACCAAGGGAGGGTTGAGGTAAGTAAAAAGCCGCTTCCTGCTGCTGCGCTCTGCAACTTGTACCAGTTCGCTCATCCCAATCCATAGACTATTACCTGGCCCCGAAGACAGAGAAAAAAAAAACTTACCATGCTTGGCCGTCCAATCCCTGGACTAGGTAAGTTTTTCTTCATTTTTTATTCTACCTATATTCCTTATTTCTTCCGGAATGGTATCATAAGTGTTTTACTACCCTGCGGGATGGCGAGGACCGGTGCTTGGACCAACTGGCCTGTCACGCCTTTGCCTGTGTGGGGACGGTGCTGCGCCCGGTTTGTGCCTCTGCTATTATGGCTATTGCCATTTAAAGGGGTGCTTAAGTGTCTCTTGGACGGGGCATCTGAGGATGCTGGTAGAGAAGAGTATAGATCTCTCCTGCTTTGTGAGGAATTTATTGCATATATTCTTTCTGCCATGGATGATGCCATTAGAATGTGTGGTAGGACTTCTGCCCTGTTGGTGGCTATACACCGCTCTGTCTGGCTACGTCAGTGGGTAGCTGATAATGCTGCTAAGAAAGCTCTCACTGGTTTCCCTTTCAAGGGCCTGCGCCTCTTTGGTGAATGCTTGGTTTTGTTAGCCAGGGGCGGTAGGTTACCTAAACGTAGGAGGCCGTCCCGGACCTTTCGGGGGATGGGTGCCTTTCTCCCATCATTCCGTGGTTCCAGAACTGGCCGAGGAGTCTCTTTTACTGGGGCCCGCGGAGATCATTGGGGAAAGGGCAGTGGACGTGGACGTCCTGGCCTCTCCTGGGGTCCCAAGCCAAAATCCTCACCCAAGCCCCCTCAGGCATGAAGGGGCGCCCTCACCCATCCAGGTGGGGGGACGGCTTCGGCTCTTTGCTCACGTCAGTTTGCAGCTTGGCCGCTCCCAAGATTCATCAAATCCCGGATGGCTCAAAACCCCCTGTCAGCTCAGGGTCTGTGCCTTGCTGTCTAAAACCTTCTGGAGTTGGGGGTCATCTACCAGGTGCCTTTGAGGGAAAGGAGCAGAGGCTAACATTCCAATCTTTTGACTGTTCCCAAAAAAGACGGGTCCATCAAACCCATCTTGGCTTTTAAGCACCTCAGCAAATTTGTCAGATTCAAACTCTTTCGCATGGAGACTCAGCTGTCAATTCACTACGCCCAGGCGACTTCATGACCTCTGTAGACATCAAGGATGCTTACCTTCATGTACCAATCTTTCCAGGTCATCAGAGATTCCTCAGGTTCGCTCTGGAGGATCAGCACTACCAATTTGTGGCCTTGCCTTTCGGTATCACCTCAGCTCCCAGGGTATTCAGCAAGGTGCTGGCGGGCATAATGGCTCTGCTGAGATCTCAGGGCATTCGCATCCTTCCTTACTTGGATGACATTCTCATCACGTCTCAGTCCTTCCAGCAGGCCGAGCTGGATACCCAGATGGTGGTGTCCACACTGGAGTCCTTCGGCTGGGTGATCAACCACCCCAAGTCTTTCCTGTCACCGTCAATGGTGAGGTCCTTTCTGGGCATGACTCTGGATACATCTCAGGTCAAGATTTTTCTCCCTCAGCAGAAGGTGGAGAGTCTTCAAGCCCAAGCCAGGCTTCTTATGTCTTGCCCTCATCCCTCCATCCAGCAGGGGATGCAGCTGGTGGGCCTGTTGGTGTCTTGCTTCGAGGCTGTTCCATATGCTCAGTTTCACATGAGACCTCTTCAACTTCCCCTCTTGTCGGTATGGGATCGGGATCCTCGGTCCCTGGATCAGGTGTTGGTTTGGTCCCCTCTTGCCAGACGGTCTCTCTCGTGGTGGCTGGACTCAAGAAACCTGTTGGTGGGCAGATACTTTCTGGCCCCGTGCTGGGAGACAGTCACTACAGATGCCAGTCTGACAGGTTGGGGGGGCTTCTGGAAATCCTGAAATTCCAGGGTCAGTGGGGCCCTCAGGAGGCCCACACCCCTATCAACAGTCTGGAATTGAGGGTGATAAGGTTGGTTCTCGCCCAATTGACTCCACACCTTCGGGGTCGGGCGGATCTGGAGGCAGATTCCCTCAGCAGGGGGACCTCTCGTTTGGGAGAATGGTCCCTCAGCAACAGGGTGTTTCGCTCCCTTTGCCACCACTGGGGTCAGCCAGATGTGGATCTGTTTGCGTTCGTCACAATCACAAGCTTCCAGTCTTTGTCTCTCTGTCCCAGGACCCTCTGGCCTCGGCCGTGGATGCACTAGCAATGTCTTGGAAGAGCTTTCAGCTCCTTTATGTGTTCCCTCCTTTTCCTCTGCTGGGCAGGGTGCTGTGCAAGATTGCCCAGGAAGGGGTGCCAACCTTTCTGGTGGCCCCCTGTTGGCCAAGAAGAGTGTGGTTCGCAGACATCGTGCAGTTGGCAGTAGATCAGTACGCCCTGCCCAAGGTTCCAGACCTGCCCACTCAGGGGCAGCTACGCCATCCCAATTTACAAATGCTGGCTTTAACGGCCTGGCTGCTGAAACTTCCATCTTGATGGAAAAGGGGCTGCCTGCCTCTGTTGTTAATACCATGATTCGGGCTAGGAAGAATTCCTTGTCATCCATCTACTATAGGTGTGAGTCTAAGCTGCTTCCCTGTTGGGTGTTTTCTATCCCTAGGATTCTGGAATTTCTGCAACAGGGTTTGGATTTGGGTCTTCAACTTAGTACCCTCAAAGGTCATGTTTCTGCTTTGGCCATTTTCTTCCAAAGATCCTTTGCTCACCATCGTCTGGTCAAGACTTTCTTCCAGGGGGTTACTCACGTGCGTCCTCCACGTAAGCCTATGTTACCAGTCTGGGATTTAAACTTGGTCTTATCTGCCCTGCAGGGGTCTCCCTTTGAGCCTTTGCGTGAGGCCCCTTTGTCTTTTTGGTGGCTATCACTTCTGTTAGGCGTGTTTCTGAGTTGGCGGCGCTCTCCATCAAACCCCCTTACTTTGAGAGACACCAGGACAAGGTGGTGTTTCGTTTTAAGCCAGATTTTCTGCCTAAGGTTGTGTCTGCTTTTCATCTCAATCAGGACATCGTTTTGCCTTCTCTGTGCCCTAATCCTAGTAATCCGAAGGAGCGGGTTTTACACTCTCTGGATGTGGTCAGGACTCTGAAGTTCTATTTGGTGGCTACTGAATCCTTCAGGAAGACTGATGCTCTTTTTGAGCTCCCATCTGGACCTAAGAAGGGTCTGGCTCCAGCTAAGTCCACTATCAGCAAGTGGATCCATCAGGCTGTGGTACAGGCCTATTCTGCTAAGGGGAAGGAGCCTCCCTTTCGCCTTACTGCTCATTCTACTCGTGCTATTGGTGCCTCTTGGGCTTTTCAGCACCAAGCTTCTGTTGAACAAGTTTGCAAGGCCGCTACTTGGTCTTCTGTTCATACTTTTTCTAAGTTTTACAAGGTTGATGTTAGGGCCTCAGCTGATGCTGCTTTAGGCCGCAAAGTTTTGCAGGCGGCAGTGGTTTAAACTGTCTGGTGTTACTTTTGGGGATCCCACCCTACCTTACGGACACTGCTATTGGATGTCCCAAGAGTAAGGAATATTCTGGAACAGGACGTGCTGTATACTTAGAATAATACAATTCTGTGATTACTCACCTGTAGAATTGGTATTATACATATACAGCACGTCCTGTTCCACCCCGCCCTTGTTATCATTATTCTTAGTTACCTCTGTATGGTGATTGTTCATATGTTCATTTTTGAATTCTTGTTATTATTGTTCTACCGGCTTCTTGTTAACTGCTTGTCAATACTGGGGAATTTGTGGGAGGTCCCTGACTTATATAGGGCCGGGAGGAGCCACAAGCTGTTTTCTGCAGTCCAGCGCCATCTTGTGTATGTATTACCCAAGTGTAAGGAATATTCTGGAACAGGACGTGCTGTATACATATAATACCAATTCTACAGGTGAGTAATCACAGAATTGTATTTTTTTTTCAGGGCTCCCGAGAAATCTTTGAGAACTACTACCGCAAGCAGAGGAGAAAGCAGGCCCGGCTCATGCTACAGCCGCCCTCCAACATGGTAACCGCCTCTTCTGATTGGTTATGTGCTGACTCCCTGTGTAAATAAATGGGCATCTGTCATATTTAAAGCGAACCAACAGTCAAAATGACCTCATGCTCCTTTTAACATTTGGTCCCCCCTTCAGTTAACTCACAAAGAAATACACCACCAATGAGTAAATCCCTATCGTGTGCTCACTCACAAAGCTATAAGAAAAAATAAAGGGGTAGCAAGAGAGATTACTCTTTAACCGCCCCAAAGAAGGAGCACCACATATTCAATAAGACAATAGACAAAAACTTTATTCAAGAAAACAATCCATATGCGAAGTACATTTAAAAAAACATGAAACACAATTTAAAACCAGTCTCCCTACCCTAATAACGTTCATGTAAAATGGTACAAAATAAATCGTACTACAATAAAGTTTGGACATGGGCCCTTTAGAAATTAGAGGGGGCCCCTATAGTTAAAGTTGAACAAAACCCACCAGTGGAACGGCCTGGTCCGCTTTACAGGGGCATCGCGATTGTCAGTTTTGTTCTGCTTTAAATAGACGGGTTGTATGACTAGAATGTATTACTGCCCTTGACTTATTCTGTAGCTTTTACTTACCCACAATGCACTGTGTCTGATGCGAGGGAGGAATCACACTGTCACCTTCTTTTTTTGCAGCACAAGACTCTTGATGGCTACAGGAAATACTTCCACCAGATAGTGGGGTAAGCTGAAGACCTGCATGCAGACACCAACGTACTATCCGCTTATTTACCCCCTCTTACAGGTCACCTGACTGAATATAACAGTAGGACTTCCGAAACGTTGGTATCCTATCCTTGATGTACAGCCCCCACCAGTGCACACGTCTGTTGGGCCCCACTGTGTTAAATTCCCCAGATCTTCTGTAAACTCACCTTTCCGGCATCCCACGGCGCATTCTCAGGCTGCTGGCCAATCACTGAGCTCAAGGCTTGAATAGAGAGCCAGCCGCTAGCCATTCTCCTAGGCGAACCCTCACCTGCTATTCAGAAACGCCTGACTCAGCTACACGCCTCAGCTAGAGGGAAGCAGGGATGCGGGGTTAGTTTACCGGCTGATCCCTGGTTTCACACAGTGGGGCATCCCAAATCAGGATGCCCCACAAAACAGAGTCTACCGCCCCCAGAGCCGTATAGACTCTCGGGGGTTGGGGGGGGTTGCTCCTCTTTAAAGAGGAACATCGGAGACCCTACATTTCACACCTTGGGGCATCCTAAATTGGGATGCCCCAATGTGTAAAACCCCCCAGAAGCCCCGTTTCAGTTACCATGTCCCAAGCCCTCACTGCATCTCTGTGCCAGGGCCGCATCCCAGCTCACCTCTGGCCGTACACCACGCCTGGCCTTTCTGAATGGGCTGGACAGACCCACAACAACTAGGAGGCGAGCGGGGGATGCGGTTGGCAGCAAACTCGGCTCCCTTCAGTGCCGCTTGGCTGCTTAGCCGGCAGCGGAGCTGAGTGAAAGTGAACGTGCTGATTGGTCGAACGAGCGCTCAGCCAATCGGTACGCTCATTCTCGCCCGAGTTTGTGTCATGGGAGTGACGAGAAGGCGAGTGACCTAGGGGCATACACACAGCGGAGCATCCCAATACAGGACACCCCCACTGAGAGGAACAATACCCTGAAAAGTGAAAATCGTGTGTGTTGTTCCTCTTTAAATTTAGCTCTGATTCTAAACTTGTCTTGTGCCGGTACCGAACCTGAGCTGACGCACATTCCAAATCATTAAAGTGGAACAAAACCCGGGATTTTAACTATCCCGGGTTTTGTTCCTTGCCCCTGGGGCTTTTTCGATTTAGGATGCCCCGCTGTGTGAAACCCCCTAGATCAGCCAGTACAAACTCGGCTTTCCCCGGTCTTATGACACATGTGCGGACGCTCCTCCATTCAGAGCTGTTTTGCATATTAAAGTTCGGTGGTGTGTGGCGTGCTCCTGCCCTAAGCCTAAATAGCTGGGTACGGGAGTGTCCCGGAGCCACAGGGTTGCCATGCATGTGTCCGTGTCCGGCACGGGAGCCCTAAAAAAGGGTGTGTGAATCAGATGCGATCTGGTGGACTAGCACAGCGGGGCATACTAAATCGGGATGCCCCAAGGGTGCTTAATCAGTTGTCCCTGAAGTCTTTTAGTCTGGCATTTAGAAAACTTTAGCTCTGATTCTAAACTTGTCTTGTGCCGGTACCGAACCTGAGCTGACGCACATTCCAAATCATTAAAGTGGAACAAAACCCGGGATTTTAACTATCCCGGGTTTTGTTCCTTGCCCCTGGGGCTTTTTCGATTTAGGATGCCCCGCTGTGTGAAACCCCCTAGATCAGCCAGTACAAACTCAGCTTTCCCCGGTCTTATGACACATGTGCGGGCGCTCCTCCATTCAGAGCTGTTTTGCATATTAAAGTTCGGTGGTGTGTGGCGTGCTCCTGCCTTAAGCCTAAATAGCTGGGTACGGGAGTGTCCCGGAGCCACAGGGTTGCCATGCATGTGTCCGGCACGGGAGCCCTAAAAAAGGGTGTGTGAATCAGATGCGATCTGGTGGACTAGCACAGTGGGGCATACTAAATCGGGATGCCCCAAGGGTGCTTAATCAGCCGTCCCTGAAGTCTTTTAGTCTGGCATTTAGAAAAAATTTTAAAGCAGACTTCCAGACAATAGATTTGAGGTCTGCTCACGTCCCCACCTCCGGAGCATCCCGATTTTGGAAAATGCCTTGCCTAAAACTTATAGCAGACGAACACTCAATTTGACTCCAGGGCTGGCCAGTTCGCTGTCCCTGGGGCATCCCGATTTCAGTAGCCCCTCTGTGTGAATCCACGGTGATTCAGTGGCACATGTGTGAGCTGAAGACAGAGCAGCTAGCAGAAGCTGAATAGAGCAGAGTTTGCTGATTGGTTGTCTCCCAGCGCTCTGGGATTATTGGAAGGTAATCTGTAAATGGTGATCTATGGGGATACACACAGTGGGGCATACCAAAAAGGTCACAGAGGAGTACAACTGGGAAAGTAAAAAATTGGGGTCTTCATCCTTTTGAATGCTGAATGTATGCTTGTCCTCCCACTGGTTGCTCCTCTCTGCACACACACCCGCCACCAGCCATTCAGATATGCATGCAGAGGAGTGCAAGGGATGCCGCTGAAGCCCCTTGCATGCGCTTGTATGGGATTGAATCCTGAGCAGAGCATATGGCAAAACTGGGGGTGAGGAGGTTCACACAGCAGGAGATCACAAACCGGGATACCCCAAATCATCCAGCCCTCTAGGAACGAGGGCGCTGGGTTTTGGCCCGCATTAAATATCTGCATGTGCGGATTGATAATCCAGCCTGTACTTTTTATGCCCCTTCCATGACAGACGTGAGTAAACCTGGCGTGTCATCGGGTTTTCTTACATACCTGGAACGACGAGCCGTCTGCTCCAACCCACGCCCGCCGCGTGCCATAACACCCCCGGGGGGGGGGGTCGTGTCCCCCCTCGCAGCGCTTCTTTCCTCCTGACTGACGGCCTGCTATTCCCAATCAAAGCCTCAGACTGATCCCAGCAGATAGGCTGCAATAACAGTGTCACTGCCGGCTGCTGGAACGCAGCTTCCTAATCCTTCATCTTCATAGAAATCACGGCATCGCCTCTTGCCCCTCCGCTCACCCTTATCCCCCGCCCGGCTGCGCAGACACCCAGGGGCCATATTGGATGGGGTTACCGGGGCACTTGCTGCCGACCGGGGATGCCCATCAAAAAGATTATATTGGAAAAAAAAATAGAACAAACTCTTTATGAACTAGGGTTAGGTAAAGTGCAAGCTCCTCTGACCCAGAGATATTGTGCAATAATCTGGAGTAACATGTCAGAGCAATAGAAAGGGTTACTGACAATGGCATTAAAATGCAAGCTCTGCTGCTGCAGAGGATGATGGGAGTGGGCCAGTGTTCTCTGTACATTTATACTGAATATGTTGGCACCATACTATGTATTCAATTATATACTAACAGACACACTGTGTGGGTATATCGCTCGCTCTGTCATATATATATATATATATATATATATATATATATATATATATATATATGTATATATATATATATATGTATATATATATATATATATATATATATATATATATATATATTCACTTTTGTTTAGTCATTAATATAGTGTTTATTCACTTGTGTGCTCATGGAAGTGTGTACAGATGGAGAAATGCAGAGGTAAAATTCCAGGTGTGCACAAGGACACAATTGCCACAATCCGCACTATTAATAAATATATATATATATATATATATATATATATATAAAATATTATAAAAAAAAAAAAAAAATATATATATATATATATATATATATATATATATATATATATATAAAAAAAATATATATATATATTATTAAAAAAATAAAAATAAATATATATATATATATATATATATATTTTTATATAATATAAAAAAAAAATATATATATATATATATATTAATATTTTTTTATACATAATCATAAAACAGTTGACACTAGAGTGTGAGGTCTGCTGCTGCAATGGATAACTGGAATGGATGACTATTCTCTGTACAGCACTGCTGAATATGTCAGTGCTGTATAATCTATGTAATTATATAACAACACATACATAAAAAATAAATATATATATATATATATATATAATATATATATATATATAATAATACTAAGACATTGGCCATTTGTATGTAAGCTCTTCTGCTGTGACGTAAGTATATGGCGCTGTACATTTCATGTACAGCGCCACTAAGCTATAGAACTGTCTTGTAATTATTGTATGGAAGTATAGAAGGGGCATTGGAATGTAAGCTCTGCTGCTGCTCACAATTCAAGGGAATGTTTCAGTATTCTCTGTGCAGTGCTGATGATTATAAAGGGTACGTTAGAGTGTTAGCTCCTCTGCTGCAGAGGGCAATAAGAGTGGCTTGGTGTTCTTTGTACAAGACTGTGGAATATGTCAGTGGTATTAAAAAAAAAAAAAAAAGTGTATATATATTAATAATAATAATAATAATAATAATAATATTAATTAATAAACTTGTGAATGGGGCTCCTGGGGCAGACCCTGACCATATC
Source organism: Gastrophryne carolinensis (assembly GCA_027917425.1). NCBI lineage: Eukaryota > Metazoa > Chordata > Amphibia > Anura > Microhylidae > Gastrophryne > Gastrophryne carolinensis. The sequence goes on from CM051234.1 coordinate 33,549,759, forward strand.
TATCGCTCTCTCTCTCTCATTTATATACATAATATGAAAGCATATATTTAAATCCAGGACATTGGAGTGTAACCTTCTCTGAAGCAGGTTTTCTCCATTGATGCTAGTGCTCTGTGATTGGTGGATGAGTCAGCCTGGTTGTGTTGCGCCCCCTGCAGGTTCTTCGTGGTGGAGGATCACATTCTGCACACTACGGTGGGCTTGGTGAATCGGGCGTACGTTGATGAGCTCTGGGACCTGGCGCTGTCCAAAACCATGGCGGCCCTGCGGACACATTCAGTAAGTGGCGCCTGCTTTTCCTTTTATTGTAAGTAATACTTTTCTTCTGAGCAGCTTTGGTTTGTCCTTAAAGGGGCAGTCCAGTCTCAATAACTTCTGTGGTTGATAGGTGAAGCCATGATGGGATTAGTGTGGCATGTCGCCCCCAATGACTCCTATTGAGAGGAGAAGGAAAGTGCTTCATCTCATACATCCTAATGGGAGTCGATTGGGGACAAAGGCCACTGTAATCCCATCATGTCTGCTCTCATGAACTGCAAGAGTTATTTAGACAGGACTTTCCCTTTAAAGTGGACCTGCACCCTGCAAGGTGTTTTCAGCATTTGGAGGCAGGCATCGGTTCTCCATTGGATGGAGAAGCAGCCTGAAAAAGGTAAGTACTTGGGGAGGGACTTTTATTAGACCTATACCCTCCCTAGGGACAGCCAGGTCTCCTGTTGGAAGGGTGACCAGGACCTGGACCCTCCCTGGCAACTCCCTGGTTTACACCACTCAAGAAATTTACTTTCTTGGGCCTCGTCCCTCACTGGCGGGGCATCCCCATTTAGGATGCCCTGCTGTGTGTATACACCTGTAAAATCACTTTTTCCTGGTTCCCATGGTGCATGCACCAATCATCTACGCTGGTTCCATTCAGATTTCCATTCCATTCAGTGCATCCGGAAATCTGAATGGAGCGTGCACAGCCGTTCCCACCCCCACCCTTGCCTCTAGCTGTGGGTGCGCCATTCATAAAGGGGCATGCCTAGCCAGAGGTATGCTGGGGATGCATCTGTGGCACGGGCTTGTGGAATCAGGGGCTTTCACACAGCGGGGCATGCCGATTTGGGATCCCTGATAAAGAGGTAGACCTTTATAGGGCTCGATCTTGGGACTCGGTAGGATTTATTCAACTGGGGGAAAAGCATGCAGGTTAGAGAAGGTGAGTGCTATAAGCAATCCATGTGATAAAAATGGGCGTTGACTGAAGCTGAATGGGGCGTCCCAGCTGCCCATGTCCCCGGGATGCCCGGCTTTACCGCACCTCCACACAGCTATGAGCGCCAAGATGTGTGACCTGTCGCACCTCCATGTTCTGCATTTACTAAGATTTGTCTTCTTTTTTTGTCCTTTCAGTCTTACTCTTCCGATCCTAACCTTGTTCTGGACCTCAAGAACCTTATCGTGTATTTTGCCGACACGCTGCAGGTAGGCTGTAGTTTCCATGTATATATTTGTTTGTTTCATGCCCCGCTCTGTGCAACCCCCCAAATCGTCCTTTAAAAGTCACCTTTTCCCGGTCCTACAGCACATGCGCGGCTGCTCGTCTAGTCAGAGCTGTTAGCTCTGCCTATGTAATGTTCAGCATCCCCAGCATCTGAGGGCCGGAGGCCTAAGGATGCTGGGGATGCGGCCACCCAATGGGGGAGCCAGGAAGCAGGTGAGTTTCACACCTGGGGGGGGGGTCACACAGTGGGGCCCTGATTTTGGATGCCCCGGGGGGGGAGGGAATCAAGGGAATCAAGCTGCCCTGGAATCTTATCCACTTTAATCATGTCCCCCACACAGACGTCTCCTCTCAAGACTAAACAGATCTCAAACAGGCCCCAGCTAGGGCTACAAAAAGATGGCCGCCCGCTCCCTTGAGTGAGGACAATCCTTGTGCTGGCACTAGATGTGTCGTCACTTACCGGAGCCGGCGGCCATCTTCTTGTAGTCCCAGCTGAGGCCAGTTTGAACCCCGCTTCTGCCGTCACTGACAGAAGAATATCAGGGCTCTGCCACAGCCACCCCCCAATGTTCGGGTCCCTGTTGATTTCAATGGGGACCAGGTTCAGGGAACATTTATCCAAAGTTCGGACGAAATTGCCGAACCCGAACTTTGGGGTGTATCAGCGGCCAGCAATCACGGTAAGGGGTTACGGGCCACTGCGGGGGATCAACACAGTGAATCAGGTGAGTTTCACACCTGGGGGGGGGGGGGGGGGGTCACACAGTGGGGCGTCCTGATTTTGGATGCCCTGGGGGGGAGGGAATCAAGGGAATTAAGCTGCCCTGGAATCTTATCCACTTCAATCATGTCCCCCACACAGACGTCTCCTCTCAAGACTAAACAGATCTCAAACAGGCCCCAGCTAGGGCTACAAAAAGATGGCCGCCCGCTCCCTTGAGTGAGGACAATCCTTGTGCTGGCACTAGATGTGTCCTCACTTACCGGAGCCGGCGGCCATCTTCTTGTAGTCCCAGCTGAGGCCAGTTTGAACCCCGCTTCTGCCGTCACTGACAGAAGAATATCAGGGCTCTGCCACAGCCACCCCACAATGTTCGGGTCCCTATTGATTTCAATGGGGACCAGGTTCAGGGAACATTTATCCAAAGTTCGGACGAAATTGCCGAACCCGAACTTTGGGGTGTATCAGCGGCCAGCAATCACGGTAAGGGGTTACGGGCCACTGCGGGGGATCAACACAGTGAGGCATCCTGAATCGGGGTGCTCCAGGGGTACTTGGTTGGCTGGCCCTGAAGTCTTTTAGACCCCAGTTCTAGCTGAGCCAGTGATTGGTCCACTTTAAACCCTTTCCTACTGGGTTATAAAAAGGAGCAACTGCCCACCTAGAATCTGTAAGACTCTAGGGCTGGTTGCCTTCCTCTTTGTGGGTATCCATATTTTTGGATGGCCTAATGTAAAAATCCCCCCCCCCCCGTCCGTTCACAGAAACGTACCTTTCCGTTGACCCCATGGCACAATGTATGGGCCATGGTGGCATCCCACTGGCTGCTGTGCGCTCCTTTTCCAGACCTACCTGTCTGATGTCACGGGTACACACATCCAAAGGGAAGCGGCTGCAGGGATGCTTGCCGCTCATTAATATGCATGGCATAGATCTCTGATTGGAGGAGAGCCTACATGTCTGGGAACGTTGGCGAGCGAAGCATAGCGGGTGTGTCAGGGGGCTTTTACAAAGCTTGTGATCCCCAAATCATGATGCCCCTAGGATGGTAATCAGAACCTATAAGAGTGATAATCCTGAATTTAGTTCCACCTTAACACACAGATCTTATGCCGTATTTTAATTTGCAGGGTTATGGCTTCCTGGTGAACCAGTTGTTTGACATGTTGTTTGAGGTGCGGGATCAGTACAGCGAGATCCTCCTGAAGAAGTGGGCGGCAGTGTTCAGGTGAGGACCTTGTATTTGTTTATATTGCGCAATCATCAGCCATAGCGTTGTACAAGTTATACATTACAAATATAACTTCAGATGTTCAGATTATGAGATGTAACAGAAAGAAATACAGACATTGATACAGGATGAGACCCCTGGCCATAAGAGCTTACAGTCTAAAGCAGGGGCGGGCGGGCGGGCACAAAACCACTCCTGGGCCCACCAGGAAAAAAGTGGGGTTTTCCACCACTAAGGCCACACCCATACAGAAATTTTGAGATTGTTGATTGGCTCATCTCAAGATTGCCGGCTGCCGTGACCCAGTCTGGGTTTCCCTGTAGTCTGGGGAGCGCTCCTGCTGAATGGCTGGGTGCGGGAGTGTGCCTTGGCTACAGGGACACCAAGGATGTGGCCCCCGGCAGCTACAGGGATGTGAGAGTCGCCAGGAAAGGTAAGATTACCAGTGACCCTAGTGGTTTGACACAGCAGGACATCCTGATTTTAGATGCCCCGGGGCAGGCTAGAGGGTGGTCCTGGAGTCTTTTAGACCCTAGGGCCATCCAGGGTGGCTTTTGTGCTGCTTTAACCAGAAACATCCAAACATCACCCCGCTGTGTGCAACCCCCCAGATCGCCCAGTAAAACTCACCTCTTCCCGCCTCTATGGCGCATGCGCAGGCTCTCGCCCAGGGGGGGGGGGGGCGTAGAGCAGCCCAGGATATCTGGGAATGCGGCCGCCCAATGTTTACTTCTGCGAGGGAGCCAGGAAGCAGATGAGTTGTGCGCCGCCCCGGAAGGGGAGCATTCCGATTTGGGATGCCTCAGGGAAGCGCTAGCGGCAGGCGGCCTGTAGTCTGGGGAGCGTTCCCGCTGGATGGCTGGGTGCAGGAGTGTGCCTCGGCTACAGGGACACCAAGGATGTGGCCCCAGCATCTACAGGGATGTTAGAGTCACCAGGAAGGGTAAGAATACCCGTGACCCTAGTGGTTTGACACAGCGGAGCATCCCGATTTTAGATGCTGGCGGGAGATCCTTTGTGACCCCAGGGCCGTCCAGTGCGGCTTTTGTGCCGTCTTAAACCAAAACATCCAAACATCCACTCCCCCTTTGAAATTTGCCCAATAACCAGATGTGCTGTATATACAGTGTTGCTGTTATGAATAACTCTTAAACCGGACCAACAGCCTGGCACAGTTGGAAAAGAAAGGTAGCGGCCATTTTGGAACTTCCTCTCCCAGCATCTCAGCCGTGCTGCTGTCTGGATTCAACTGACATAACTGGCAATGTACAGTAACAGTAACAGGAAGCCCAGCAGCACTTCCTGTTTGCAGTTGCAAATGTATGAACCGCCATTTTGTTTCTAAAATTTACTACAGCAGGGGTTAGAAAACGGTAAATGAATGTTTATGTGCAGCAATCTAAATTGCCCCAGGTAGGGATCCATATGAGCACTGTTTTTGTGTTGGTCTGGTTTAAGTCATTTTTGACTGTTGGTCCGTGTTAAAGCGCAACAAAACCCAGTGCAGCTGGGCCAAATTTGGATGCACCACTGTGTGAAAGCACCTGCCTCCTGGCTCCCTTGCCAATATAAACATCGGGTGGTCACATCCCCATCATTTTTGGGCTGCTGCTGGGGCCATCAGAGCCATTTTCTGAAATGTCCCAGCTGGGAACTGAAGCTGAAACCCCTCGGGCCACAAGATTGGTTCCTTAACCACTTGACCAGCTGGGAATTGAACCTGCAACCCTCCAGCCCCAAGATTAGTCCCTTAACCACTTGGCTGCCCCAAGGTGCCTTGCTTAAGAGCACTTCAGTCATGTCCCAGTTGAACCTGCCACCCTCCGGCCACAACATTGGTCCCTTAACCACTTGGCCATGGCTGCCATAACTGCTCAAGAACACGTCAGTCATGTCCCAGCTGGGACTGGAACCTGCCACCCTCTGGGGTCTGGATGCTGCACCTGAATGGCAACTGGAGCTGTATCTCCATAGGTGTGAATGCAGGGTTACAGGTGACCTGCTACCTATGGGATGGACTTCCCTCTACCCATTCAAACACTTATGCCATAGTTAGCACACAGTCAAATTAAACCGGACCTTCAGCGTGATTTAATGAAAAGCCTAAACTCTTAAAAAAACGGTTCCCCAGCATCTAAAATTAATATATTTTACGTTTTTAGTCACTAACTTATTATTCTTTCCCCCACTGGGCTGCAACTCTGTTCAGGAATTTAGGATACGGGCGCCGCCATCTTGACTCAAAAGCATCACACTTACTGAGGAGAGGAGAGTGGGATAAGGTACAGGGGGGCGGGTTATAGCTGTACTTTGCTCAGACAGAGCAGAGCTGGGGTCAGGTAAAGGTCAGCAGTCCCAGAATGCAGAGCAGCACAGTCAGGAGGCACTTCCTGTTTGCAGGCTGCCTGATAAGATGGCGGCTTCCATAAGCCGCCATCTTGGATGTTTAAAGGCTCATAACATGCAGTAGATGCAGGTAGGATGATTTTTAATGTGAGCAATCTGTATGTACAGGGTGTGGGAAACATATAAGATAGGCTCTTATTCAGAGTGAAGGTCCGCTTTAAGTTCCATTGTATTGAGCATCCAGTACTTTGATGATGGTGTGCTGGTTATTTAAGACGTTTGGATGAACTGCGGCCCCTCCGCTAACCTGGCACCCACCAATTGTGTGGCAAGTGTGCAACTGTCACTTTGGAATTTTCTTATGCCATAGTTTGAAATGCTCTGCTATTCCACTGCTGGTTCTCGTTGTGGCAAAGGAAACTGACTGCACAAAGACCCAGTGGTGGAATAAGTAAATGATCCGAACTGCAGGGCTGATGGAAGTGGTTTAAAACGAGGGGGGGGGGGTGTTAGTTTCTCAAGGGAAACCAAATGTATAGTGCTTTTATAGTCCTATACCAGAAGCGAAGGAGGATGTTTGTCCATGGTCCTTATGGCCACATACAGTCATACCTCCCAAGTGTCCCTGATTTGGAGGGACTGTCCCTCTTTTAAGTCCGTGTCCCCCTGTCCCTCGTTCTCATTTGTCCCTCTTTGAGGTGTAACATGCAGATCTGCAGCAATAAATGATTCATTTGCCTATTTAAAGTGTTTATATTGTTTCAACTTTTATCACCTATCCATACCTCAATGAGGGGGCGTGGCCTAATTTGACAAATGTCCCTCCTTCCCCAGCTGAAAAGTTGGTAGGTACGTATGTTTTGGGGCAGTAGTGGTGAGGTCCTATGACTTCTAACCCCTTCACGCTTGTTGTGTATGTATTGTGCAGGAGCATCCTGGACGCGGACAACTACAGCCCCATCCCAGTGACGGACGAGACGGCGTATCGGAGGATCCTGAGCCAGTTCCCCTTCCAGGACCCGGAGCTTGAGAAGGTACACTGGGGGATCCATGGCCCTTGGGCTAAATAATAATAATATAATATGTTGTTGTATGTGTTTATTTGCCTATTGTGTGCTTTCACACACATAGGAATGAGAACAAACACAAAACCACCAGTGAACAGTAAGTGCACATGTGTCCAGAGTGGTGGGCTGGCGCAAGAGAGAAGTTTGGGGGGGGGGCATTTAACCTGCCAGTCTGTAGGCTGTGGCCCTCCTGTTTCAGGGATGGCAGCTCTGATGCCCGACAGTGTGCTTCTCTTTTGGCCTGATGCTGATCACGTGGGCGTAGACTCCCCGACTGATTGACAGCAGAGGCTGCATCACACAAATAGGAGTGCGAACAAACACAAAACCACCAGTGAACAGTATGTGCACATGTGTCCAAAGCGGTGACACAAGAGAGAAGGTTGCAAACCTTCAAACGTCAGCCCACAAGATTGGTCCCTTAACCACTTGGCCAGGGCTGCCCCAAGGTGTCTTGCTCAAGAGCACGTCAGTCATGTCCCAGCTGGGAATTGAACCTGCCACCCTCTGCACTTCAGTCATGTCCCTGTTGAACCTGCCACCCTCTGGCCACAAGATTGGTCCCTTAACCACTTGGCCATGGTTGCCCTAAGGTGCCTTGCTCAAGAGCACTTCAGTCATGTCCCAGCTCAGAACTGAACCTGAAACCCCTCGGGCCACAAGATTGGTCCCTTAACCACTTGGCTGCCCCAAGGTGCCTTGCTTAAGAGCACTTCAGTCATGTCCCAGTTGAACCTGCCACCCTCCGGCCACAAGATTGGTCCCTTAACCACTTGGCCAGGGCTGCCCCAAGGTGTCTTGCTCAAGGGCACGTCAGTCATGTCCCAGCTGGGAATTGAACCTGCCAACCTCTGGTTACAAGATTGGTCCCTTAACCACTTGGCTGCCCCAAGGTGCCTTGCTTAAAGAGCACGTCAGCAATTTCCCAGCTGGGAATTGAACCTGCAACCCTCCGGCCACAAGATTGGTCCCTTAACCACTTGGCCATGGTTGCCCTAAGGTGCCTTGCTCAAGAGCACTTCAGTCATGTCCCAGCTCAGAACTGAACCTGAAACCCCTCGGGCCACAAGATTGGTCCCTTAACCACTTGGCTGCCCCAAGGTGCCTTGCTTAAGAGCACTTCAGTCATGTCCCTGTTGAACCTGCCACCCTCTGGCCACAAGATTGGTCCCTTAACCACTTGGCCAGGGCTGCCCCAAGGTGCCCTGCTCAAGAACACATCAGTCATGTCCCAGCTGGGAATTGAACCTGCCACCCTCTGGCCACAAGATCGGTCCCTTAACCACTAGTCTGCCCCATAGCCTTCTTGGAGTATCCCACTTTCCATAAGTGATCCCTTGTCTCAAATTATCTCACAAAATAATTCCCAGCAGATATCATCAGACTATATCAACTAATATAAAATCTATAAATGTGCCTGTCCAATAAGGTCACAGTCCTGGCAGGAAAAAGGAAAGAAGGGGCACTTACCTGCCAGTCTGATCGCCGATTGGCTGATCTCAAAATGGACAGGTGACATACAAACTTTAAATGGCCACCTCCCCTGTTGGTCCGCTCGTTCCCTCCCCCAGCCATTCAGATTGACTGGACACGGGAGCATGTACAGCTACAGGGAAGCTGGGGATGTGACGGCCCGTGACTGCAGCATTGCGGGAGCTGCCGATAAAGGGGAGTGTACTGGCGACCCTGAGGGTTTCAAACAATGGTACAGCCCACTATCGAATACCATATGGATAGGCTAGCGACCGGGGCACATGGAATTTGACTCACTTTAATACCCCCTTAATTCATAAGAATAGCCTTTCAACCCCAATTAACCCTAATTACTGTAAGGGACACTTTATTATCCCCTTAATCCATAATGTACCCCCTCTTACAGATTAATTCACCCTTCACCACTTAAAGCGAACAGTCACCCTGAATAAGAGATCTTATTTGTTTCCCACACCCTGTACATACAGATTGCCCACATTAATCCGGACCTTCACCCTGAATAAGAGCCTATCTTATTTGTTTCCCACACCCTGTACATACAGATTGCTCACATTAATCCGGACCTTCACCCTGAATAAGAGTCTATCTTATTTGTTTCCCACACCCTGTACATACAGATTGCCCACATTAATCCGGACCTTCACCCTGAATAAGAGTCTATCTTATATGTTTCCCACACCCTGTACATACAGATTGCCCACATTAATCCAGACCTTCACCCTGAATAAGAGCCTATCTTATATGTTTCCCACACCCTGTACATACAGATTGCCCACATTAATCCGGACCTTCACCCTGAATAAGAGTCTATCTTATTTGTTTCCCACACCCTGTACATACAGATTGCTCACATTAATCCGGACCTTCACCCTGAATAAGAGTCTATCTTATATGTTTCCCACACCCTGTACATACAGATTGCCCACATTAATCCGGACCTTCACCCTGAATAAGAGCCTATCTTATATGTTTCCCACACCCTGTACATACAGATTGCCCACATTAATCCGGACCTTCACCCTGAATAAGAGTCTATCTTATTTGTTTCCCACACCCTGTACATACAGATTGCCCACATTAATCCGGACCTTCACCCTGAATAAGAGCCTATCTTATTTGTTTCCCACACCCTGTACATACAGATTGCCCACATTAATCCGGACCTTCACCCTGAATAAGAGCCTATCTTATATGTTTCCCACACCCTGTACATACAGATTGCCCACATTAATCCGGACCTTCACCCTGAATAAGAGCCTATCTTATATGTTTCCCACACCCTGTACATACAGATTGCCCACATTAATCCGGACCTTCACCCTGAATAAGAGTCTATCTTATTTGTTTCCCGCACCCTGTACATACAGATTGCCCACATTAATCCGGACCTTCACCCTGAATAAGAGCCTATCTTATATGTTTCCCCCACCCTGTACATACACATTGCCCACATTAATCCGGACCTTCACCCTGAATAAGAGTCTATCTTATATGTTTCCCCCACCCTGTACATACACATTGCCCACATTAATCCGGACCTTCACCCTGAATAAGAGCCTATCTTATATGTTTCCCACACCCTGTACATACAGATTGCCCACATTAATCCGGACCTTCACCCTGAATAAGAGCCTATCTTATATGTTTCCCACACCCTGTACATACAGATTGCCCACATTAATCCGGACCTTCACCCTGAATAAGAGCCTATCTTATATGTTTCTCACACCCTGTACATACAGGTTGCCCACATTAATCCGGACCTTCACCCTGAATAAGAGCCTATCTTATATGTTTCCCACACCCTGTACATACAGATTGCCCACATTAATCCGGACCTTCACCCTGAATAAGAGCCTATCTTATATGTTTCCCACACCCTGTACATACAGATTGCCCACATTAATCCGGACCTTCACCCTGAATAAGAGTCTATCTTATTTGTTTCCCACACCCTGTACATACAGATTGCCCACATTAATCCGGACCTTCACCCTGAATAAGAGTCTATCTTATTTGTTTCCCACACCCTGTACATACAGATTGCCCACATTAATCCGGACCTTCACCCTGAATAAGAGCCTATCTTATTTGTTTCCCACACCCTGTACATACAGATTGCCCACATTAATCCGGACCTTCACCCTGAATAAGAGTCTATCTTATTTGTTTCCCACACCCTGTACATACAGATTGCCCACATTAATCCGGACCTTCACCCTGAATAAGAGCCTATCTTATTTGTTTCCCACACCCTGTACATACAGATTGCCCACATTAATCCGGACCTTCACCCTGAATAAGAGTCTATCTTATTTGTTTCCCACACCCTGTACATACAGATTGCTCACATTAATCCGGACCTTCACCCTGAATAAGAGTCTATCTTATATGTTTCCCCCACCCTGTACATACACATTGCCCACATTAATCCGGACCTTCACCCTGAATAAGAGTCTATCTTATATGTTTCCCCCACCCTGTACATACACATTGCCCACATTAATCCGGACCTTCACCCTGAATAAGAGTCTATCTTATATGTTTCCCACACCCTGTACATACAGATTGCCCACATTAATCCGGACCTTCACCCTGAATAAGAGCCTATCTTATATGTTTCCCACACCCTGTACATACAGATTGCCCACATTAATCCGGACCTTCACCCTGAATAAGAGTCTATCTTATTTGTTTTCCACACCCTGTACATACAGATTGCCCACATTAATCCGGACCTTCACCCTGAATAAGAGTCTATCTTATTTGTTTTCCACACCCTGTACATACAGATTGCCCACATTAATCCGGACCTTCACCCTGAATAAGAGCCTATCTTATATGTTTCCCACACCCTGTACATACAGATTGCCCACATTAATCCGGACCTTCACCCTGAATAAGAGTCTATCTTATTTGTTTCCCGCACCCTGTACATACAGATTGCCCACATTAATCCGGACCTTCACCCTGAATAAGAGCCTATCTTATATGTTTCCCCCACCCTGTACATACACATTGCCCACATTAATCCGGACCTTCACCCTGAATAAGAGTCTATCTTATATGTTTCCCCCACCCTGTACATACACATTGCCCACATTAATCCGGACCTTCACCCTGAATAAGAGTCTATCTTATATGTTTCCCGCACCCTGTACATACAGATTGCCCACATTAATCCGGACCTTCACCCTGAATAAGAGCCTATCTTATATGTTTCCCCCACCCTGTACATACAGATTGCCCACATTAATCCGGACCTTCACCCTGAATAAGAGCCTATCTTATATGTTTCCCACACCCTGTACATACAGATTGCCCACATTAATCCGGACCTTCACCCTGAATAAGAGCCTATCTTATATGTTTCTCACACCCTGTACATACAGATTGCCCACATTAATCCGGACCTTCACCCTGAATAAGAGCCTATCTTATATGTTTCCCACACCCTGTACATACAGATTGCCCACATTAATCCGGACCTTCACCCTGAATAAGAGCCTATCTTATATGTTTCCCACACCCTGTACATACAGATTGCCCACATTAATCCGGACCTTCACCCTGAATAAGAGTCTATCTTATTTGTTTCCCACACCCTGTACATACAGATTGCCCACATTAATCCGGACCTTCACCCTGAATAAGAGTCTATCTTATTTGTTTCCCACACCCTGTACATACAGATTGCCCACATTAATCCGGACCTTCACCCTGAATAAGAGCCTATCTTATTTGTTTCCCACACCCTGTACATACAGATTGCCCACATTAATCCGGACCTTCACCCTGAATAAGAGTCTATCTTATTTGTTTCCCACACCCTGTACATACAGATTGCCCACATTAATCCGGACCTTCACCCTGAATAAGAGCCTATCTTATTTGTTTCCCACACCCTGTACATACAGATTGCCCACATTAATCCGGACCTTCACCCTGAATAAGAGTCTATCTTATTTGTTTCCCACACCCTGTACATACAGATTGCTCACATTAATCCGGACCTTCACCCTGAATAAGAGTCTATCTTATATGTTTCCCCCACCCTGTACATACACATTGCCCACATTAATCCGGACCTTCACCCTGAATAAGAGTCTATCTTATATGTTTCCCCCACCCTGTACATACACATTGCCCACATTAATCCGGACCTTCACCCTGAATAAGAGTCTATCTTATATGTTTCCCACACCCTGTACATACAGATTGCCCACATTAATCCGGACCTTCACCCTGAATAAGAGCCTATCTTATATGTTTCCCACACCCTGTACATACAGATTGCCCACATTAATCCGGACCTTCACCCTGAATAAGAGTCTATCTTATTTGTTTTCCACACCCTGTACATACAGATTGCCCACATTAATCCGGACCTTCACCCTGAATAAGAGTCTATCTTATTTGTTTTCCACACCCTGTACATACAGATTGCCCACATTAATCCGGACCTTCACCCTGAATAAGAGCCTATCTTATATGTTTCCCACACCCTGTACATACAGATTGCCCACATTAATCCGGACCTTCACCCTGAATAAGAGTCTATCTTATTTGTTTCCCGCACCCTGTACATACAGATTGCCCACATTAATCCGGACCTTCACCCTGAATAAGAGCCTATCTTATATGTTTCCCCCACCCTGTACATACACATTGCCCACATTAATCCGGACCTTCACCCTGAATAAGAGTCTATCTTATATGTTTCCCCCACCCTGTACATACACATTGCCCACATTAATCCGGACCTTCACCCTGAATAAGAGTCTATCTTATATGTTTCCCGCACCCTGTACATACAGATTGCCCACATTAATCCGGACCTTCACCCTGAATAAGAGCCTATCTTATATGTTTCCCCCACCCTGTACATACAGATTGCCCACATTAAAAATCATCCTACCTGCATCTACTGCATGTTATGAGCCTTTAAACATCCAAGATGTCGGCTCATGGAACATCAGGCAGCCTGCAAACAGGAAGTGTCTTCCGACCTTGCCGCTCTGCATTCTGGGATTGCTGTCCTTTTCCTGACCCCAGCTCTGCTCTGTCTGTACAAAGCACAACTACAACCCCACCCCCCTGCACTTTATCCTGCTCTCCTCCTCTCAGTATGTGATGCTTCTGAGGCAAGATGGCGGCACCCGTACCCTAGAGTCCTGAACAGAATTGCAGCCCGGTGGGGAAAAGAATTATAATGACTAAAAACATAAAATATATTAATGTTAGATGTTGGGGAATAGTTTTTTAAGGGTTTGGGCTTTTCATTAAATCATGCTGAAGGTCCAGTTTAATTTATAGGAGACCATTCAGCCCGAACCCCCATCTACAAGGCGCTCCTTAATTTTATTACTGTAAAAGACTCTTCAAAGACCTTTTAGCCTTTCAGCTCGATATATCCTCCAACTGCAACGGCCCATTTTACATATTAACTTTCTCCCAAACCGTAAGAGACCCATCAGACAGAACAATAGCCCCTCAATCTCGAATCACCCCTAAACTAAAATGTGTATCTGTTCAATACAGAACATATATATATATATATATATATATATATATATATATATATATTTTTTTTTTTTTTTATACTGATTAATAACTCTTAATCCATAGGAATAGCCTTTCAAGCTATTAGGAAGCCTAATTACTGTAAGAGACCCATTTCTACAAATAAATGTCCCCTTTAGCCTCAGCCTTTTCAAGCTATAAGGAAGCCTTTACACTAATGACTGTAAAAGACCCTATAGCCAGATTAAACCGGATCTTCAGTATGATTTAATGAAAAGCCCAAACCCTTAAACTATTCCCCAACATCTAACATTAATATACTTTAAGTTTTTAGTCACTTATTATTCTTTCCCCCACTGGGCTGCAACTCTGTTCAGGGCTCTAGGATACGTGCGCCGCCATCTTGACTCAGAAGCATCACACTTACGGAGGAGAACGGGATAAAGTGCAGGGGGCGGGGTGCTTGCATAGCTGTGCTTGGCACAGACAGAGCAGAGCTGGGATCAGGAAAAGGATAGCAATCCCAGAATGCAGAGCGACAGTCAAAAGACACTTCCTGTTTGCAGACAGTCTGAGACCGTCCATGAGCCGCCATCTTGGATGTTTAAAGGCTCATAAAATGCAGTAGATGCAGGTAGGATGATTTTTAATGTGAGCAATCTGTATGTACAGGGTGTGGGAAACATATAAGAGAGGCTGTTATTCAGGGTGAAGGTCCGGATTAATGTGAGCAATCTGTATGTACAGGGTGTGGGAAACATATAAGATAGGCTGTTATTCAGAGTGAAGGTCCGGATTAATGTGAGCAATCTGTATGTACAGGGTGTGGGAAACATATAAGATAGGCTCTTATTCAGGTGAAGGTCCGGATTAATGTGGGCAATCTGTATGTACAGGGTGGGGGAAACATATAAGATAGACTCTTATTCAGGGTGAAGGTCCGGATTAATGTGAGCAATCTGTATGTACAGGGTGTGGGAAACATATAAGATAGGCTCTTATTCAGGGTGAAGGTCCGGATTAATGTGGGCAATCTGTATGTACAGGGTGGGGGAAACATATAAGATAGACTCTTATTCAGGGTGAAGGTCCGGATTAATGTGAGCAATCTGTATGTACAGGGTGTGGGAAACACATAAGATAGACTCTTATTCAGGGTGAAGGTCTGGATTAATGTAGCCAATCTGTATGTACAACAGGGTGTGGGAAACACATAAGATAGACTCTTATTCAGGGTGAAGGTCCGGATTAATGTGAGCAATCTGTATGTACAGGGTGTGGGAAACACATAAGATAGACTCTTATTCAGGGTGAAGGTCCGGATTAATGTGAGCAATCTGTATGTACAGGGTGTGGGAAACACATAAGATAGACTCTTATTCAGGGTGAAGGTTCGGATTAATGTGAGCAATCTGTATGTACAGGGTGTGGGAAACACATAAGATAGGCTCTTATTCAGGGTGAAGGTCCGGATTAATGTGAGCAATCTGTATGTACAGGGTGTGGGAAACACATAAGATAGCCTCTTAATTCAGGGTGAAGGTCCGGATTAATGTGGGCAATCTGTATGTACAGGGTGTGGGAAACACATAAGATAGGCTCTTATTCAGGGTGAAGGTCCGGTTTAATATCCGCTTAGATGGAATATTAGCTCCCTAGTCTAGAAGGGACCCCTTAAAGCGGTCCTACACCTAATTTTCATCATATTAGGTGTTGGGACGCTTTGTGGCCCCACATTTAAAGTGGACCAAAACCCAGGATTTTGACTACCCTGGGTTTTGGTCTTTTCCCGGGGTTACTCTGCTACATGAAACCCTGCAGATCGCCTAAGTTATCTTACCTCTTCCCGGACCTTCGGCGCATGCACGGCCACTCGTCCAATGAACACGCTCAGAGCCGCTGACGTCACGCCATCTAAGCCTTCGTAAAGGTCAGCTGCTCCGAGTCCGCTGAAGGACGCATCCCCCGCTTCCATCTAACAGGGCTGGCCATTCACAAATGCATAGCGCGGGTACGCGCCCTGCTAGATGGATAGTGGGGATGCAGCCGCGGCTCTCGCATGCGCCTTTGGACCGGGAAACAAGGTAAGTGTATCGGGCATCCTGGGGGTTTCGCACAGCGGGGCATCCCGATTTTGAATGCCCCATGGGGAGGGAATCGATCAGCGTGAGTTTTGGTCCACTTTAATAACTACAAAGGGCCATTCAAATGACCTGACAGGGCCGGATAGTTACCCCCTCCTCCCATGATAAGAAACTTGTAATCACAAATAAGTGCTACTTAGTCTATAATGAACCTCCAGTCAAATGACTCCAAAACACCAAAAATACCCCATAGGCAGAGTGGTAACCCTGGGTGGATGATGCCTCCCGAATGTTAGTAATGGCCACCCCTGGGTACTACCATCCATAAAATGGGTTGGCAGCCTCAGCAGGGGGTACAGCAGAAAGTACCATATTTTTTCGCCCTATAAGACACACCTGCCCATAAGACGCATCTAGGATTTGGAGGAGGAAAATAAGAAACATAATATTCAGAACCAAATAATAGGCAAGGTGCAGAATCCTCCAATTACAGGCAGTGTGGCATTCTCCCCCTCCCATTCCCATAGGCAGTGTGGCATTCCCTACCCTCCCATTCCCATAGGCAGTGTGGCATCCCCCCCCCCCCTCCCATTCCCATAGGCAGTGTGGCATTCCCCCCCCCCATTCCCATAGGCAGTGTGGCATTCCCCCCCTCCCATTCCCATAGGCAGTGTGGCATTCCCCCCCCTCCCATTCCCATAGGCAGTGTGGCATTCCCCCCCCCCCCATTCCCATAGGTAGTGTGGCATTCCCTACCCTCCCATTTCTATAGGCAGTGTGGCAACCCCCCCCCATTCCCATAGGCAGTGTGGCAACCCCCCCCCCCCATTCCCCATAGGCAGTGTGGCATTCCCCCCATCCCATAGGCAGTGTGGCACCCCCCCATCCCATTCCCATAGGCAGTGTGGCAACCCCCCCCCATTCTCCATAGGCAGTGTGGCATTCCCCCCATCCCATAGGCAGTCTGGCACCCCCCCATCCCATTCCCATAGGCAGTGTGGCACCCCCCCATCCCATTCCCATAGGCAGTGTGGCAACCCCCCCCCCATTCCCCATAGGCAGTGTGGCATTCCCCCCATCCCATAGGCAGTGTGGCACCCCCCATCCCATTCCCATAGGCAGTGTGGAATCCCCCCCCCCATTCCCCATAGGCAGTGTGGAATCCCCCCCCCATTCCCCATAGGCAGTGTGGCATTCCCCCCATAGGCAGTGTGGCACCCCCCCATCCCATTCCCATAGGCAGTGTGGCACCCCCCCCCTTCCCCAGCAGAAAAAAATTTAAAAAAGTCAACTTGTCCTGGCCTCCAGCCGCTGCTGCTGCATGCTCTAACGTCCTTTCCATTTAGCGCCCAGCGCAGGCCTTACCCACCCACTGCTCGGAACGTGTTTGTGTGTGCTTCACGCGGAAGAGGCAGCGGCTGGAGGCCAGAAGAAGCTGGAGGAGCGACGGGCACTGTCTCCATCTCTAACGCCGCTATCACTGTCTCTTCAGGCAGCGACAGGGACAGAGCTCGCCACTCCTCCATCTTCTTCTGGCCTCCCCCCGCAGTGTGGCAGGCAGCACAGACAGCAACGCGAGAGCGCCAATAACGTAAGTTTCCTTTTTTTCTTTTTTTTCTTTCCGATTTTTACATTCGCCCGATAAGACTCACAGACATTTCCCCCTCTCTTTTGGGGAAAATAAGTGCGTCTTATAGGGCGAAAAATACGGTAAGTACAGTGGGTCTGTTTGGGCTCTAAAAGAAGAGTCCAAGTGAAGGTTTTCTATTTTTTCTTTTCTGAAAAGCTGCAGTTCCAGCTGTTGTACATTTTCCTGTATCTCCCTTTGTCCAGCAATCGTTCCCGAAGAAATTCCCCTTTTCCGAATTTGTGCCCAAAATCTACAGTCAGATCAAGGAGTTCATCTACGCCTGCCTGAAGTTCTCGGAGGATCTACATTTAAGGTAATCTACATCAACAATGACAACACCTTTCCCATTTCATCCATCTATCCAGGATACACTGCAGGGACATCGCAATTCAAGACCCCTCTGGGGGCAACTGTTAACAGGACCCTACAGTCATTTTTCTGCTTTAAAGTGGACCAAAACCCACTGCAGTCGGCCCCAGAATCTATAAGATATCGATTCCCTCCCCCCAAAGCATCCAAAGTCGGGATACCCCATTGTGTGAAACCCCCCAGGTGGCCCCATACACGTACCTTGCTTCCTGGTCCAACGGCGCATGCCCGCTATCCCTCTAGCAGGACGCGTGCCCGCACCAGGCATTTGTGAATGACCGGTGCGGGCATGCTCCCTGTTAGAGGGAAGCGAGGGATGCAGCCGTCAGCGCGCTCGGAGCGCCTGGCCTTAGACAAAGGCTTAGACGACGTGACGTCAGCGGATCTGAGTGCACTGATTGGACGAGTGGCCGCGCATGCGCAGTGGGACCGGGAAGAGGTGAGTTGGGCTTGGCGATCTGGGGGGTTTCACACAGCTTTAAGATTGGCTGTGGATCTGAACATTCCTTTTGTGGAGCAAGCGATCACATTCCGCATAGATGGGCAGCCTAAGATCCCTTATAATGGGTTATGGGTCTGATCGTTCCATCCAGGGAACAGTCAGATATCACATAGACAGGAAGGCCTAGCAGCTCTTAAAATGTATGAGCCCCTTAAAGTGGAACAAAACCAGGGATTTTGACTTTCCTGGGTTTTGTTCCACATCCCTGAGGCATCCCAAGTCGGGATGCCCTTCTGTGCGAACACCAACCCAGATCGTCCTTTCAAACTCACCTCCTCCCCATCCAATGGCGCATGCACGTGCTCTCATCCATTCAGAGACGTCGCTGTGCACATTAGTTGCTCGCCAAATATGCTTTGTTTACACGCAGAGCCCGGCAATGGGAGCGACAGCAGACATATCCCCCGCAGCGCACGCTAGATGGTTGGTCGTGGGCGCGCACACACAGCCCAAAGTAGTGGGAATGCGACCGCCCTTGTTTACATCTACGAGGGAGCGCTTGGAAGAGGTGAGTGCTGGGGTGCACCTGGGGGGGGGGGGGGGGGGCGCGTGGGGTTTCACACAGCGGGGCATCGCTAGCTGGTATGCCCCTGGGGAAGGCCAGTGGCCGGTCCTGGAATCTCTTAGATTCCAGTGTTGACCCAACTGGGTTTTGTTCCGTTTTAAAGAGGAAATACAACCAAGTCAACATTTCTGTAATCACTTGAATGCCAAATGGGAGTCAGTCATGACCGTGGGCAACCATTCAGGTTTATAGAAAGAAAAGTGGGGTATAGAGCGCTATGGATAGTGCCAAGGGGTGAGCTGCACCTATTTGAGTAAGAGACCTCTTCTTACTTAGAAGTAGATAGTGTTTTTCAAAGCAAGTCTTACAATGCCAAAAATTGTAAAACAATGATTTGTATGTAGGTGCGCTTTAGGGTATGTGTAATTAGCAAGATTATATGAAAATATAAGAGGAATACAATTATAAGTAAAATTATGGCAGTATAATCAAGCAGTGTATTGTCCCACAATTACTTAACAATTAATCACAGGTGGAACAAATAATTTAAGGACAATTAGGAGACAAATATTAATTAATTTTTAGGATGCTCCTAAGTATGTAGGAGATCTTTGAATAATAATGATAGTGTGTACTAAGGTTTCACATAAATCAATCACGGTTTGCATTCAGTAAAGCACAATATTTATGTTTTAGGTGCGCTTTGAGGTGCGAATAAATGGTCACAAATGCTATTAGTATGTGTCAAATATAACTGAAGGCTATTTTCTTTCTATGCATAATCCCGTTATAACATTTCTATGACCAGAGCAAGTGGCTCTAAGCATGGGATTTTCGGTAAATATAGCTAGGAGCAATAATGGGATTTATAATAATCAATGAAAAATTTGATTAATTGAATCAATTAAATCAGATAGACATAACCATGAGGATAAAAATGTTTAAAAAAAAAACGGAGATCCACCATGTAAATAGGCTAAAGATGTTTAAACGGTAAGAAACTCTGAAGGTGACTCACCGCCGGGGCCCCGCGTTGAGTCACCTTCAGAGTTTCTTACCGTTTAAACATCTTTAGCCTATTTACATGGTGGATCTCCGTTTTTTTTTTTTTTTTTTTAAACATTTTTATAATTACACATACCCTAAAGCGCACCTACATACAAATCATTGTTTTACAATTTTTGGCATTGTAAGACTTGCTTTGAAAAACACTAACCATTCAGGTTTGATGCATGTTCACTCTGTAACCCTGATGATGAGTCATGTGAGCGACAGCTATACAGTAATTGATGAAGTGGTAAGCATTGGCTGTCTTGACTTTGGTTCCTCCTGAATCGTATACAACATAGATGGCCGGACCAACATCCCCAATTTCTTTGAACCCCTTAAGATTGGCTGTGGGTCTGTTTATTGAACAGACTATTGTGTACCATATAGATGGTCGGACCAACTGTAATGATTTGAACCCCTAAATTGGGGACATTTGAACCCAATTGACACTGGCTTTTCCTGTGTGCATTCAAAATTGGGTCAACTGTGTCAACCAAAACCCCGCCCCCCCCCCCGATTCCCCCCCCCCCCCCCCCGGGGTGTAGCAAGTCTCACCTTCCTTGCACCCTTGCTGATGTAAATATCGGCAGCCGCATCATTAGTATCTTTGGGCTATTATGCTCCTGACCCCCAGCCATTCCGATTGGCTAGTGAAAGCGAGCTCCCGGTTGCCATAGACTGCGCCGTTTGCCGGACATTACATATGCACAGCAGATTGCTCTGATTGAATAAAAACTTGCGCGTGTGCCGTACTGGAAAGGTTCATTTTTCTGGTCTATCCTGGTGGTTTCACACGGTGGGGCATCCCGCTTGGGGCATTGAACTAAACCTGGGATAGTCAAAATGCTGTTGGTCTGATCATTTAATTTGAGGAACAATCAGAGGCCACATATATGGTCACCCCAATGATGTATGGGGCCTCTTAAGTTTGCCTGTGAGTCTGATCATTCTATTTGAGGCAACAATTGGTCCCAAATTAGATTGTCATCCCAACGCCCCTAATAAAGGTCACTGTCCGGGTCCGATTATTGTAGTCTTGGAAAACTCAACCAGATATCATGTAGACAGTCGGCCCAACAGCTCTAATGATGTATAACCCCCCTAAGATCAGTTGTTGGTCTTATCATTCCTTTCATGGAACAATCAATCAGATGCCACATAGTCCAACCCAATACTGGGTGGGCCCATAAAGATTGTATATGGGTCTGATCGAACAGTCTGTTAGATGCCACATACTATGGATGGACAGCCCAATGCCTCCAAGGATAAGTTCCTTAATATTAGGTCTGGCCATTCGATATCGCATAGATGCTTCGCCTGACACCTATTATATGAGCTCCTTAAGACTACCAGTTTGGGTCTGTTCACTCTATTTGAGGAACAATCAATTAGATGCCACATAGATGGTCAGCTCATCACCTTTAATGATGTATGAGTCTCTTAAAGTGGACCAAATCCGAAACTTTGACTATCCTGGGTTTTGGTCCTTTGCCCGCTGTGTGAAACCCCCCAAATCACTGAAACCAACTCACCTTTACTCAGTCCCACAGCGCGTCTAAGAGCAGTGGCTCTGATGGCAGCATCCTCCACTTCCCTCTAGCAGTGTGTGTGCGCCCGCACAAGGCATTTGTGATTGGAAACGCTCCCTGTTGGGGGGGGAGATGCGGCTGTCAGAGCCGCTGCTCTTAGACGCGCCGCGGGACTGGGCACTTTAAGTTTGGCTATGTGCCTGATCTTCCATTCGGAGAACAATTGATAAGATGTAACAAAGGGCAGCCCCACATCTTTAATAATGATTGTGCCCCTTACAATTGGTTGTGGGTCTGATTGTTTGAGGAACAGTTGATCAGATACCAAATAGATGGTCTGAGCAGCACCTCTAATGATAGATGACCTCTTATGATTGGCTGATCACCCTGGATTAAAGAGACATTTTATCCTGTCTTGTGGTCATAAGTCATCATGTCCAAGAAACCAATCGAAAGCTCGGTCTATCCTCATTGTGACATCCCAGACCTGTCTACCCGGGTGCCGGTCAGATGAGTAAATGGCATATTCAGAGGAATAGAATGGCTTGGGAAGACCCTGGCGCCATTTCCGTGCCCTCCTCATGCCTTTGTTTCTGCCCCTGTCACCTCTTCCGATCACCGGCAGTGTCTGCGTGTCATCTAAGTGGCTGGGGCTTTCTTGTGTTTGCCCGTGTCATGTCCGGAGCTCTTATCTCCAGCACTTGTCAGCCAGAGGTGATAAAGATGGCAAAGTTCACCTGACCTGGAGACCTCTGACTGATATTGGAGTAATCCGCCCCCATCTCTGGGGAGATAACCCCGCTTGTCTTTTGTGACCTCCTCTATGGTTGCTGACAGATCAAAGTGCCTTACACTGGCCAGGCTCTCCAGCAGCCAGGGATATGGCACTTAGCCGAATTCCACATCCACCCCAGTGTCATGGATGCCGGGTGAAGGGGCCATTCTTGGCTTTGTCTGCCCTCCAGTGATTACAGGATAGCCAGCATGGTCCTACCCCGGCCATTGGATGAGGGTCTACTTTCTGTTCTTGTCTCACCCTCATTAGACTGGAATTCAGCTGTTATGTCGACTGTCATATCCCCATCTCCTCCATCACTAGTAATGGGGTTTAAAGCAGACCTGGAATCTAGCCAGGGAATCATTCAGGCTTCCTCTTGCAGAATATGCAGTACACTGCCTTCTCTGGTTGCTCATCCCTATATCTCAGGCCATCCTGTTGGCTCACTTATCTTTTCCATTGCCTTATCTCTGGGGGACCAGAAGGTGCAGCACACACACTGCCTCCTCCAGCTGAGCGGGGTGGAGCCCTGACATTCTCCGGCGGGCGGGGTGGAGCCCTGACATTCTCCGGCGGGTGGGGTGGAGCCCTGACATTCTCCGGCGGGCGGGGTGGAGCCCTGACATTCTCCGGCGGGCGGGGTGGAGCCCTGACATTCTCCGGCGGGCGGGGTGGAGCCCTGACATTCTCCGGCGGGCGGGGTGGAGCCCTGACATTCTCCGGCGGGCGGGGTGGAGCCCTGACATTCTCCGGCGGGCGGGGTGGAGCCCTGACATTCTCCGGCGGGCGGGGTGGAGCCCTGACACGCTCCGGCGGGCGGGGTGGAGCCCTGACACGCTCCGGCGGGCGGGGTGGAGCCCTGACACGCTCCGGCGGGCGGGGTGGAGCCCTGACATTCTCCGGCGGGCGGGGTGGAGCCCTGACATTCTCCGGCGGGCGGGGTGGAGCCCTGACATTCTCCGGCGGGCGGGGTGGAGCCCTGACATTCTCCGGCGGGCGGGGTGGAGCCCTGACATTCTCCGGCGGGCGGGGTGGAGCCCTGACGCGCTCCGGCGGGCGGGGTGGAGCCCTGACACGCTCCGGCGGGCGGGGTGGAGCCCTGACACGCTCCGGCGGGCGGGGTGGAGCCCTGACACGCTCCGGCGGGCGGGGTGGAGCCCTGACACGCTCCGGCGGGCGGGGTGGAGCCCTGACACGCTCCGGCGGGCGGGGTGGAGCCCTGACACGCTCCGGCGGGCGGGGTGGAGCCCTGACACGCTCCGGCGGGCGGGGTGGAGCCCTGACACGCTCCGGCGGGCGGGGTGGAGCCCTGACACGCTCCGGCGGGCGGGGTGGAGCCCTGACACGTGCGGGCGGGGTGGGGCCCTGACACGCTCAAGCACGCCGAGTGGTTAATTCTTGACACCTTTTACCCGAGTGGTTAATTCTTGACACCTTCCCCCCGGCCATTCACAGATGCCTAGCTTAAGGTATAGCATTAGTCTTAAAGGAGCCACAGCACTCAACCCTGTCAGCTTGCAGGCCAGCCTATAATCTGTCTCTAAACTTGGTTAAAAACAGAGGACTCAGTCACACACATCTGCAGAAGTATGCTGAAGCTGCACCACTACGCCAAAGTGCCTCTGTGGGGTGCAGTCCTAACTCTAATCTCTGAGAGCCCCATTTGGGACATACAATGCAATAGATAAATTGGGAGCAGGCTTACCTGAGGTTGCCCTAAACCTCTCAAGTGCAAGCCATGGGGTGGAAGGGTCGAAGACCTTGCAATACAGCCTAGACCCCACACACCATGTGCTTGCACAAATTCAAAAGAAACAAAGGGGGGTGGCAGCCGCTCAGACCATTTTATAACTAACCTGGGAGGTGCACGTTAGCAGGGCAATTAGTACAGTTATAAAATGGTCTGAGCGGCTGCCACCCCCCCCTTTGTTTCTTTTGAATTTGAATTTCTAAGGTATAGCATTACCATTGGACCGGGGATCAGGTAGGTTTTACTAGGGATTTGGGAGATTCACACAGCGGAACATCCCAAATCAGAATTCCCTGGGAAGAGGCAATCTGTAAGACTCCAGGGCCACCCCTGGTCCACTTTAAGGATTCTCTGTGTTCAAGTTACTGTCCTTTTCTCCTGTAAGTCGCTTATCTCTGTAACGGAGGAGGGGGTGAGCTTCAACCATGTTGTGGCAGTAGCATTTTAAAGCTTCTGATGCTAAAGCCATCCGGCCTTGGCCAATCGCCCAGTTTGTCACCCCTAACGCCGACCCTGCTTGGCCACTGGTCTACGTCCATAAGGAAACGGATGTTGCCCAATGCCCCCCCCCCCCCCCCCCCGTCTGCATAAATCCATAGAGTATTGTGGTTTTTTATAATGGTCTACCTTTTCTATTGCAGCTCCACTGAGGTGGACGATATGATCAGAAAATCCACCAACTTACTCCTGACCCGAACACTCAGCAACTGCCTGCAGAATGTCATCAAGAAGAAGACTGCCGGCCTGACCGAGGTGAGCACAGTGCTGGGATTCCATTAGCCTTTCGAGGCAGTGTTTGGTAGATACAACACTGGCAGCGGATAGGCAGGTGTTACCTTTGCACATCTAGAAACTGCGGGTTTGTCCCATTCTGCTTTGTAAGTCTTGGTTATATGGTTTTTAAGGCATCTGCATCATTACTGAGCTCCTGGGGGAATCCACAATTCTGTCTCCTTATGCCGACGGGCTCTCATAGTGGTGTCCATAGGGCATTTATTTATGCCCCTACATTTCCCCCCAAATCACTGCAATGATGGGGGTGTGTTGAGACACGCCCCACCTCAGCATGTCTCCTCCATTGCAATGAATGAAGTAGGTGTGTTGGGGACGCGAAGCCCGTCTGATAGATGGCGTCATGTCTTCTCGGTGCTCAGCTTGTTCTCCCTAATCGATGGGTATGAATATGTTGCCAATTTTTTTTTTTTCGTTGCCAGGACAAAGACTTTAAACCAGACCTTCAGCATAATTTAATGAAAAGCCCAAACCCTTTAAAAACTATTCCCCAGCATCTAAAATTAAACCGGACCTTCAGCATGATTTAATGAAAAGGCCAAACCCTTAAACGATTCCCCAACATCTAAAAATTAATATATTTTAAATTTTTAGTCACTTATTATTTTTTTCCCCCACTGGGCTGCAACTCGGGCGTCGCCATCTTGACTCAGAAGCATCTCAAACTGAGGAGAGGAGAGCGGGATAAGAGTGCAGGTTGCGGGGTTATAGCTGTGCTTTATACAGACAGAGCAGAGCTGAGTTCAGGAATCCCAAAATGCAGAAATTAGACATGGGCCGCCATCTTGGATATTTAAAGGCTCAGAAAATGCAGTAGATGCAGGTAGGATGATTTTTAGTGTGGGCAATCTGTATGTACAGGGGGGAAACATAAGATAGGCTCTTATTCAAGGTGAAGGTCCGGATTAATGTGGGCAATCTGTATGTACAGGGGGGAAACATAAGATAGGCTCTTATTCAGAGTGAAGGTCCGGATTAATGTGGGCAATCTGTATGTACAGGGTGTGGGAAACATATAAGACAGGCTCTTATTCAGGGTGAAGGTCCAGATTAATGTGGGCAATCTGTATGTACAGGGGGGAAACATAAGATAGGCTCTTATTCAGGGTGAAGGTCCGGATTAATGTGGGCAATCTGTATGTACAGGGTTTGGGAAACATATAAGATAGGCTCTTATTCAAAAAAAAAAAAATCCTTTAAAGCAGACAAAAGGCTGTTTTCATTCTTGCCCTTCTGGCTTCCCTAATCTTATAAAACCACCAATGAAAGGGGGAAAAAAAATGGTCACCCTTCTACAATCCTATTGGTTGGCAGCTAACACAATGCATCCTCTGCACGGTCAGCAAGGGATGGGCTTTGCCAGACGTATATGAATGCGTCATGTATGGCTTACTCCTGTCTGGCCAACCCCCATGGTCTCCAAGAGACGCATAGAAGCATGGAGCAAGTAAGTAGAAACACCTTTAAGGTTTTTTTGGGGGGGGATTAGCATCCCGAATTGGGATTACCAGTGGGAGGGGAATGCAGTGGACTTCTTTGGTTCAAACCGGACCTTCAGCATGGCTTAATGAAAAGCCCAAACTGTTCTGCAGCATCTAAAATTAATATATTTTAAGTTTTTAGTCACTTACTTACTTACTTATTCTTTCCCACGCTGGGCTGTAGCTCTGTTCAGGACTCTAGGATATGGATGTCGCCATCTTGACTCAGAAGCATCTCCTATTGAGGAGAGGAGAGTGGGATAAAGTGCAGGGGGGCGGGTTATAGCTGTGCTTTACGCAGACAGAGCAGAGCTGGTGTCGGGAAAAGGTCAGCAATCCCAGAATGCAGAGCGGCACAGTCAGAAGGCACTTCCTGTCTGCAGGCAGCCTAAGATGTAAGCCGCCATATTTGATGTTTAAAAGCTCAGAAAAGGCAGTAGATGCAGGTAGGATGGTTTTTAATGTGGGCAATCTGTATGTACAGGGTGGGGGAAACATATAAGATAGGCTCTTATTCAGGATGAAGGTCCGGATTAATGTGAGCAATCTGTATGTACAGGGTGTGGGAAACATATAAGATAGACTCTTATTCTGGGTGAAGGTCTGGATTAATGTGGGCAATCTGTATGTACAGGGTGTGGGAAACATATAAGATAGACTCTTATTCTGGGTGAAGGTCTGGATTAATGTGAGCAATCTGTATGTACAGGGTGTGGGAAACATATAAGATAGACTCTTATTCAGGGTGAAGGTCCGGTTTAAATTGTTGATTGATGCTATTAGATGATAGGCTGTAGAAAAATATTTGGACAAGTGACTGGGTGCGTGGGGGGTGGGGGGGGATTGTGCAGGCTCTTCTCCAATCAGCTTTCTATGCTCTGCGAATTGTGTGGCATGGAAAACTGAATAAAAGGAGAGCAGAAAGCATCCCTCTAGCTGTGCGTGCCCCTGCCAGCCATTCAGATAGGCCTTACATGGGAGCATGCAGCAGCTGGAGGAATATCTGAATGCCGCTGCGTCCCCCCACATGGGATTGCTGTAAAGGTTTTATGGCAATCTTGGGGGTTAAACACATTGGGATCCCCCACAAAGAAGGAGGCCACCAGCACTAGAGTCTCACAGGCTGATGTCTGCTCCCCTTTAAAAGAGGAATTTCACTATTCTAGATCTGGTTCCTTTCCGGTGGGGTATCACAAATTGCAATTTCCATGATCCCACAGGGCATTTGCGGGCTGCCAGCCAATCATCAGCCTCAGCTTACCCCAGAACAGCATACCAAAGAAGAATGGAACTCTGGCTGCTCCTTCGCATACCCACAGCTGTCATTCAGAAATGCGAGCTACGGAAGTGGGATGCGGTCCACGCATGAGCCATGGAATCACGTGGCGAGGTGAGTATATCAGGTGTTCTTGAGGGTTTCTCACAGTGGGACGTCCAAAAAGAAGGAGACCACCCAAGAGTTGCATAGTCTGTTGAAGACCACAGGAAGAAATAGACAGAGGTTCTTCTACCTACCAGTACAATCTGGAGCCTGCCAGTCATAGAGCTAGACTTATTAAGGGTGCAGATCCGGTTTAATTTCCTCCATCTTTGCACACCCAGGTGGGTAGCTTTGCCCTTTGGATGATCCCGTGTGTTGGCAACTGCGATGCGTGAGGCAGTGTTTGTAGACGTGCGGGGTGTTTATTCTGCAGTCAGACACCCACCTCGACATATTAATCAGGCATAGAATATGGCACAATGCTTGAACGCTCGGCGTCCCCTCTGCTATCCGGCCTCCACAAACTGTCCCCGTCTGTGTTTTTCCTGGGCAACCCCCGTGCATAGCTCTCCACATAGCTAGTGATGCTCTCCTTCCCATGAAAAGCTTTGGGAACAAAGGCCACCTAATTGTTCCTCTGCGGTGGCGGGCTACAGACAATGTCCGCCATTCGTGCACATCATATTCATGCAAGGAATTAGGTGTCCTCTCTTCCCCATTGTGCCCGTCTGTAAGTTCATTCGTCGCAAGGCTGCGCTTCAATACACAAATATGTTACTTGACAAACAGCAAAAGCCTCCAAAGTCCACAGCAAGATGTGAGTCTACACAAGCCAACAAGCACGCATCACTGTTTATGTGGCAATTGTTCAGCCAGTCTACAACGCTCCTTTAAGTCCAATTGCTCGTCTCCAGCATACAATGAAAGCGCAACTGTTAAACTCAGTGCTGACAAATCCTTGTAAAAGAAAGTTAGAGCAAGCGCAGGTTCTGTATCGGATTCAAATCTGGCCACCTAGGGTCCTTTTTAATTCAGGCAATCTGTATGCATGGGGTGGGGGAAACATACAAGATAGACTCTTATTTAGTGTGCAGGTCCGGTTTAATTTCCTCCATCTTTGCACACCCAGGTGGGTAAAGATGGAGGAAATACACAAATATGTTACTCGACAAACAGCAAAGGCCTCCAAAGTCCACAGCAAGATGTGCGTCTACACAAGCTAATAAGCAAAAGGCGCTCAGAACGCATCACTGTTTATGTGGCAATTGTTCAGCCAGTCTACAACTCTCCTTTAAAGTGGACCAACACCCAGGATTTTGAGTATCCTGGGTATTGGTCCACTTCCGCGGGGCAACCCGATCGTGGGTGCCCCGCTGTGTGAAACCCCCCAGAAAGCCCCGAAAACTCACCTGACCCCGCTCCCACGTGACTCGCTCGTCCAATCGCCGCCGCCGCACAAGCTGAGCGCGGGCCGCCTCCGCCGGACAAGGAGAGGCAGCGCCAGACAAGCTGAGCGCGGGCCGCCGCCGCCTCCCGGGCGTCGCTCTTACAGGGAGTGCGTCTGCGCTGGCCATTCACAAACGTCCCTGCTAGAAGGACCCGATCGGGGTGCCCCGCAGTCAGGGAGCTGATCGGTCCAGGAATCTTATAGATTCCCGGGCCGATCAGGGGAGGGTGTTGGTCCACTTTAAGTCCTATTGCTCGTCTCCGGGACGAGCAATAGCACTTAAAACAACTGTTAAAACTCAATGCTGCCAAATCCTTCTTGTAAATAAAAAATAATTAGAGCAAGCACAGGTTCTGTATCGGATTCAAATCTGGCCACCTAGGGTCCTTTTTAAAGTGGACCAACACCCAGGACTTTGACTATCCTGGGTTTTGGTCCACTTCAGGGACCCCCAAACTCACCTCACCACGCTCCCACGGACAAGCGGCGGACAAGGCAGCGCGTCCGCCGCTGCCTCCCGCGCGCCCCTCTGACAGTGCGCGCGCCCGCGCCGGCCATTCACAAACGGCCGGCGCGGGCGTGCGCACGGCTAGAGGAGTGCGCGGGAGGCGGCGGCGGCAGCCTGGGGTTTTGGGGGGGTCCCTCACCGCAGGACATCCCGATCTCGGATGTCCCGTGGTGAGGGGGGTGATCGGCCCGGGAATCTTATAGATTCCCGGGCCGATCACCCATGGGTGACGGTCCACTTTAACACACCACACAGCCGCACCAGGGTGGCCTGTTCGGCAGCCCCTCCGCTCCACACTATTATAAAGACGGCCGCAATCCAGTGCCGTGATATTGACACTATCTAGCCACATACTTATTTGGGAAAGACTGCTAATACGGTTTTATAGTCTACCACTGAACCTACTCCAACTACCCCTACTCGGATGAGCTGTTGTCCTGACTCCCATAAATCAGTATATGGGTGCATGAATAAAATGTAGCATTTATTAGATGTCCATATGGAATGTATTCATGTGGTGCTCCTTTTAAAATTAAATGTAAAGCTGTTGGTTTTAACTCATTGATGCACAAATATGTTTTTTCTTTATTGCATGGCACGGCCCGCTTCGGTATTCATAACAGTTGGGTTATTCCGCCACAAGGTGGCGCAGTGGTACTGCAGAAAGCTGTGGCATCTCCCGGCCTCCTATAAAAACGGGATTAACCATAGAGTTCCTAGTGTTTCCTCTGCAGTGATACTGCGAAGTTAGCAGATGGCTCTCTCTCTTGGGCAGGTGAGCGGGGCAACCAAGCCTGCGGCCCTGCAAGTCTATTTCCACCCGTTTCTGGACCCTCACTGCCTCGCAGCCTTGGCTGACAGATCGGGTGAAGGTAGAAGAGCACTAGGGTCAAGTGCTCCTGGAGCGCTGCTCCAAGCCGCAGACCCTGTAACACAAAGGGTAGCCGGCCATAGGCTTTATGGTGAGCTTAATAGGGATGCAGAGTTTCTGTTCTGGCTTCTGAGGGGGTGAGTAGTTTGGGGACTGTGTCCCCTTATTTTTCTTTTTCGTTCCCCCCCGTGCCCCCCCCCCTCCCTGGCCATGGCTGTTCGCCGCTGCCTTCTCGTCTCTCTCTCTCTTCCCCCCCCCTCTGACTTCGTGGGGGGGTGTTAGTGGCGAGTGGTGATATCTGTGGTGTTTTTAAGTTTTTTGTGTATTTTGTGGTGTTTTTAGCTGCCGCGCCGCTTTGTACTGCGTTCCACGGCTGTGGGCGCTGTAACCTGAGGTGATTTTGCTTTGTCATGGTGCCGGCCGGGTCATGTGAGCGCCGTTTTTCGTGCTCTTCGGGGGGGGGGGGGCTTGGGACGGGGCCAGGTGATGACGTGTATCGCGTCGTTCCCCCCACGACCCGCCCCTCGAGGTACCTCTGCCAGCGCCATTTTGGACAAGCTGCGCATCTGGATTTTTCCCTTCCTGGCTGCAGTGCTGCTTTCTCCGGTGGGTCGCCTTATCCAGCGATCTGTGCCTGTGTGACCCCGCGGTGTCTTTGGTCCGTGAGTCCCCCTTGGTTTTTTTTTTTATTGAGTTGGGGTGCATGTGCTGCGGGATGCTCATGTGTGTTTTTACTTGTGTCTTTCAGACGGGATACCATTGGGTTGTGGTTCTCCCGGCTCCACTCCTTCCTCCCCCTCATCCCCCCTTTATTACCTTCTGGGGGCTGTGAGGGGAATGTTGGCAGGGAGTCACATTGACTCACATTGAAAAGCAGCTTGCCAGGAATGCTCCTAGGAAGGATTTCTCATTGATGGCGTCTCATTGATGGCACAACAGCTGGTAGTGTGGGGGAGGAATATAGGACTCTCTTAGCTCTGATGTTGTGACATTTATTCTTACTGCTATAGATGATGCTGTGCGGCTGTGTGGTAGGGCCTCTGCGCTCTTGGTGGCTATGTGCCGCTCTGTCTGGTTGCGCCAGTGGGCAGCTGACGCTGCTGCTAAGAAAGCTCTCACTGGCCTCCCCTTTGTGGGGCTGCGGCTATTTGGGAAGCGTCTTGATGTTCTAGCCAAGGATGGAAGGCTGCCTCAGCGTAGGAGGCAGTCTCGGCCCTTTCGGGGGTCCTCTGCCCCCCTCATTTCCTTCCGCATTCCCAGAGGGGGCCGTGGATCCCTCCCCTCCAGTGGTCGCAGCGATCCTTGGGGCCGTGGCAGACCCCGTGGTCATCCTGATCTCTCCTGGAATCCTAAGCCCAAACCCAGGCATGATGGGGCGCCCTCACCCATCCGGGTGGGGGGACGGCTTCGGCTCTTTGCTCACGTCTGGAGGCTTCATGTTTCAGACCGGTGGATTCAGGAGGTAGTGTCCTCCGGGTACAAGATAGAGTTTGCAGCCTGGCCCCCCCTAAGATTCATCAGATCCCGGATGTCTTTAAACCCCCTGTCTGCTCAAGGGTGGCTTCTGGCGGTTCATTGCCTGTTAGAGTCCGGAGTCATTTGTTTGGTGCCTCATCAAGAAAGGGGTCAGGGGTACTATTCCAATCTTTTCACGGTTCCCAAAAAGGATGGCTCTCTGAGGCCCATTCTGGATCTGAAGGGCCTCAACAAATTTGTCAGATTCAAGAATTTTTGCATGGAGACGCTGCACTCTGCTGTCAGTACCCTTCGCCCGGGCTACTTCACGACCACTGTGGACATCAAGGATGCTTATCTTCATGTGCCTATCTTCCCAGGTCATCGGAGATTTCTAAGGTTCGAGCTGCAGGATCAGCATTACCAGTTTGTGGCTTTACCCTTCGGTATCACCTCGGCACCTCTGGTGTTCACCAAGGTGCTGGCGTGAGTGATGGCTCTGCTAAGGAACCAGGGCATCCGCATCATTCCTTACCTGGACGACATCCAGATTGTGGCCGAGTCTTCTCCTCAGGCCGAGCGGGGACACTCAAATGGTGACATCCACTCTGGAGTCTTTCGGCTGGGTGATCAACTATCCCAAGTCTTCTCTGTCCTCGTCCTTGGTAAGGTCCTTTCTGGGCATGACTCTTGATACCTCTCAGGTCAAGGTGTTCCTTCCTCAGCAGAAGATGGAGGGTCTTCAGCTGCAGGTTCGGGCTCTGCTGGCCTTTCCCTCCATCCATCAGGGGATGCAGTTGGTGGGCCTGATGGTGTCCTGCTTCGAGGCAGTCCCCTTTGCTCAGTTTCACATGAGACCTCTTCAGTTGCACCTCTTGTCAGTTTGGGATCTGGACCCTGTGTCCCTGGATCAGAAATTTGTTAGGTCTCCCCTGGCCAGACAGTGTCTCTTGTGGTGGCTGGACTCAAGGAACCTTCTGGGGGGTAGGACCTTCCTGCCCCCGTGCTGGGAAATGGTCACCACGGATGCCAGCCTGACCGGCTGGGGAGGCTTCTGGAAGTCCCTGAGGTTCCAGGGTGGGTGGGGCCCACAAGAGGCCCATGCTTCCATCAACGTCCTGGAACTGAGGGCGATCAGGTTGGTTCTTTCTCGCCTATCCACTCACCTTCGGGGTGGGGCTGTTCAGATCCGCTCAGACAACCAGACGGCGGTGGCCTACCTCAATCATCACGGAGGGACACGGAGCAAAGGAGCCTTCACGAAAGTGTCCCTGATTCTGTCTTGGGCGGAACAGCATGTTCCCTGCATCTCAGCGGTCTACATCCCAGGGGTGGAGAACCAGGTGGCAGACTCCCTGAGCTGGGGGACGTCTCGTCTGGGGGAGTGGTCTCTCAACAACCGGGTGTTTCTTTCCCTCTGTCATCGCTGGGGTCAGCCGGATGTGGACCTTTTTGCGTCCCATCACAAACTTCCCAGATTTGTCTCTCTGTCTCAGGATCCTCTGGTCTTCGCCACGGATGCCCTGGCAATACCTTGGACGGAGTTTCTGCTTCTCTATGTGTTCCCTCTGTTTCCTCTCCTGGGCAGGGTCATGCGCAAAATAGCCCAGGAGCGGGTACCAGCCATCCTGGTGGCCCCTTGTTGGCCAAGAAAAGTTTGGTTCTCAGACGTCGTGCAGTTGGCAGTAGACCGGCACGTCTTGCCCAAGGATCCAGATCTTCTCACTCAAGGGCAGCTACGCCATCCCAATTTACAAACTCTGGCTTTATGGGCTTGGCTGCTGAAACCTCCATATTGATGGAAAAGGGGTTGCCTGCCTCTGTTGTTGATACCATGATTCGGGCTAGGAAGAAGTCCTCGTCCTTTATCCATTACAGGGTCTGGCATGCTTACATTGCCTGGTGTGAGTCTAAGTCTCTTCCCTGTCGGGTGTTTTCTATTCCCAGGATTCTGGAATTCTTACAACATGGTTTGGATCTGGGCCTTCAACTTAGTACCCTAAAAGGTCATGTTTCAGCTCTGGCAATTTTTTTCCAAAGATCTTTTGCCAATCACCGGTTGGTTAAAACCTTTTTCCAGGGTGTTTCTCATGTGCGTCCACCCCATAAGCCTTTGCTACCAGTCTGGGATTTGAATCTGGTGTTGTCTGCTCTGCATGGGCCTCCCTTTGAGCCTATCCGTCATGCTGCCTTGTCTATTTTGACTTTTAAGGTAGCCTATCTGGTGGCTATCACTTCTGTTAGGCGAGTTTCTGAGCTAGCGGCGCTTTCCATCAAACCTCATGATTTCGAGAGGCATCAGGATAAGGTGGTGTTCCGGCTTAAGCCGGATTTCTTGCCTAAGGTTGTGTCTGCTTTTCATCTCAATCAGGACATTGTCTTGCCTTCATTGTGTCCTAATCCTGCTAATTCCAAGGAGCGGACACTGCATTCTCTGGATATGGTCAGGGCTCTGAAGTTTTATTTGGTCGCTACTGAGACTTTCAGGAAGTCTGATGCTCTTTTTGTTCTCACTTCTGGACCTAGAAAGGGTTTTCCTCCGGGTAAATCCACTATCAGCAAGTGGATCCGTCAGGCGGTGGTTCAAGCCTATTCTGCTAAGGGAAAGGAACCTCCCTTTGGGATTACTGCTCATTCCACTTGTTCTATTGGTGCCTCTTGGGCTTTTCAGCACCAAGCTTCTGTTGAACAAGTTTGTAAGGCCGCTACTTGGTCTTCTGTTCAT
Source organism: Gastrophryne carolinensis (assembly GCA_027917425.1). Taxonomy (NCBI): domain Eukaryota; kingdom Metazoa; phylum Chordata; class Amphibia; order Anura; family Microhylidae; genus Gastrophryne; species Gastrophryne carolinensis. The sequence goes on from CM051234.1 coordinate 33,584,367, forward strand.
ACTTTTTCAAAGTTTTACAAGGTTGATGTTAAGGCCTCAGCGGATGCTGCTTTTGGCCGCAAGGTGCTTCAGGCGGTAGTGACTTGAACTACTGGGCGTTACTCTTTGGGGAACCCACGCTACTTTGGACACTGCTTTTGGATGTCCCAACTGTTATGAATACCGAAGCGGGCCGTGCCATGCAATAAAGAAAAAAGCAATTCTGTGAGTACTCACCTGTAGAATTGTTTTTGTTCTTACATGGCACGGCCCGCTTCGCCCCACCCTTGTTATCGTTACCTCTTTATGGTGATTGTTCCAAGTTAATTTGTTTTTTTTTTTTACCTTTTTCACATTTTTTACTTTTGTCTCTCCCGGCTTCTTGTCTCACTGCTTGTCTACGCTGGGAACTCTATGGTTAATCCTGTTTTTATAGGGGGCCGGGAGATGCCACAGCTTTCTGCAGTACCACTGCGCCACCTTGTGGTGGAATCACCAAACTGTTATGAATACTGAAGCGGGCCGTGCCATGCAAGAACAAAAACAATTCTACAGGTGAGTACTCACAGAATTGCTTTTTTTTCATTGAAATTATCATTACCTAATTATTTGGAGTAACAAGCGGGGTCAAGTTCATAGGCTCATGAAAAACTAAAGTTGGGGAAGTCCTAAACCCCAACAAAACCCTAGACTTATCCTTACAGCCTGGAACTTGTGCCAGCCTGGCCTCTAGACTCCCCTTTTTTTCTGTTTTTGTTTTTTCTCATTTCTTCTTTTTCATTGGTGGGTCACGCTTAGCTTCAGTGTTTTTGACATGCTGTTTTGAAACTTTAAAAAAAACCCTGTCCATTATTAATACATGCACCTCATTTTGTATCTTTTCATATCACCAGGACATAATAGTGAAAGAAAATATGAGGTTCATGTACCAGTGACACCCACTTTTTCCTTTTTAAAGTTCTTCCTATCTAGCTTCTAGGTTAGGCTTCAGGATCAGGTACACCTTCACCACCATAAATGCAGTGTGGCCAAGGCCCATTTTGGGGTTCTAAGGAGTAAAGAACTGGTGTGGCCATAAATAAGGCTTGACAGTAATTGACTGTTGTAACCATAAATAAGGCTTGGTCTTGATTTTAAGGCCTTATTTCCACCATGACATCTGGATATTACAGTGACGGGACCATGTAGACTAGGGGTATCAAACACAAATACACAGAGCAAAAAGTTAGAGCAAGCACAGGTTCTGTATTCAGATCTGGCCACCTAGGGTCCTTATTAACATGCTGTTTTGAAACCATTAAAAAAAAAAGTCCATTGTAAATGCATGCACCTCGTTTTTTTATCCACACTTACCTCCAGGACATGGTTGTGACCAGAAAATATGAGGTTCCTGTACCAGTGAAACACCTTTTTTCCTGTTTAAAGTTCTGCCTATCTAGCTTCCAGGTTAGGCTTCAGGATCAGGTACAACTTCACCACCATAAAGGCAGCGTCGCCAAGGCCCATTTTTGGGTTCTAGGGAGTAAAGAACTGGCGTGGCCGTAAAATAAGGCTTGGTCTTGATTTTAAGCCCTTATTTTCACCATGAAATCTGGATATTACAGTGACGGGACCATGTAGACTAGGGGTGTCAAACACAAATACACAGTGGGGCCAAAATGAAAAACTCGGACAGCGTCGCAGGCCAACCTTGATATTTATTGAAACAATGCCTATCCAACGATGCATGTGCACAGCTAATCGATAGGGTCAACTCTATCCGGAATTGGGCCAAGTGCCTTGCCGCCCGCATCCCCAGCTATGCTGTAGGTTTAGGTTTGCCCACACTGGCCATTCACAAATGCCTAACGTGGGCACATGCCAGGCTAAAAGTATATAGCAGAGCACAGCTGTGGCCCTGTGCATGCACTGGCTATCCTTGGGGGGGTTCAAACAGTGATTTGGGATGCCCAGGTTAGTGCCGATCAGGCGGCCCTGGAGTCTTACAGTTTCCAGGGTTGCTTGTGGCCCACTTTAATCAGACTAAAGGACTTCAGGGCCAGCCAAATTAATAGTTGGTCCTCCTTAATGCAGCATGCCACTTTCCGTGATGGCATAGGATAGGGTTCTCTGCCTTCCTTTAACTCACGCAGTTGCTTTTCACAGTCACTGGCAGGCTGAGCTGGTTGAGTTAGATAGAGCAAGCACAGGTTCTGTCCTGTGTTGAGGAAGACGGCAGCCAGGTTGGCAGTACTTCTCAACTACATCATCATAGGGGTGGGATTATACATCAAAGCCCCATCCTGCAATCTCGTCATCTGCCAGTCTGCAATCTAGCAGTGAAATCCGGCTGGGCTTGTTTACTAGCCTCTTGGGGACTAAGAGTGCTGGGCAACAAGTGTGTGGCTGTGCGCCTGGTTTAACGGTAATGCCCACGACCACCCCAGCCTTGACACTTATAGCGTGGAAAGAGGGGCAGGGCTCTCGGGCCAAATCTGATGACACTGTGGACCACATTTTGGCACGTGTGATGTAGACCCTTACCTCCATACAGGTACTGTAGAGTGGCCAAGATCTGCAGGACCAAACAAGCATATGTTTGGCAGGAGTGGCCCTTTTTCAGCGCTAGGGTTAAAAATGTAAACTGTATTAATTATATTGTACTTCTTCATTTAGGAATTAGGTGGCTTTGGATAAATATATATATATATATATATATATATATATATATTTACTTTATATTTATTTATATATATAAAGCATAGTAGCATACCTACCTTATCGCCTACTGGCTCAATCCCATGGAGTCTTGTGGGCTGTCCGGTTTTGGTGCCGTCAGCTCTATTGCAGATTAAAGTTGCCCCACAACCTTTTTTTTAGGGCACCATTGCAGTTTTTCACTGGCAGGAGCATTACAATTGTCAAAGCCATGTAGCCACTGGTGGCCAATCAGTCGTCCCACAGACGAGCACACATTGAAGTGCTATCCCATCCAGTGACAGTGCTTTGCCAGGCCCCCGAAGAGGAGCAAGGATGGCATAAGTGTTAGGGATTTGAGGACCAGGCTTGTGGTCCCAGTGGGGATGCCCCAGAGCAGTGGCTTTTTTTTTCCATCTTGGTTGTGGGATCACTTTAAAGAGGCCCAACACCTATTTTACAAAAAATTGTCTAAATTAGGTGTTGGTCAAGGGGTGACAGAAACCAGTCTGGACCTTGTGACCACCGGCGGCAATCATGGGGCCTGGGGGAGCATGGTGCAATCAGAACAACGAGGCGCGAGTGTGTAAAATAGGTGTTGGTTACGTTGGCTGTATATCACACTATCGACCACCACTGATTTGCAACCCATGTATCGGGCACAAGCGGCCAACTAAAGAGCTGATAGCAACAAAGTGGAAATGCTGCAACATTTAGGGTTTCAAGTCTGCAGGTGGGGAGGTAAGATTTTAATTTTTTTTTTATCCACATTGCCTTAACTATTTCTTTAAAGTGCCCCTGTAATGAGAGAAATGATAACGAAGCTATTACTTAGCACCGAACATCTATCAATATTAATAAGGGTGTTGGCCCACCGATATTTCTCTCACTACCTTATCTCTTTATACTCACAGACCAATTCTCTAATTGTTTGGCTTGTTGAGGAGCCTCGCAGTGTTTCTGTAGGTTGGCTCGGGTGGGGACTTTGTTGTGTTCAAACTATGAATGTAAATGATTATCTTGCCTGCTAAGCGTGTCTTATGTTTATCCAGCTTGTACAGATCATTATTAACACCACCCATCTGGAGATCTCCTGCAAGTTCCTGGAAGAGTTTATCACGAACATCACTAATGTGCTGCCTGACACCGTGCACACCACCAAGCTTTACGGATTAACCACGTTCAAGGTGAGAACTATTAGCAGATGCTACAAGTAACCAGAAGTCAACGGCTTTCCTGCCCAGGATTACTGACCCTTGCTCCAGACCACTCTATATGCTTGGAAGCCTAACTGTGGTCAAGTTTACTAAGCGATGTTTACTGGTGGTCCAGTTTTGGGTAACCACCCCCACCCGGCCTCCCTCCTCTAAGGCCAGACAGGGCAGTGGCTATGAAAAAAAAAACCTTAACTCGTCAGGGTTACAGCACCGTTCTCATTGTGCCTCTTGTCCTGGGTGCTGGCCCTCGCTCTGTGCACGGCCCCACATGGCCATTCACTTAAAGTGGACCAAAACCTACAACAATCGGCCTGGGAAACTATAAGATTCCTGGGCCGTTCGATTCACTCCCTACAGATGCCCCGCTGTGTGAACCCCCCCCCCCCCCAGGTCGCCCCATACACTTACTTTCTCAGTCCAACAGCGCATGGGCAAGCCACGGCTGTATCCCTGCTTTCCTTTTAGCATGTGAATGCCTGGCGCAGGCACGCTCCCTGTTAGAAGGTAGCGGGGGATGCGGTCAGCGGCGCACTCGAAGCCACTGGCCTTAGACGAAGGCCTAGACGATGTGATGTCTTGATTGGACGTGCAGCCGCGCATGTGACGTAGGACCTGGAAGAGTTTAGCTGACTTTGGCAATCTGGGGGATTTCACACAGCGGGCACAGATTGCTGGGGGTTCGAATGGCATGATTGGCTGATTGTATTATGACCCAGCACCTGGGATTTGAACGTGCTGCTGTTTAAAGTGGACCAAAACCCATGGTTTTGACTATCCTGGGTTTTGGTCCTTTCCCCCGGGGCACCCCCATCAGGGTGGCCCCTCTGTTTGAAACCCCCCAGATCATCAAGCGCATCTCACCTCTTCCCGGTCCTACGGCGCATGCGTGGCCCTTGTTGTCACGCCGTCTAAGCCAGAGGCTCTGAGCATGCTGGCGGCCGCATTTCCCCGCTTCCCTCTAACAGGGAGCAAGCCTGCGCCAGCCATTCACAAATGCCTGGTGCGGGCACGTGCCCTGCTAAAGGGATAGCGGGGCCGCAGCTTGCGCATGTGCTGTTGGGCCGGAGAAGAAGGTAGGTGTATGGGCCGACCTGGGGGGTTTCACACAGCGGGGTATCCCGATTTTGGATGCTCCGGAGGGAGGGAATCGATCGATTCATGGGCCGATTGTGCTGGGTTTTGGTCCACTTTAAATCAGAGGGCACTGGGTCCTCTTTCATTATGTATAAAACTCGGCACCAGGGCCAACATAGGAGCCCGGGAAAAGAACTCCAAAAACAGGATTTAGACTATATCAGGGTAAATGGCGATTTATGTTTTTTCTCCCAGGGAGTGTACTATCAGCAGCAGGGATTGGCTAATTGGGTTTTGCATCACTGGTGGGTTTTGATCCACTTAAAATGACAAATTCTGCCACCTAATTGATTGCTTAAATATTTGGAGTACAATGAAGCTTTTGCTTGGCCACTGTTTTTCCCCCGTAGACAGGGATAATACTTGTTACTGTATCTTGGCAGGATGCCCGTCAGGCTGCGGAGGAAGAGATTTACACCAACCTAAACCAGAAAATTGACCAGTTTCTCCAGCTGGCTGACTATGATTGGATGACCTCAGAGTCCAGCGAGAAGGCCAGTGACTACCTTGTGGACCTGGTCGCTTTCCTGAACAGCACATTTGCTGTGTTTACCCACCTGCCTGTAAGTAGCTCTCTGCATTTATATTCATATTAAGGTTTATTAAACACCGCGTATGCTTCTAAGCCTGCAACCGTTCAGTGAATGTGTACCGAAAGCTCCACCTCCAAAACAGAAACCTTACCACCATTCTAACTGAAATAGAGAATGCCGGCAGCTCAGGTGCTATTAGTAAAGATGATGTTTTAGAGTTTTTGTTAAAAGATCCATTTATGGTTCAGCTGTGTCCTGGCCCATCCCCTTTGGTGCCCTGCCCACCATTGTCCATCATGGTGCCAGCGAGTGGCATAGATCATGACTAGTGTTGGGCGCACCCCTATAAGTTCGGGGTTGGCAAGTTCGGCCGAACTTTGAACAAAAGTTCGGTTCAGGTACCCGAACCCGGACCCCATTGAAATCAATGAGTACCCGAACTTTGTGACCCAAAAATGGCCCCATGCAGAGTGTGCAGCAGCAGGAAGTGGCTGTACAACTGACCTGAGCCCCACAAGCTGGTCAGCATTATATCCTCTCTATTTACAGTGGACCCACTCTGATCAGATTCCGGGGCTGATCGATTCTCTCCCCCCGGGCTTCCAGAATCGGGATGCCCCGCTGTGTGAAATCGCCCAGGCATGCTCACTGTTAGAAGGAGGCGGAGGATGCGGCCTCCAGCGTGTTTGGAATTGCCAGCCTTAGACGACGGCTCCGAGCACGCTGATTGGATGAGTGGCTGAGCATGCATCGTAGGACCAGGAAGAGGTGAGTTGCGCTCGGTGATCTGGGGGTTTCAGACAGCGGGGCCCCCCCATTGGGGTGCCTCGAGGAGAGGACCAAAACCCAGGATAGTCAAAATCCTGGGTTTTGGTCCACTTTAAAGATGAACTGCATACAGGAATTTAACATTCCTGTGTATTGTTCCTTTCAGACAGGGCATTCCCAAATTGTGGTGCGCTGCTGTGTGTTACCCCTCAGTTTGTCCAATCTGCTCACCCTCCTGGTGTTCCCATGGTGCATGCTCGACCACAACCAGGTGCGCTGATTGGCTGTGAGGTCCGGCTATATGACTCCAGGATCAGGTGAGGGGATCTGGGTGGTTTTCGACAGTGGGGCATCTCTATTCGGAATACCCCCAAGAGTGGATCTCGGACAGCCCTGGAGTCTTTTAGACTCCAGGGCCTCCAAAGTTCTTCTTTAATAAACGAGGCTACCTTCATTATCTATGGCTCTTCCTGGGGCCCAGTGTCTTTTATCTCTACTCTGGGTCACACATTTCTTCAGTCTTGCTAAATATGTACAGCGGTGTGCAGGACCAAGCCAAGGCACCCATTGAGAATAATGGAAGTCTCAGTAAGCTCTAGTACATCACACACAACACACTTTGGGGTTGATTCAGAGTCAGGTGAGAATTCTCACTTTTTTTTAGGAGAAAAAAGTGCCATCACTTAAATTGTCTATCTGGTTGTTGAATCAGCCCCAAGGATGGACAATGGAAGTGAATGGCCGGTGAAAAGGAGGGAGAATTCTCACCTGACTTTGAATCGCGCCCCCCCCCCCCCCCAGAGGTTGGAAGCTAAATTAAAGGAGCTGGGGTGGGGCTCTCCGAGATAACGAGGCCCTCGAAAGAGCAATATCTATCTAAGAAATCAAAAATGAAAAAAAATCTTTTTATATACTAAAATAAGCAAGCAAGATGATTTAATCACCCCAAACGGGGCCTGATTCAGTGTGGTGAAGGCCCCTTTATACAGTAAGCTGTTAAGTTGCTTAATTAGGGTCCATTTATGGTTCAGCTGTGCCCTGGCCCATCCCCTATGGTGCAGTGGCACTTCTGTGTGTCATGACTAGTGTTGGGTGAACCCCTATAAGTTCGGGTTTGGCAAGTTCGGCTGAACTTTGAACAAAAGTTCGGTTCAGGTACCCGAAATTTGACCCTATTGAAATCAATGGATACCCGAACTTTGTGGCACAAAAATGGTCCCATGAGTGTGCAGCAGCAGAAAGCAGCTGTACAACTGACCTGTGCTCCACAATGTGGTCGGCATTAGTTTTTAAAGTGGACTAAAACACACGCCAATCGGCCCAGAAATCTATAAGATTCCTGGGCCAACCGATTACCCCCCGGGGCATCCAAAATCGTGATGCCCCGCTGTGTGAAACCCCCCCCAGGTCACCCCGTTCACTTACCTTTCTTCCCGGTCCAACGGCGCATGCGCGAGCCGCGGCTACATCTCGATATCCCTCTAGCAGGGCGCGTGCCCACGCCAGCCATTTGCGGATAACCGATGCGGGCATGCTCCCTGTTAGAGGAAAGCGGTGGATGCAGCCACCGGCTCGCTCGGAGCCTCTAGCCTTAGACGCGTAATGTCAGCGGCTCTGAGCACGCTGATTGGACGCACAGCCACGCATGCGCCGTAGGACTGGGGAGAGCTGGGTGAGTTTGGGCAATCTGGCGTGCAAGGACCAAAACCCAGGATAGTCAAAATGCTGGGTTTTGGTCCACTTTTAAATGTCCACGGCCGGACTCCAAAAAGATGGGCGTCTCCATGAATGCTAGAATTGCTGATAGCTGAGGTTAACAGGTAATTGGTGCAGCTGTCTCCTGCCACTCTGCATTAGGTGAAGCTAGTTGATGGGCTGCTGAGTTTCAACTTTTCCGTGTTCGGGTCAAACTCGAACACAGGCCGTGTTCAGGGTTTAGGATGGCGAACCTCGCAAAATTCGATACGAATGCCCAATGTTAATCATGGCACGCCTGTTGACGGCATGCTCACCAACAACACAGCGGCCGGCAGTTATGTTGCATAAGCAGCAGCCAGCAGTTATGTTGCAGAAACAAGTGTAGGCCTCCTTCACTATGGCAAGCGGTGGAGGCCCCAGGGTGTGAACTCTTGGTGTCCTCTCTATAATCCACCCTTGCCCCTAAATGCATTCATTACCCAAATCTACCTGAACATTAACCCATAAGAATATCTATTAAGCTGTGTGAACTATTGTTGTTTTGCTTTGCAGAATCCTATCCGTTGCTGTAGTATACAGAAAATGTTGGCACACAGGTTGCCGTAATGATTTTAGTGCAGAGGACAATCCAAACCAAGCAGTTGTACAGCAGAGATTTATCCAACAGCAGTTTCAAAACACATTATCTACTCCTTGTGATATAAAGAATATGGGGTAGAAACAAGAAGCAGGGGTAACTGTGCTGAAATGAAGTGTGGCTGCTAAAGCAGACCCACACCCACATTCTGCTTCTCAAGGCTTTCCCCTCATCTTCCTCTCTTACCCACTATCTTTTCTACTCATTTCTGGGGGACAGGAAGCCACAGCACACACATTGTGTGGCAAAACAGAAGGATTCACTCTGTGCTGCAGGGAAAGCTCACACCAAGGAGTCAGACCATGCTGTCTGCAATCCCAAACAGATAAAGATCAGGCCGGGGAGCCGCTGACCGGCTGCTTTGGGCATTTACAGTTTCCAAATGTTGCTGCTAAACTGAGTTTGGCCCATATAGGATTCTATAGTGAATTGCCCGAGCAGCAAGATTAAAAACACCCACCACTTTGTTCAGGGGGTCAAAAAGTATAGTTATACAATAGTGATGCCACCGGCACAAGGGCAGTAGCCTTACAAAGTGGCATCCTCAGCTCTGTGTGTGTCCCCGCACGCCCACTCAAGTAAATTAAAGTGATGCCGCTCTCTCCATTATGACTGTGCTCAGCACTGGAATTGCCAAGGAAATGGTGCTAGATAAGGGGCAGCTGTCTTGTTTGTTGTAACTCCTGTCTCAGCACCAGGGGAAGCAGGACCCCCTCCCCGACACTGTACTTCTGCTATTGAGTTGGCGTGCTCAAGTCACTATGTCTGATGGCTTGAGGGGTGGAAGTGTTGGGTTGCACGTCAGGCAGAATTAGTTTCTGGCTGCTGGGGAGAAAGTCTTAAAGGAGCCACAGCACTCAACCCTGTTAGCTTGCAGACAAACCTATAATCTGTCTCTAAATCTGGTTAAAAACAGAGGACTGGGTCCACACACATCAGCAAAAGTATGCTAAAGCTGCACCACCAAGCGCCAAGGTGCCTCTGTGAGGTGCAGTTTTAACTCTAATCTCTGAGAGCCCCCTTTGGAACATTCAATGCATTAGATAAATTGGGAGCAGCTTATCTGAGGTTGCCCTATAACCTCAAGTGCAGCCCATGGGGTGGAAGGGTCGAAGACCTCGCAGTACAGCCTAGACCCCACACCCCATGTGCTTGCACAAAATCAGAAGCTAAAAAGGAGGGGTGGCAGCCGCTCAGACCAATTTATAACTAACCTGGGAGGGGCACATGAGATGGGCAATTAGGATACACGAGTCTTAAAAGGAACCACAGCACTCAACCCTGTTAGCTTACAGACAAACCTATAATCTGTCTGTAAATATGGTTAAAAATAGAGGTGTGGGTTGGCACACATCTGCAGAAGTATGCCGAAGCTGCACCACCAAGGTGCCTCTGTGTAGGTGCAGTCCTAATTCTAATCTCTGAGAGCCCCTTTCGGGACATACAATGCAATAGATACATTGGGAGCAGGCTTACCTGAGGTTGCCCTCGAGTGCAGCCCCAGCATACTTCTGCAGATGTGTGTGGACCAAGACCTCTGTTTTTAACCGGATTTAGAGACAGATTATAGGTTTGTCTGCAAGCGAACAGGGTTGAGTGCTGTGGCCCCTTTAAGACTTGTGTATTCTAATTGCCCTGCTCATGTGCACCTCTCAGCTTAGTTATAAAATGGTCTGAACGGATGCCACCCTCTCTTTGTATCTGCTGGGGAGAAAGGGTGAGTATGGCTTTATTTTTTTACATGCCTGGTCAGTCAGTTACCATCTACTGCCATCGTGGATGGAGGGGATGTCATGGAATCCAAAATAGCAATATAGGAGTTGGAACAGGCAGGACTTTTACAAACTTCTCAGTCTATCCATCAGAGTGTAGTCTAATAATGATACTGAGATATGCGCTCTTGCCCGTAGGCCGCAGCTGACACTCACTCCAGAATGCCGGTGAGTAGCGGCGTGTCAGTCCTGTTGTGTCTAATGCTGGGCCAGCCCAGCGGAAGTGAAAACCCGCATGACCAAGCGTTGTTAACACAGCTCGGTGTGCCCCAGATCCTGCATGGAGTGTGATGTGTTTACTGTGTGTGAACACGTGTATGTGGGGGGGGGGGGGGGGGGGGGGTCCTTCTCCTCTCCCAGCATGCAGGTGACCCCAGTGCTTTTACCTGAGTGAATTGACATCTTTATGTTCAGAGAGTTTTCACCATCTCCAAATGTATGGAAGTCAAACCTTAAGCCCAAAGTACAATATGCAGACGCAGAGTGATCAAACTTGTGATGAGAGTTGTATACTTCGTGCTGCTGCATCTGCACATCAAAATTTATGATGCAACAAGCAGCAGAGTGCAACTTCGAACCTTCTCCGGGGATTACTAACCACAATAGGAATGATTCATGGTCGGTGCGCAAATGATTCCGCATGTGGCTAGGCGCATGATTCATGGCTGCGTGCGCACATGCAAATCACACCAAATGGCAAGCTCAAGGGAGAAATGCAGTTGGCACCTTCCCCAAGGAAAATCTGCTGTTTTGAAGCACAAATGGCCCCACCCCATGCGCATTTGGCTGGCTAAGCGCTTAAAATGGACCGAAACCCACTGAACTTGTAAAGTACATTTGGCCAAAGCCCCTGCCGACGCTTCCTTCTTAGGGTGTAGAACTAGAAATTAATATTATTTCTTTTCGAATTGTCCTGGTACACTGTTATTCTTAGTATACAGTACGTCCTGCTCCAGATAAGATTCTTTACTCTTGGGTATTACTCCGCCAGATGGCGCTGGACTGCAGAGACCGCAAAATTGGCTCCTCCCAGCCCCTCAAATATCCGGGACCTCCCACAAATCCCCAGATTTTCTCTGCAGTCTAGACTGCGAAGGACAAGAAGATGGCTCTCTCTTCTCGCAGGTGAGCGGGGCTATTAGCCTGCAGCCCTGTAGGACTATTCCCACCCGGTCCATTGTTTATGTGCCTCCCAGCTTTGGCTGCGCCGGGTGACGGTAGGCAGCACCGCTGTCAGGTGCTTAGGAGCGCTGCTCCACCGCAATCCCCCACCAAAGGGTAGGCGATATAGGCATATGGTGAGCCTTATGGGATGCCCCTCCCGCGGTATTGCCCCTTGTCCCTGCACAGACTGTCTATCGGTGGGTCCTACATTAGGTGGCCGCTGCCCTCCCTCGCTCTCCCTTGTAGTTCTCGGGGGCGGGGGGGTGTAAGTGTGTGTGTGCTTCTGTGCATTCACTTGTATGTGTGCTTGGTTTGCCTTTAGTTCTGTCACCGCACATACTTTGCTTGCACTGGTTACGTTTTTTGAATAAGCCGCCGCCACCGTGCGCGATTCTGCTTGTCACGGGTGCGGCTTCGCGCTCTTCGGGGGGGCGGGGCCTGCAGATGGCGCGTTCCGCATCACTGTCTCCGCGGGGCCGCCGCTCGAGGTATACTCTGCGCCATTTTTTTTTTTTTCGTGCTGCGTGGCTGGCTAACTACCTACCACGGTCTGTGAGTGCCCTCACGGGCTGTTTATTCTACTTAATGTCATACAGGCGGGTCAAACTCAATTGGTTTCTCCCGGCCCTACCCCCTCTTTTTAGTTATTAAACTTTTTGAGGCCTAGTGTGCTAATTCCTCCCACTTCCCTTGCAGGCTACTGGGGCATCCCGGGTTGCTTTTATAGCATGAATCCCTATCGGCCTATTGTGCCGCTATAATCACCATATGGAGGCTTCTCAGGATAATGTGCTCGGGGTTCCTTCGGGACAAGCCCGGCTGTGTGTAGCTTGTGGAGTGTCCCCTACTAGTGTTGACAATGTGCGAGTTTGTGTACCTTGTGCCCAGCAGGTGCTTGTGCTGCAGCCTGGTTTACCAGCAGCTGGGCCTCCGCCACGTATGGCTTCGCCTACTCCCCCAAGCTTAAATTTGACTCCCCGTGAGCTGCATACCAGTGGGGAATCTCAGCCTGATGTGTCTACTAGACTGGCTAGTGTTGAAAAGTTGCTTGCTAATACCATGGCGCATAAGGCCTCTGCTAAGAGGCGGCATTTGACGCCTGATGTCACTCTTTTCCCTATGGAGGCTGAAGAGTTCTTTGAACTGTCTGGTTATACTCCCCTTTCCTGCTGATGTGATTAAGCGTTGGTCATGTCCTCCTGAGGTGGACACGCCCGTTCTGGAGTTGTCCAATACATCTGTCATGCATTCTCCTGACCCTACTACCCTGAGGAATGGTGAGGACCGGCGTATGGACCAACTGGCTTGCCATGCCTTTGCCTGTGTGGGGACCGCGCTACGCCCGGTTTGTGCCTCTGTCATTACAGCTATTGCTATTATGGGTTTGCTTAAGAGCCTCTTAGGGGCAGAGGACGTGGCTGTCCTGGCATCTCCTGGGGTCCTAAGCCAAAATCCTCACCCAAGCCCCCTCAGGCATGAAGGGGCGCCCTCCCCCATCCGGGTGGGGGGACGGCTTCGGCTCTTTGCTCACGTCTGGAGGCTTCACGTCTCAGACCGGTGGATTCAGGAGGTAGTGTCCTCCGGTTAGAAGATAAAGTTTGCAGCCTGGCCGCCCCCAAGATTCATCAAATCCCGGATGGCTCTAAACCCCCTGTCAGCTCAGGGTCTGTGCCTTGCTGTCCAAAACCTTCTGGAGTTGGGGGTTATCTGCCAGGTGCCTTTGAGGGAAAGGGGCAGAGGCTACTATTCCAATCTTTTCACTGTTCCCAAAAAAGACGGGTCCATCAGACCTATCCTGGATTTAAAGTGCCTCAACAAATTTGTCAGATTCAAACACTTTCGCATGGAGACTCTGCGCTCAGCTGTCAATTCACTACGCCCAGGGGATTTCTTGACCTCTGTAGACATCATGGACGCTTACCTTCATGTACCAATCTTTCCAGGTCATCAGAGATTCCTCAGGTTCTCTCTGGAGGACCAGCACTATCAATTTGTGGTTCTGCCTTTCGGTATCACCTCGGCTCCCAGGGTATTCACCAAGGTACTGGCGGGCGTACTGGCTCTGCTGAGATCTCAGGGCATTCGCATCCTTCCTTACTTAGACGACATTCTCATCATCTCTCAATCTCTCCAGCAGGCCGAGCTGGATACTCAGCTGGTGGTGTCCACACTGGAGTCTTTCGGCTGGGTGATCAACCACCCCAAGTCTTTCCTGTCACCGTCAATGGTGAGGTCCTTTCTGGGAATGACTCTGGATACATCTCAGGTCAAGATTTTTCTCCCTCAGCGGAAGGGAGTCTTCAGGCCCAAGCCAGGTTCCTTATGTCTTGCTCTCATCCCTCCATCCGGCAGGGGATGCAGCTGGTGGGCCTGATGGTGTCTTGCTTGGAGGCGGTTCCATACGCTCAGTTTCACATGAGACCTCTTCAACTTCACCTCTTATCAGTTTGGGATCAGGACCCTCGGTCCCTGGATCAGGTGTTGGATCTGTCCCCTCTGGCCAGACGGTCTCTCTCGTGGTGGCTGGAAACCTGTTGGTGGGCAGATCCTTTCTGGCCCCGTGCTGGGAGACAGTCACTACAGATGCCAGTCTGACAGGTTGGGGGGGGCTTCTGGAAATCCCTGAAATTCCAGGGTCAGTGGGGCCCTCAGGAGGCCCACACCCCTATCAACAGTCTGGAATTGAGGGTGATAAGGTTGGTTCTCGCCCAATTGACGCCACACCTTCTGCTCGGACAACCAGACGGCGATTGCCTACATCAATCATCAGGGAGGGACCCGGAGCAAGAGGGCCCTCAAGGAAGTGTCCCTGATACTGTCTTGGGCGGAGGAGAATGTTCCCTGCATCTCAGCTGTGTACATCCCGGGGGTGGAGAATCTGGAGGCAGATTCCCTCAGCAGGGGGACCTCTTGTCTGGGAGGATGGTCCCTCAGAAGCAGGGTGTTTCGCTCCCTGTGCCACCACTGGGGTCAGCCAGATGTGGATCCTGTCACAATCACAAGCTTCCAGTCTTTGTCTCTCTGTCCCAGGACCCTCTGGCCTTGGCCATGGATGCACTAGCAATGTCTTGGAAGAGCTTTCAGCTTCTCTATGTGTTCCCTCCTTTTCCTCTGTTGGGCAAGGTGCTACGCAAGATTGCTCAGGAAGGGGAACCAACCATTCTGGTGGTCCCCTGTTGGCCAAGAAGGGTGTGGTTCGCAGACGTCGTGCAGTTGGCAGTAGATCAGTATGTTCTGCCCAAGGATCCAGACCTGCTCACTAAGGGGCAGCTACGCCATCCCAATTTACAAACGCTGGCTTTAAAGGCCTGGCTGCTGAAACCTCCATCTTGATGGAAAAGGGTTTGCCTGCCTCTGTTGTTAATACCATGATTCGGGCTAGGAAGAAGTCCTCGTCATCCATCTCCTATAGGGTCTGGCATGCTTACATTGACTGGTGTGAGTCTAAGTCGCTTCCCTGTAGGGTGTTTTCTATCCCTAGGATTCTGGAATTCCTGCAACATGGTTTGGACTTGGGTCTTCAACTTAGTACCCTCAAAGGTCATGTTTCTGCTTTGGCAATTTTCTTCCAAAGATCCTTTGCTCACCATCTTCTGGTCAAGACTTTCTTTCAAGGGGTTACTCACGTGCGTCCTCCACGTAAGCCTATGTTACCAGTATGGGACTTGAACTTGGTCTTATCTGCCTTGCAGGGGTCTCCCTTTGAGCCTTTACGTGAGGCCCCTTTGTCCATTTTGACTGTTAAAGTAGTTTTTTTGGTGGCTATCACTTCTGTTAGGCGTGTTTCTGAGTTGGGGGCGCTTTCCATCAAACCCCCTTACTTTGAGAGACACCAGGACAAGGTGGTATTTCGCTTTAAGCCAGATTTTCTGCCTAAGGTTGTGTCTGCTTTTCATCTCAATCAGGATATTGTTTTGCCTTCTCTATGCCCTAATCCTAGTAACCCTAAGGAGCGGGTTTTACACTCTCTGGATGTGGTCAGGACTCTGAAGTTTCTATTGGTGGCTACTGAATCCTTCAGGAAGACTGATGCTTTTTTTGTGCTCCCGTCTGGACCTAAGAAGGGTCTGGCTCCAGCTAAGTCCACTATCAGCAAGTGGATCCGTCAGGCTGTGGTACAGGCCTACTCTGCTAAAGGAAAGGAGCCTCCCTTCCGCCTTACTGCTCATTCTACTCATGCTATTGGCGCCTCTTGGGCTTTTCAGCACCAGGCTTCTGTTGAACACGTTTGCAAGGCCGCTACTTGGTCTTCTGTTCATACTTTTTCTAAGTTTTACAAGGTTGATGTTAGGGCCTCAGCTGATGCTGTTTTTGGTCCCAAAATTCTGCAGGCTGCTATTGGATATCCCAAGTGGGAATATTCTGGAACAGGACGTGCTGTATACTTAGAATAATACAATTCTGTGATTACTCACCTGTAGAATTGGTATTATACGTATACAGCACGTCCTGTTCCATCTCACCCTTGTTATCATTATTCTTAGTTACCTCTGTATGGTGATTGTTCATATATTCATTTTTGAATTCTGGTTATTATTGTTCTCCCGGCTTCTTGTTAACTGCTTGTCAATACTGGGGAATTTGTGGGAGGTCCCTGACTTATATAGGGCCGGGAGAGGCCACAAGCTGTTTTCTGCAGTCCAGCGCCATCTTGTGGATGTATTACCCAACTGTAAGGAATATTCTGGAACAGGACGTGCTGTATACGTATAATACCAATTCTACAGGTGAGTAATCACAGAATTGTATTTTTGTTCTGTGACTCCAAGGAAGACAAAAGATGACTATGGTATTCTGGGGGGGGGGGGAGCTTATACTTCAATGCCAAGAAGTTGGCTCTAATAGTAACTACTAGACTGCTTCCCCTATCTTTACATAATTGTTAAGCAATAACGTGCAATGGCCAAAATGGCTAAAGCAACCTTGATATGCAGCTGCAGCCAACTTTCTGAGCTTCTGAGGAAGTAACCTTGTTAAAGCGGGTTTTGTTCCGCTTCCCTGAAGCATCCTGAATCGGGATGCCCCGCTGTGTAAAACCTCCCGAAGGAACCTGATCTGCTTACCTCCGCCAGGGCCGTATTAAATGTGGTGTAGGCCCCAGATGAAGTTTTTTTTTTTTTTTTTTTTAAATAATGGTCCAGCCAAGTAACTGATTGGTGGTTGTCTGGCGCCCGCCTACTTACTGGAACATCAGATCGAGTCCTTTGTGCCACCCTGTTCGGGAACTCTCTGCTTTGCCATTCTGGGCGGGGGGTAGTGTAGTCACCCAGCTGGTCCAGCAGAAAACAGTTCCCTGCATTGAGCTGCCAGCGGCTGTGCTTGGTGACTTATGTGCAGTGACAGCTCTGCACCCATCACTGTAGCATTGCTGATGGCGGCTTTGCTGCTCTAGACTCTCCGTCCTGCCCTGTGGTGGTTTTGGCTGCAGGTTTGTGGTGGCTTTGGCTGCAAAAAAAGCCTGTGCGGGGGCCCTCACTGCTTCCGATAGCTTTGTTGCTGGCTCTGCGGCTTGTCAGACCAAAGACTGAAAAGCCTCCTGGACCAGACCATAACCTAAAGGTTGGTGGAGGCCTCCTTTGCTGGGCAAGTGGTGGAGGCCTCGGGGCATGCACCACTTGCATCCCCCTCATAATCCGGCCCAGCCTTCACACCAGTTCAACAGCAAATGCGCAGGCTTCCATCCAATCAGAGCTGCTTGCTTTTATGATGTAATTTGGCAAGCTCCTTTGATTGGAATGAATGTGGACTCCCGCATCCCTTGTATGCCAGACGGTCACGCATCACCCCAGCCTATCTGAATGGCTAAGGCAGGAGTGCTCGAACAACGCAGGTGATGAGGGAGCGTGCGCTCCCCATTGTCAACAATCAGAGCTATTTTCCAAATCCGCTCTGATTGGACGGCAGCCCACACATGCGGCGTTCTACCGGAGAAAGGCAAGTGTTTATTGGCGCCCTGGGGTTTTTTACACAGCTGGGCATCCCAAAAAGGGAAAGCCAGCATCCTGCACCCTGAAATCTTTTAGATTCCAGGCCGGCCACTGCTGGATTTTGTTCTGGGTTAATGCCTGCTGAGCGGAGGTGAACTCATTAGAAAACTGCTAATGCTGTACAGGAACTATTTAACTCTGGTGCTCAACCTTTTGAAGAGCATGGGCCACATAAGCGATCTGGAAACTAGTGCGTAGGTCCAGATTTCCAAATATAACATTTTGAATAGCGTAACAACGTTTTTGTACAACAGATCATGATACCCGCTGTCGCCACAAACCCTGTTTTTTTGTTTTTTTAACTTGTATGTCCTTCCACCACAACACTCCATTAACACATCATATGTGACAGTCCGCACATGCTACCAATACATTGGTTGGCTTATCTCTTTGAATATTTGTGTCCCGTTTTTATATTGCTAGCCCATCAGTCCCCCATCATAATGCTCAGCCCATCTAAACACCTACCAATGCTAAACATACAATTACATATAGAAAAAAACTATTATCTTGTTTTTGTCCCAGGGGTGCTGTTGCACTTTCAATGGCACCATGTTCCCCCAAGCTACCTCTGCCTCCTCTATTTGGCAATGCGCCCCTCTCCTTGCAATCATCCTAACTGAGCCTCTTTTTAACTACCTTTACATACCAGTTCTATTTACCCCCCCCCCCCCCCAGTTACCCCACAGCAGGTCATGGGCCACATCAAATTGCTCAGAGGGCCACAGGTTGAGCATATGTGCAATAAAATCAGGGGAGTAGCTAGGGGGGGGGGGGGCACTTGCCCCAGGTGCAGCAGGTCAAGGGGGAACCAAAGGTGGGGAGTGTCATTTCAAATCTTTGCCCTGGGTGCCAGACAGCCTAGCTACCCCTCTGATTAAAATGATACTGCAGGCAAAGGCAATTGTTACACCATTGCGTCGGGCTACATTTGGCGCTGTCCTAAACTGTTTTCTGTTTTTACATTTAAGCAGAAATAGCCTAGATATCGGGGATTTACAGGTTCATCCAATGATTCTCTTCTTTTTTTATACCATCCCCCAATCAGCTCAGCAGAGCAGGACAGAATTGCTGGTCCCTCCCTCCCTCCACCTCCTCCTTCAGATTGATCACATTGCTGTCAGCGCAGAGAGATGATTTTTATGCAGCAACACAGGTCCACCTTTTTTTCAGAAGAAAAAACATGAGATAAAACTATAAACCTCGATATCTCTGCCATTTCCTCTTCAATTTAAGTTTAGTTTAGGTTTCTCCATGAAGAAATGGTTTTCTGCATCTGGTATGATGGAACATGGGCAATGTGCTAAAGAGCCCAACATCAAACACTTCTAGCACCCAACTGTGAGCTGGGCATCTCACTCTAGATCAGTGCTTGACCTCGTGGGTACCCTTGTGTCCAAATGAGTTCATGTAGTGTTGCTTTCTTGTGTCTGGTGTGACGGAACTGTAAGGGCCCATTTTTCAGAATCTAGTAAAAAGCATGACAATGGCTACCTGTGCACAAGGTCTTTTGTGGTAGATTTTGGCTGCCCTGCACAAAGCCTACTTCAAACACATCTAGCACCCAACTGTGTTCCAGGTCCCATCATCCAAGATCAGTGCCTCACCACTGCTCTTGAGTCCAAATAATAGCAAATTTGCAGGTGACAATTGGTAACCCTGCACAAAGCCTTCCCCATGAAGAAATCTAGCACCAATCTGTGAGCTGGGCCCCTCATCCTAGATCAGTGCCTGACCTCATGGGGTACCCTTGTGTTCAAACGAGTTCATGTAGTGATGGAACTGTAAGGAAGGGCCCATTTTTCAGAATCTAGTAAAAAACATGACGATGGCTACCCATGCACAAGGTCTTTTGTGGAGGATTTTGGCTGCTGTGCACAAAGCCTAACTTCAAGCACATCAAGCACCCAACTGTGGTCCAGGTCCCATCATCCAAGATCAGTGCCTGACCTCACCACTGCTCTTGAGTCCAAATAGCAAATTTGCAGGTGACAACTGGTAACCCTGCACAAAGCCTTCTCCATGAAGAAATCTAGCACCCATCTGTAAGCTGGGCCCCTCATCCTAGATCAGTGCCTAACCTCATGGGTACCCTTGTGTCCGAATGATCCCATCAACTGATGCTTTCCTGTGTCTGGCGTGAAGGATCTTGGCTGACCTGTAAAAGCACAATCTCAAACTCCTTTAGCACCCAACCATGAGCCACTGGCGTCGTTCCTGCAATCAGTTGTTTGCAGGAACATTCTAAAATCTAATAAAAGCATGACAATGGGCCCCCTTGCAAAAAGCCAGCTCCATGAAGAATTGGTTTCCTGAGTCTGGTGTGGAAGAACTTGACTGACCAACCTCAAATTCATATCACCCAACCTTGAGCAGGTTCAGGCCTGCTAAATCAGTGCTAACCTCACCAGTTCCAAAATCCAGTGTAACGTCTCCCTAGGAAAGCAAATTCCCTTGACGCAAGATGTTAAACAAGCACATACTATTTGCCAGTTGATGTATGCGTATACCCCTTGCCCGAGTGCACACGCTGGCGCCATATAGAGGGGTTATGATGTATGTGCGGACGTACCGGTGACCCATGCAGCTGCTGTAAGTTAGAGCAGCCATTCTTATAGCACATAGATCACCTCATTGGCTTATCACGCTAACTCTTTCTCAGGAATACTTTCTGTGTGCACCAT
Organism: Gastrophryne carolinensis; assembly: GCA_027917425.1. Lineage (NCBI taxonomy): Eukaryota > Metazoa > Chordata > Amphibia > Anura > Microhylidae > Gastrophryne > Gastrophryne carolinensis. Next base: position 33,604,616 of record CM051234.1, read on the forward strand.
TATCCCCGAACACACAGGTTTAAACTTTGTGTCACTGCGGCCCTCCTGGGCATTTCCGTGTTCTTGTTTAACTTCTTTAATGTGCCCTACGTCAGCCATTCCCTCCATACTTGTGTGACTAATAACCTGCATGTCCGCCTCCCCTGGTTTGGTATGGGAAGGGAGAAAGCACCGGTTATATTTTAGGTTGGAAATAGTGTTATAAATTGGTGTGCAGGAAGGAAGGAGGCGGGGGCGGCAATGAAGTGTTCCTTGTTCTTTGTCATCAGCAGATCAGAAGTAATGATCTAATAGACGCTAATGATCCCATAGAGAGCTCTCAAAGGATCAGACGGGAAATAATCATTAACCCTTATTTTGGCAACTATTTTCCCACTGTTAGCTAGTGCCAGTTAGCTTCTCGCTCTTTAATTTTTCTCTCCTTTTTTGTTTTTTTTTTATTGGCTGTGCTTTATGCTATTAGTTTTCCATTCTTTACTCTTTTTTTAGCATACTTTAAATTTTTTTAGATTCTGACTTTTTTTTTTGTCCTGTTGCTAGCTGATTTACCCCCTAACAGTTTTGATCGAGCATGTCCAGTGAACATGCTCGGTAGCAGAAGTGGTAAGCGCATAGCTGCCCAATCTCCTGCTTGTAGCGATTGAAATGCAACCGGGCTGAGATGCGGGGGTAGTAGTAATTTGCGACTTTATTTGTGACTTTATTTCCTCTTTAGGCATTCTTTTACCAGTTCACTAATCCCTAAGGGGATTGACCCATGGCTAGGCAGAAGATAACATTTTGATCCCCTAAATTGGACCTCCAGTCAAAAATTACTTTTTCTATTTAGACCTCCACCCCAAGGCATCCTAATTTTGAATGTCCTGTTGCTTACCGACGAAAACAAAAAAGTAGGATTTTTCCTAGTGCACAGCACGGCCTGTTTCATGTAGTCCTTACGTCTGGGTATTCCGCCACAAGGTGGCACAGTGTACTGCAGAAGAATTGTGGCTCCTCCCGGCCCCATATAAAAACCGGAATCACCCATAGACCTCCCAGTGTTTCCTCTGCAGTAATACTGCGAAGATAGAAGATGGTGCTCTGTTTCGCAGGCGAACGGGGCAACCAAGCCTGGGGCCCTACAAGTCTATTTACACCCATTTCCGGACCCTATTTGCCTCCCAGCCTCGGCTGTCGGATCGGGTGAGGGTAGAGGAGCACTAGGGTCAGGAGCTCGGAGAGCGCTGCTCCAAGCCGCAGACCCTGTACCACAAAGAGTAGCCGGCCATAGGCTTTTATGGTGAGCCTGCTGCGGGATTAAGAAGCACTGCTGTCACTATGGTGGGGGTGAGTTGTGCTTGGGGACTTGTGTTCCTGGCAGTATCCCCCTTTCTCTGTCTGACTTCTCCCTTGGGGTGTGTTTGTCTCTCTTTCCCCCCTCCCTCCCGCTGGGCGCTGCTTTTTCTGCCTTTTACTTCAGACTGTCATGGCGCTGCGCCGGGTCACGTGGGTGCGTTTTCGCGCTCTTCGTGGGGGCCGGGGGCTGACGCGTATCGCGTCGTGCTCCCGCGGCCCGCCCCTCGGGGTGCTCGTTTATGGCGCCATCTTGCCTGCATGCTGCGTTAATTCTGCTCTGCGTTCTGGAGGCTTCTTGTCAGCGCGGGCTGCGGCGGTGACTCTGCCCTTCCTGATCTACCCCCTGCGGATCTTTTGACTGTATTCCGGTCGTCTGTGTGTGCTGTGAGTGTTGCGCTCTTGGTCCGTGAGTCCCCCTTGAGGGTTCTTTCTTGTGGGGCATGTGATGCGGGATACTTATGTGTCTTTTTGATTATGTCTTTCAGGCGGGATAACAGTGTATTGTGGTTTCTCCCGGTCCTGTCTCCCCCACCCTCGCCCCGTGTTCCCTCTGGGTCCTCTCTGTGGGCATCCCTTGGGGGCATCCCGGGTGGCTTTTATTAGCCTTACCCTATACTGGCCTATTGCGCCTGTGATAATCACCATATGGAGACTTCTGGGGATAGCGTGCTCGGGGGTTCTTCGGGGCAATCCCGGCTATGTGTCATGTGCGGAGCATCCCCTTTGAGTGGTGGTGGCGCGGTGGTTTGTGTGCCGTGCGCCCAAGGTATTATTGCGGGCCAGGCTGGGATGGGTGCTTCTCTTCCCAGTTCTGCGCTTCCTTCGGCATCTCCTACTCCTCCGCGCCTGCATTTAGCAGCTGGGCCGTCCGGTGTCGGGCAAGGCCTCTGGCAAGAAGCACCATCTTGACGCCGCGCCATCCTTCTGTGCCGAGGAGGATGAGGGCCTTGATGTGTTTGCCGGCCGTGACTCTTTAGAGGAGGGGGTGCTTTTCCATGATTCAGACTCCTCTGGGGGACAGCAGGAAGTTTACGACAGTGACCTGGGGTCTGCCTCTGATGAGGATACCTAGCTCCCTGATGACACTGACAGATTGTTGTCGGACATTTTTGAGACATTACACATCACCCCCCTAAGGTGGCGAAGAGGAAGCAGGGTGAGCTCTTTCACCCGGACAAACAACGTTTGGAGTTTCCGGAGCAGAGCCATTTCTCCAATAATGGTGCTCAAGGAGTGGGAACGTCCTAACAGATTGCCCACGGTGCCCAAGGGTTTGGACAGAAGGTATCCCTTCTCGGCTGATCTGGTCAAGCGTTGGTCGTGCCCTATGGATCATCTGGCCTGTCATGCTTTCACCTTTGTAGGGGCAGGCCTGCATCCGGTTTGTGCTGCAGCCGTTACGGCCATTGCCCTTAAGAAGCTCAGGCGTCTCGCTGATGGCGCCATGGCTGGTAGGAGAAGGGAGGATTATAGGGCCCTCTTGCTTTGCTCTGATTTTGTTGCCTTTGTGCAGGCTGCCATGGATGATGCCGTCCGGCTGGGCGGTAGGGCTTCGGCCCTCTTGGTGGCTATGCGGCGGTCTGTTAGGTTGCGCCAGTGGGCAGCTGACACTGCGGCTAAGAAGTCCCTCATCGGGCTTCCCTTCACGGGGCTTCATCTCTTTGGTGAGCGTCTGGATGTTCTGGCCAAGGATGGTAGACTACCTCAGCATAGGAAGCAGTCTCGGCCCTTTCGGGGGTCTTCCACCCCCTCCTTCCGTGGTTACAGGGGAGGTCGTGGCGCACACTTTTTTGGTAGCCGCAAAGACTCCTGGGGCTGCCGCAGATCCCGTGGTCGTCCCGGTCCTTCATGGGGCTTCAAGCCTAAGCCCCCTCCCAAGGCCCCTCAGACATGAGGAGGCGCCCTCACCCGTCCGGGTGGGGGGGGGGGGCGGCTTCGGCTCTTTGCTCACGTCTGGAGACTTCTCGTCTCAGACCGGTGGATTCAGAAGGTGGTATCCTCCGGTTACAAGATAGCTTGCAGCCTGGCCCCCCAAGGTTTCTCAGATCCTGGATACCTCCGAATCCTCTGTCAGCTCAAGAGCTGCACCTAGCAGTGCAACACCTCTTGGAGTCTGGAGTCATCTGTCCGGTACCTCACCAGGGACAGGGTCAGAGGTGCTATTTCAATCTATTCACGGTGCCCAAGAAGGATGGTGCCCATCCTGGACTTGAAGGGTCTCAACAGGTTTGTCCGGTTCAAGCATTTTCACATGGAGACGCTACGATCGGCTGTCAGTTCCCTTCGGCCGGGCAACTTCATGACCATTGTGGACATCAAGGATGCCTATGTTCACATACCAATCTTCCAAGGTCATCAGAGATTTTTGAGGTTAACTCTGGAGGATCAGCATTACCAATTTGTGGCCTTACCGTTCGGTATCACCTCGGCCCCTCGGGTGTTCACCAAGGTGCTGGCGGGCGTCATGGCTCTTCTGAGGAACCAGGGCATTCGCATCCCCCCTTACCTGGACGACATTCTGATTGTTGCTCAGTCTCTTCATCAGGCCGAGAAGGATACTCAGGTGGTGACCTCCACTCTCTAGTCATTCGCCTGGGTGATCAACTATCCCAAGTCTTCTGGGCATGACTCTGCATACCTCTCGGGTCAAGGTGTTTCTCCCTCAGCAGAAAGTGGAGGTGTGGAGAATAGGCCAAATATTATATCGCAAATGTGAAGGAATGATTAGGAAACTCCACATATCTTCTTTATTATTTATGTTTTTATGTCAAGTCTAGAATCCCCCCTTCCAGCCCCCTGATTACAAATGGCCCAGGTATTTTAACGAGATGCGGAAGAGATGTTTGGCAGGGACGTGTGAAAGCTCTGATCAAACCCCCTGGGGTGTTTGATTCCTGCCTTTTGGTCACAAGCTAGGCTGCAGCCAGCATGCCTCCTGCTGTTGTATAACACCCCCAGCTGGGAAGTTGCCAGTGAGGCTACGTCTCAGGAAATCCCCTGCTGGGATTGTGTCAGAACTCCATGTAACAGGGCAGACGCACGGCACCAATAGTTTATGGGCCGTATCGCGGACGCCATGTGTCCTAATGCCAAACCGGTTACAGAACCAGAACCGGCTCCCAAAGCCGCACCGGAGCATAGTAAAAAACAGGCCTAGAAACAAGACAGAGACCGGTAAACGGAGAACTAAGGTTCTGGACTGAATTAAGACCCGGTCCCTGGACTTAACGCGTTCAGGTGCGCCTGGCCGATAGGTTGGTACCGCTCACAAGGCAGTGTGTCCCCCCTGCTCCAAGTTATAGCTCCAAAAAGGGTTTTAGGGCAAAATCCCCCTCTAAAAAATGGGAGGTAACATCCCCTCCCACAATGGGGAGGGGAGATGGATAGCCTGGCAGCATAAATTGGATGGTCAAAAACCAGGCTGGTGTCACTCATCGGAAGGGGGTTGTGCGGCCGGCATATCCAGGGGTGTCCATCACCATCACCATAACCAGAAGCTCTTGACACACCCCCTTGTAAGAGCTCCACACCACGCTGCATGTTTGAGGTAAACTTTGCTTGTTATTGTCTCTGTGTATTGCATAGCTGTTGTAACCCACCTCAGAACCGCATAGTTATTTAATCTGTAATATTCCATACTTCTTTATAGTTAAATGCTTGTAACTCTGCCTAGCGTGCTTATAGCCATTAAAACGTATATTTAATTGAGCTGTCTTCTTGCCTTAAACCCGGAATTTGTGTGTCCAAAGGCGGTTTGCCTGGTTACCCTAATAATAAGAGGGTCGGACAAGGTTTTGGGGAACCCGGTGGGCGTGTGCGGCGGTCTCTGGTTAGTAGTGGGACCACGTGACGCCCCGGTTTCCTGACAATTTGGTGGTAGCAGTTTGGGATAAGGCAAATAGTGTAAGTGAGTGTGGGCCCCATACTCTCATACACTAAAGATTACTAGCAGCGGCTTTTCTGTTGCTGGGATCTTAAGATCAGCTCAACGCTAGGAGTATTCTGAGAGTGGTTACAGTAGTTGTGTGATTACAGTGTGCAGTACAGCAGTTGCAGGCATGGCAAGTGGCACCAGGGCCAGAAGCAGGGATGTGGCTGCCGAGGATATACTGGGTGCTGAGGGGCCCAGCCAGGGCTCTCCCAGAAGCCAGTCACCAGCCCTCAGCATCCCAGAGGACCGAGCCCTGCCTGCCGGCCCCCCCAGCCAAGCAAGCTCAGCTGCTCTCCTGCATGCTGCTATGGCAAGTCTCCGGGCGGGAGACCGCGGCTCCTATCAGCTCCTCATGGAGGAACGCCAGGTGCAGGCCGAGATCGAGGAACGCCGTGAACGTGAGCGCGAGGAACGGGAGGAACGCCGGGCGCAAGCTGAACGCGACCACCAGCTCCAAGTTTTGCGGCTACAGCTTCAACATCCTCAACCCAGCACATCTACCAGCGGGCCCCCCGAGAACCAGGCCCCAAAGTTGCGTGCAGAGGATTTCCCCATCCTGGACAAAGGCACAGATCTGGACACATTTCTGCTGGCTTTTGAAACCGTTTGCCGTCAATACAATGTGCCGGAGGATCAGTGGGTCAGGTACCTAACCCCCCGCCTTAGGGGTAAAGCCCTGGAAATCTTTGGGTACCTGCCCAGCGAAACCACCCTGAGCTACGAGGGGGTCAAGCAAGCCCTGATCCGACAATATAACCTTACTCCGGAATTTTATCGCAAGAAGCTGCGGGGTCTGCGACGGGGCCCCAGCGACAGCTGGGCTGATCACATGCGGGCGCTACAGAGAGCAATTGAGCAGTGGACCACCGGCTTAGGAGTCACCTCCATCCAGCAGCTGAAGGAGCTGATTGCCATAGAGCAGTTCCTCAGGAATTGCTCTGACGGGCTGCAGCAGTTTCTGCGTGACCGGAAGCCAGAGGGGGCCTCGGCAACGGCCGCCCTTGCAGATGAGTACAGTCACAACAGAGCCCAGGAGCCCCGGAAACCTGCCAGCTGGAAAGTGGGTAAGCCGCCGCTGGCGTCTGTTGTACATGCCCCTCAGCCCAAGACCCCTGCCCCTACCCCCTTCTCCAGACAAGGGGGGCCCCAACTCTGTCACCACTGCAACCAACCAGGACACTTCAAGGCCGCATGTCCCCAGCGCCAGCAGGGTCCGTCCCAGAACTCCTCCACGGTGCTGTATGTGGGTAGGGGTGCTGGGAGGTCCCGGGACAATTTGCAATTCGTCACTGTGGGCCAAGCTGTGGCCGTGGGACTTAGGGACACAGGCGCAGAGACAACACTTGTGCGCCCCGAGATGGTGTCCCCACCGGACTTCGTCCCTGGAAAGACTGTCTCAGTCTCTGGAATTGAGGGAGGTGCATCGGCACTCCCCATGTCAAAAATTTATTTGGACTGGGGTGCTGGGCGGGGTGTGCGGGAGGTGGGGGTATCGCCGAATATCCCTGCCGGTGTTTTGCTAGGGACAGACTTGGGGCGGCTAGTGTCTCAGTATGTGGCCACTGAACCCCCGAGGTCTGGTCCCCCAGAATGTAATGGCATGTATATTTCAAGATGTGCAAATAATGTGAGTAACCTACCTGCTACAGGGAATGTGGGGGTAGAGGGTGTAAAGTGTGCTTCTTCCTCCCAGAGGAAGGAGGGTTACCCAGCAGCTGGGGAGGAAACTGCGACTGAGGTGAGGGCTGTTCCAGGAGACGTGGGACCCCCAGGTAAGTCCACATCGCAGGGTTTCTCCACCACTGGGGTAGCAGAGTGCCAGGCTGGTCTGTCTGGACTGGCGGCTTGGAGGGGAATGGAAGGGGGGCAGGCATTACCTGAGGCCGCAGCGGCTCTGGCCACTATCGAGGATAGTGGGAGCGCTGGTGGCTCAGGGGCCCCTCGGGGGTCTAATTGCCCCCTTCCTCCAGACCAAGCGGCTGCCAGGGCCGACGGAAGTCCGGGGGGAGGTCCTGGGAAACGGCGGGCGGATGGGATGGTCTTGTCTATTCCAACCACCCCCCGTCCAGGGTTCTCAGCACCTCGACCCGAGAGGACCAGTCCAGGCCAAAAGGCAGGGGCGGTGGAACCTGCAGGTGGGGTGAGGGGTGCCCGTGGAGAGATGGGACCCCTAGGTAAGTCCCCACTGCAGGGTTTCTACGCCCCTGGGGTATCAGAGGACCTGGCTGGTCTGTCTGGCCTGGAGGCTTGGAGGGGAATGGAAGGGGGGCAGGCATTACCTGAGGCTGCAGCGGCTCTGGCCACTATCAAGAATAGTGGGAGCGCTGGCGGCTCAGGGGCCCCTCGGGGGTCTAATTGCCCCCTTCCCCCAAACCAAGTGGCTACCAGGGCCGACAGAAGTCCGGAGGGAGGTCCCGGGAGACGGACGGGGGATGGGATGGTCTCGTCTATTCCAACCACCCCCCGTCCAGGGTTCCCGGCACCTCGACCCGAGAGGACCAGTCCATGCCCAGAAACAGGGGTGGTGGAACCTGCAGGTGGGATGAGGGGTGCCCATGGAGAGGTGGGACCCCTAGGTAAGTCCCCACTGCAGGGTTTCAGCACGCCCGGGGTGTTAAGGTACCAGGGTGTTCTGCCTGAACCGGCAGCTCGGGTGGAAGTGGTGGAGGAGCAGGTCCCAGAGTCCCCTCAGGGGACCGACCGATCCTTCCCTTCCTCCCAGGAGGCTGCTGAGGCAGGCCGAAACCCAGAGGTGGGTCCCGTGAAACTGACTGAGGACATGGTGGTCCCGACTATGTCCAGGCAGAGATGTGGGGTAGCATCAGGCACTGATGACCCCCAGAGAGTTCTCCCCAAGCAAGACATGCAGCCTCACTTGGGCCCAGACTCCAGATGGGTGGTCGGGGGACCAGTGCGGCTGTACCCAATGATGGTCAGGTCAGGGTCACCAGGGGGGTGGCCTGAGGACCAGCAGTTGGTGGTCCCCTATCTGCCCAGGGCTAAGGAGTGCTATGCCTTAGAGAGCCGGACGATTGGGCACATAGGGATCACCAACAAGCCAGTGGAGCCGGGCCTGGCTGTCCGCTGCCATTTGTACTATACCGGCCAGAGGGTGGGGGTGGCAGGGTCAAGTCCCAGCATCCCACCGATAACTCGGCCGCAAGGAAAGAGGTCTGTACCAATGGCAGTGGTCTATGCCACGCCGGTTCCAAGTTTAATGGCCTTGTCACCCACCTGGCTTGACGGGGTGGGTACTGCCCGGTGGGAGATCCTTCCCACGGAAGGTCCCCCCCAGGGCAGACACTCCATCCAGGGGACCCAGTTCATGGTGCTGGAGGCCAGGCAGGCACCCACTCGGGGCTGCCTCCTTGGCCAGTGTTGGCAACATGCACCGAGGCCCCTGGCTCGGGTAAAGCAGAAAGGGATGAGTTGCCATCGGCAACTGGACCCGCGGTCCCAGCTATGGGCCACCTTACACCCCTTCCGGGAGTGGACCTGGCCCAGAACCCTCAACCCAAAACAGCACTACCGCCGTGGTACTGCGGAGACAGGAATAGCGGATGCATGGGCGCACGGGCCAGCATCAGGATACGCTGCCCCTTAGCGCCCTTTTGAAGGGGGAGGTGTGGAGAATAGGCCAAATATTATATCGCAAATGTGAAGGAATGATTAGGAAACTCCACATATCTTCTTTATTATTTATGTTATTACAAATGGCCCAGGTATTTTAACGAGATGCGGAAGAGATGTTTGGCAGGGACGTGTGAAAGCTCTGATCAAACCCCCTGGGGTGTTTGATTCCTGCCTTTTGGTCACAAGCTAGGCTGCAGCCAGCATGCCTCCTGCTGTTGTATAACACCCCCAGCTGGGAAGTTGCCAGTGAGGCTACGTCTCAGGAAATCCCCTGCTGGGATTGTGTCAGAACTCCATGTAACAGGGCAGACGCACGGCACCGATAGTTTATGGGCCGTATCGCGGACGCCATGTGTCCTAATGCCAAACCGGTTACAGAACCAGAACCGGCTCCCAAAGCCGCACCGGAGCATAGTAAAAAACAGGCCTAGAAACAAGACAGAGACCGGTAAACGGAGAACTAAGGTTCTGGACTGAATTAAGACCCGGTCCCTGGACTTAACGCGTTCAGGTGCGCCTGGCCGATAGGTTGGTACCGCTCACAAGGCAGTGTGTCCCCCCTGCTCCAAGTTATAGCTCCAAAAAGGGTTTTAGGGCAAAATCCCCCTCTAAAAAATGGGAGGTAACATCCCCTCCCACGATGGGGAGGGGAGATGGATAGCCTGGCAGCATAAATTGGATGGTCAAAAACCAGGCTGGTGTCACTCATCGGAAGGGGGTTGTGCGGCCGGCATATCCAGGGGTGTCCATCACCATCACCATAACCAGAAGCTCTTGACACACCCTCTTGTAAGAGCTCCACACCACGCTGCATGTTTGAGGTAAACTTTGCTTGTTATTGTCTCTGTGTATTGCATAGCTGTTGTAACCCACCTCAGAACCGCATAGTTATTTAATCTGTAATATTCCATACTTCTTTATAGTTAAATGCTTGTAACTCTGCCTAGCGTGCTTATAGCCATTAAAACGTATATTTAATTGAGCTGTCTTCTTGCCTTAAACCCGGAATTTGTGTGTCCAAAGGCGGTTTGCCTGGTTACCCTAATAATAAGAGGGTCGGACAAGGTTTTGGGGAACCCGGTGGGCGTGTGCGGCGGTCTCTGGTTAGTAGTGGGACCACGTGACGCCCCGGTTTCCTGACAGGAGGGCCTTCAGATGCAGGCACGGGCCCTGCTCTCGTGTCTTCATCCCTCCATTCGGCAGGGGATGCAGTTAGTGGGTCTGATGGTGTCCTGCTTCGAGGCGGTTCCCTTTGCTCAGTTCCACATGAGATCCCTTCAGTTGCACCTTCTGTCAGTTTGGGATCGGGACCCTGTGTCCCTGGATCAGGAATTTGTTCTGTCCCTCTCGTGGTGGTTGGATTCGAGGAATCTTCTAGTGGGCAGGACTTTTCTGCCTCCGTGCTGGGAGATTGTCACCACAGATGCCAGTCTGACCAGTTGGTCAGTGAGGCCCCCAGGAGGCCCATGCACCCATTAACATTCTAGAACTGCGGGCGATCAGGCTGGTTCTCTCCCAGTTAACTCCTCACCTTCGGGGTCGGGCTGTTCAGATCCGCTCGAACAACCTAATGTCTTTTTCCCTGCATCTCGGTGGTCTACATTCCGGGGGTGGAGAACCAGGAGGCAGACTCCCTGAGCAGGGGGACGTCTCGGCTGGGGGAATGGTCTCTCAGCAACAAGGTTTTTCAGTCCCTGTGTCGCCGTTGGGGTCAGCCGGAGGTGGACCTGTTTGCGTCCCGTCACAATCACAAGCTTCCAAGATTTGTCTTCCTATCTCAGGATTCCCTAGCCTTCGCCATGGATGCGCTAGCAATTCCTTGGACAGAGTTTCCTCTCCTCTATGTATTTCCTCCCTTTCCTGTGCTAGGCCGGGTGCTGCGCAAGAGGGGGTAACGGCCATTCTGGTGGCCCCCTGTTGGCCAAGGAGGGTGTGGTTTGCAGACATCGTGCAATTGGCAGTAGATCAGTACGTCCTGCCCAAGGACCCAGATCTTCTCACTCAGGGACAGCTGCGCCATCCCAATTTACGAACGCGGGCTTTAACGGCTTGGCTGCTGAAACCTCCATCTTGATGGAGAAGGGGTTGCCGGCCTCTGTTGTTAATACCATGATTCAGGCCCGGAAGAAGTCCTCATCTTTTATCTACTACAGGGTCTGGCATGCTTACATTGCCTGGTGTGAGTCTAAGTCTTTCCCTTGTCGGGTGTTTTCTATCCCCAAGATCCTGGAGTTTTTACAACATGATCTGGATTTGGGCCTTCAACTTAGTACCCTTAAGTGACAGGTGTCAGCTCTGGCTATTTTTTTCCAAAGATCCTTTGCCAATCACAGGATGGTTAACACCTTCTTCCAGGGAGTTACTCATGTGCGTCCGCCGCGTAAGCCTATGTTACCGGTTTGGGATTTAATTTGGTGTTGTCTGCTCTACAGGGTCCTCCCTTTGAACCTGTACGTACGGCTGCGTTGCCCATTCTGACTCTGAAGGTGGCCTTTTTGGTGGCCATTACTTCGGTCAGGCGGGTTTCTGAGCTGGCGGCACTCTCCATTAAACCTCCTTATTTTGAGACGCATCAGGATAAGGTGGTGTTACGACTTAAACCGGATTTCCTGCCCAAGGTTGTGTCTGCTTTTCATCTCAATCAGGACATTGTTTTACCTTTCTTGTGTCCTAACCCTGCTAATTCTAAGGAACGGATCCTTCATTCTCTGGATGTTGTCAGGGCATTTTAACGTTTTATTTGGTTGCTACTGAGTCTTTTAGGAAATCTGATGATCTTTTTGTTCTTCCTGCTAGACCTAGGAAGGGTTTGCCTTCGGCCAAGTCTACTATCAGCAAGTGGATTCGTCAGGCAGTGGAGCAGGCCTATTCTGCTAAGGGGAAGGAACCCCCCTTTCGGGTTACTGCTCATTCCACTCGTGCTATTGGTGCTTCTTGGGCTTTTCAGCACCAAGCTTCTGTTGAACAAGTTTGTAGGGCCGCTACTTGGTCTTCTGTTCATACTTTTTCCAAGCTTTACAAGGTTGATGTTAAGGCCTCAGCTGATGCTGCTTTTGGCCGCAAGGTACTACAGGCGGTAGTGGTTTAAACTGCCCGCTGTTACTCTTTGGTGATCCCTCCCTACCTTACGGACACTGCTTTTGGATGTCCCAGACGTAAGGACTACATGAAACAGGATGTGCTGTGCACTAGGAAAAATACAATTCTGTGAGTACTCACCTGTAGAATTGTTTTTACTATGCACAGCACGGCCTGTTTCATCCCTCCCTTGTTATCGTTATCTTTGGTTGCCTTTGTATGGCGATTTGTTCCAAAGTTAGTTGTGAGGGTTCTTTTTACCTTTTTTACCTTTATTACCTCCCGGCTTCTTGTATAACTGCTTTTCAACACTGGATGTCTATGGGTGATTCTGATTTTTATATGGGTCCGGGAGGAGCCACAATTCTTCTGCAGTACACTGCGCCACCTTGTGGCGGAATACCTGGACGTAAGGACTACATGAAACAGGCCGTGCTGTGCATAGTAAAAACAATTATACAGGTAAGTACTCACAGAATTGTATTTTACGCTCCTATGTACACTTGAATTTGCTGGTGGGTGTGTACATGACACGTCCTAAGAACACTACTGAGCTCTGGTCATCTTGGAACACGCTTATGGTAGTGTAGTAGATGCCAACCTTGTATGGGTTTGGTTTATAGCAGTGGTTCTTTCTTTTTTAATGCCAAGTAACCCCCAGCATGAAGAAGTTCCAACCAAATCCCCTCAAGGAAGTGATCATTTAAAAATAGTACCATAATATGTAGGCCACAAGCCTTAAATTACTTAAAAGGCAAGAAGTCACAATGTTTCACTGTTAAAAACAATACATCAGAACAGTTAGATACCCCCTCTTGGTGTGCCCCTGAACACTAACTTGGGTTAACTTTGAAGAATACTTTATCGTCTTTATCAGACATGATGGCTTACTTGAGTATATTTGAGAGTGAGTTTTCGAGAATGCTTAATCCTGTTCATCAAGCATGAAAGGCTAAATTCAGTATATTTGAGGGTTAACTTTCAAGAATACTTAGTTGTCTTTATCAGACGTGATGGCTAACTTAGGAATATTATTTGAGGGTAATCGTTCAAGAATTCTTGGCCCTCTTTATCAGACATAATAGATTATTAGAGTATATTTGATAGTGAGATTTCATTAATGCTTAGTCCTCTTTCTCAAGCCTGAAGGCTGAATTCAGTATAGCTGAGGGTGCGCTTTCTCGAATACTCAGTCCTCTTCGCCAGACATAATGGCTAACTTGAGTATATTCAAGATTAATTGTTCAAGAATCCTTGGCCCTCTTTGTCAGACATAATGGATTATTAGAGTATATTTGATGGTGACATTTCAGACATACTGGATTATTAGAGTATATTTGGTGAGATTTCAGGAATGCTTAGTCCTCTTTGTCATACATAATGACTAGCTTGAGTATATTTGAGATTGAAATTTGTGCTCTTTGTCATGCCAGATGGTTAACTTGAATATATTTGGGAGTCATATTTTGAGGATACCTGGTCCTTTTTGTCTCACATCCTGGCTTATGAGAGTATTTTCGATGGCAAGTTTTCATGAGTGCTTAGTCCTCTTTGTCCGACATGATGGCTAACCTAGAGTATATTTAAGGTTAAGCTTTCGAGAATACTCTTCATCATGACTAACGGTTAACTTGAATATATTTGGGGGGTGATATTTACAGAATACTTGGTCCTTTTTGTCAGACATACTGGCTTATTAGAGTATATTTGATGGCCGGTTTTCAGGAGTGCTTAGTCCTCTTTGTCAGACACGCTGGCTAACCTAGAGTATATTTGAGGTCCAGCTTTTGAGAATGTTTAGTGCTCTTGGTCATGACTGATGGTTAACTTAAATATATTTGAGGGTAATCTTTTGGGAATGCTTAGTCCTCTTCGTCAGATATGATGGCCAACTAGAGTATATTTGAGATTGAGTTCTCAGAAATACTTTGTCCTTTTTATCAGACATCCTACAAAGCCTACAAATGGTATTGCCTTATTTCTACATATTCTACTCTTTACTATAGCTGCCAGTTTCGATGGAAGACCTAACGATTCAGCATCATCCAGTCTTAGTTGTTACAGGTTTAGACTTGTTACAGTTTTACTCTTTGGTTTTCACTTGATGGCTTTGAATCTCCCAGTACTCTAGGGGTTGGTGGGGGTCTATGGTTATTTTTAACATGCCCTGTATTTATTTTCCTTGCCAGCCCGCAGGAATGGATCGCTTGCAATAGATGACGGAGGTCTAAGCCCTTGTTCTCATTAATTATCATTTCAAAGGTATCCTTGTTGATGATGCACAATCCAGAATAAGGAAAATGAGGGTCATTATCATCCCTGCCTCCGAGTCTGAGGCTTAATGAGCCATAAAAAAGCTCCAATCCTGGAATGCTGCTCTACCTTCTCTGTGTTCTCTGGTCTAATCAATGCCCAGGGTTCGGAGCATTTACACTGGAGCAGCTTTACATCTAGTTCTCCTGAAAACTTGATTTTACAACATCTCTTGAGTTTTGTTCAGCAGAAACAATATCCAGATGAAAATGCAACCAATATGTTGAACAATATTGGGGGGTTCAAGCTCCCAAAACTATAAACGTTAACCAGAGAAGTTATCCTGCAGATCCCAGCAGTCTTGAGTCATTACGGAGCACAACCAAGACGTCTAAAATGCCCAACTCTGGGCTTGATTAATAAGTATACTACGTTGTGCAACCAAGGAGAATAGGGAGAGGTTGGATAAAGGGACAGAAAAGGGGCAAGCTTAAAGTGGACCAAACCCAGGATTTTGACTATCTTGGGTTTTGGTCCTTGCCCCATTTTTTTTGTTCCAGATGGATGTACTAAAAGCAGATGCGGCCTGCTGGCTGGCGTGCGTTGCAGCAGCACCTTTGAAATCAGCTTATCAGCAATCACAAAAGTGCCGCTGGATGAGGCTTCGGTGATGAAACAACCCAGTTTTCTTTGAAAATCTTCCGAGCTGGCAGCATCGCCCGGCTGCTTGGGCAGAATCCCAGAATCGGGTTTTCACTTACTTTATAAGGGACCTGAAGTCATTTTTTACCTTAGGGCTACATAGTGTGTAGCAAAACCTTGGTTTTCCACTATCCCAGCTTTTGGTACATACCCTTGGGACATCCCAATTGGTTCCCAAGGCCCAGGTGCATTGCTGCTCTAAGCAGCAGAAAAGATCGATAGTGGATCCGCACTTTCTTAAAATCGTGTCTTTATTGCATATATATTAAAATCATCACCATCTCCAAAGCGGTACAACTGACAGCAGCAGCAGATAAAATCCAATACAAGACTTGGGCAGAGAGAAGTGTGTGGTCCTCTGACGCGTTTCGGGTCCTTAGCGGCCCTTAGTCATAGATAGGGGGACCACTACACCACACACAATATATAGAGAAAAAAGAGAGGGACTTACCTCATGCAACAACACAGCTCGCAGCAGCGGGAATCCCCGAGCGTTTGGGAGGCCATGACGTCAGCAGTGGAGGAGGGCGCATCAACCAATCACAGGCGGCACCCACGGGCCAATCAGAGGGGAGAAACCCCTCACATGACACCGTAGGGCCAGCCAGTGGAAGGGCGCGTCCCTCCCCCCAACTGCGACGTCAGGGAAGCAAAATAACCCGGACCCCAGTACACAGCCGACGCTAGATGGTAATAGAGCAGGCAAGGACTGGGTCACAGGAACCGGGGCCAGACACCCGGGGGGGGGGGGAGAAACTACCACGCCGCGTGGTGCCAATGTGCTGGGTAGTCCAATATTATAAACATTATAAGTGAAGATTATGGATATAGTGCGGATTGCTGCTCTAAACAGCTTCTTTTGCTGCTCATATTCAGCTAAAGAAACTAAATAAGAGCTTTGCCGCACACGTGATTGGCCCATGGCACCGTCTGCATCTCTCTATGGCTGTGCGACAGCCATACACAGTCTTCGGAGGATGTGAGAGATGCTGCTGCCGGTCGCACATGTGCGGTGGGTTCGCTGGCATATTAAACCGGACCTTCAGTATCATTTAGTGAAAAAGCCCAAACCCTTAAAATCTATTCCCCAGCATCTGAAATTAACCCCCCTGGCGTTATGATAGAGGCAAATGTAATGGTAACGAAAGCGTTACCATTACATTTGTCTCTGACGCACGGCTCCGCCCCCATGAGCCTCTGCGGCTCACAGAGACGGAACCCGGAAGTGAGATGGACGCCGCAGCCGCGGCTCTCACCTGCGATCGCAGCGGGGACATCGCTGGATCGCAGGGAGAAGGTAAGGAGACTGCGCCGCCCTGCTCCTCTGCCAAATAGATCCCGAGCATGACTCGGGGTTACCGCTACTTACAGCGCAAATTAACCCCGAGTCACGCTCGGGATCACCGCTAAGGAGGTTAATATATTTTATGTTTTTAGTTTCTCTCTTTTTATTCTTTCCTCCGCTGGGCTTCAAATCTGTTCAGGACTCTAGGATACGGGTGCCGCCATCTTGCCTCAAAAACATCACATATTGAGGAGAGGAGAGCTGGATAATGTACAAGGGGTGGGGTTATAGCTGTGGGAAAAGGACAGCAATCCCAGAATGCAGAGCGGCACAGTCAGAAGACACTTCCTGTCTGCATATAGCCTAAGACTCCATGTGCTGCCATCTTGGATGTTTAAAAGCTCAGAATACGCAGTAGATGCAGGTAGGATGATTTTGAATGTGGGCAATCTGCATGTACAGGGTGGGGGGAACATACAAGATAGGCTCTTATTCAGGGTGAAGGTCCGGATTAATGTGGGCAATCTGCATGTACAGGGGGAAACATACAAGATAGGCTCTTATTCAGGGTGAAGGTCCGGATTAATGTGGGCAATCTGCATGTACAGGGGGGAAACATACAAGATAGGCTCTTATTCAGGGTGAAGGTCCGGATTAATGTGGGCAATCTGCATGTACAGGGGGGAAACATACAAGATAGGCTCTTATTCAGGGTGAAGGTCCAGATTAATGTGAGCAATCTGTATGTACTGGGGGGGGGGGGGACATACAAGATAGGCTCTTATTCAGGGTGAAGGTCCGGATTAAGAAGATCGGGTGGCTTCTGAGGTTTCACAAAGTGGAAAGTCTGATGTTGGAAGAAGTTAGGCATCTGCCAACCATTTCTTTTCATTTCTCATTTCTGTTACCTTTTTAACTTTTTTTGTTCCTTACTCCTTTCCCCATTTCCTAACTTGAACTTTCTTTTCCTTTATTGTGCCTCCCATACTGCCTTTGTATTCGAATCTTTTTATTCCACTTCGTGTCTTTTTGCCTTTTTTATTACAATCATTCACAATATAATGTAATATAAGGCGGATTCTCTCTTTGATGTCTCTTTTTTACTCTCTCTTGCTCTTTCTCCCGCCATCTTTTTCTTACTATCTTGTTCGTCTTACTATCTGCTAGCTCTATTTTTTCTCTTGCAGTTCTTCTCTTTGCTATCTCACCCTCATTCCCCCTTGCTTGCTCTCTCGCGTCTTTGTTTCTTTTTTACTAGCTCATTCTATCCTTTTTTTTTTTTTTTTAATCTTCTTCTCAATCTCTGTTCGCGGTCTCTCGCGCTTTTTCACGTCTTTCTTGTGCTCTCTTTCTTTTTCTTTGCTATTGTTCTCTCTAGCTTTTGCTCTCTTGCTCTTTCTTTCTTGACTCTTTCTCTCTTCACTGTCTCTCTCCCTTTTTTCCTGTCTTTCTCTTGCTCTATTTTTTTTTCTATTCTTTTCTATTGTTCTCTCTTTCTTTTGCTCTTTTTTTTTCTTTACTATTCTTTGCTATTGTTCTCTTTCTTTTGCTCTTTCTTTCTGGACTCTCTCTCTCTTCGCTTTCTCTCTCCTTTTTTCCCGTCTTTCTCTTGCTCTTTTTTTTTACTATTCTTTGCTATTGTTCTCTCTTTCTTTTGCTTTTTATTTCTTGACTCTTTTTTCTGTTTGCCGTTTCCTGAATGTAAACATTTTTTGACCTGTTTGTAGCAGTTTTGGGCATCGGCCATATCTGCTTTGTATAGGTGGCTTATGGCCGCAGGAAACCACATCAATCGCTACGTCACGGCTATAGCAGCGCTATACTGCTTCATGTACTTTCTCCCGTCCAGCCCGCCTCAGCCCCTCCCCCACCCCCAGCAAGCAGATTTATAGCTGTTTATTTAATCTGTCAGGGAGTCAGAGTGTTTTTTAATGAGCCCTTTGATAGGAGAGTGGCTGCAGACAAAGCTGCCATTCACATGCGCCATTATTTGTAATTGGTGACATATTTCTCTTCTGAATCCTTGGACGCTACCGGTAAGGTGAGCCTCTGCTGCCTGGCTGCGCGGACTAAAGAAAAGGGGGGCGTCCCGCTCGCTAAACACTTTCACCTCTTGTTTGCTATGATTTGGTCTCCTCCAGACGCATCGGTTTCCCGCCCCTCCCCATGATAGACTCACATTTAGCCTTTTTCCATTATGAAGGCAGATGCGCCAGGTAATACTGTAAGTGCACCTACAAAAGTATTAGGAATTTTTGATTTGAAGCGCTGCAGCATAGGTTGGCGCTATATAAATAAAAGAAAGTGAGATCACCGATATCTCCCTTGAAAAAGCATACAGGCTAAATGCATTGGATGCACCAGTAAGATTATACCATCGAGTCGATCATTAAATCTACCTTAGAATATCTCCTATAACCCTTGGTTGCCAAAGGGACAAGTTATTTCTGCTGCCTATTATCAAAAGAGCCTATATTGCAAGATAAGGGATTGTGACCAGCAAAATAACTCGGGAGCTAAAGGATTGAAATTGCCCTAAATGTCTGTTTTCTATCTATATCTGGTAAGCACTCCCTTTTGGATGGTGGAGGATTTGAATCACGATTTTTCATGCTTGATGTATGCACCGTGGGATTTCCATTTTTGACACAGTTTAAAAGACTGTTCCTTGAAAGAAATGTATTTGTTGCTCTGTGTTATTTATAGATCATGCTATATAAATAAAGATTATTATTATTCATTTTTCGAGAAATATTAAAAAGGCGTTATGTCATTTTAGTGGCCACTACTACTTTTATAGTCAGACTATAAAAAGGAAGCCAAAGGTGCATATCCATCCAATTTAAAGCGGACCTTCACCCTGAATAAGAGCCTATCTTATATGTTTCCCACACCCTGTACATACAGATTGCTCACATTAATCCGGACCTTCACCCTGAATAAGAGCCTATCTTATATGTTTCCCACACCCTGTACATACAGATTGTCCACATTAATCCGGACCTTCACCCTGAATAAGAGCCTATTTTATATGTTTCCCACACCCTGTACATACAGATTGCCCACATTAATCTGGACCTTCACCCTGAATAAGAGCCTATCTTATATGTTTCCCACACCCTGTACATACAGATTGTCCACATTAATCCGGACCTTCACCCTGAATAAGAGCCTATCTTATATGTTTCCCACACCCTGTACATACAGATTGCCCACATTAATCCGGACCCTCACCCTGAATAAGAACCTATCTTATATGTTTCCCACACCCTGTACATACAGATTGTCCACATTAATCCGGACCTTCACCCTGAATAAGAGCCTATCTTATATGTTTCCCACACCCTGTACATAACAGATTGTCCACATTAATCCGGACCTTCACCCTGAATAAGAGCCTATCTTATATGTTTCCCACACCCTGTACATTGCTCACATTAAAAATAATCCTACCTACATCTACTGCATGTTATGAGCATTTAAACATCCAAGGTGATGGAGCATTAGGCAGCCTGCAAACAGGAAGCGTCTTCTGACTGTGTCACTCTGCATTCTGGGGTTGCTGTCCTTTTCTTGACCCCAGCTCTGCTCTGTATGTGCAAATCACAGCCATAACCCGCCCCCTGCACTTTATCCAGCTCTCCTCTCCTGTGGTGCTTTTGAGGCGGCGACCGTATACTAGAGTCCTGAACAGAGTTGCAGGCCAGTGGGGGATAGAATAATAAAAGTGACTAAAAACATAAAATATTTGGGTTTGGGATTTTTATTAAATGATGCTGAAGGTCCGGTTTAAAGCAGCCAGTACAGGTGCTGGAGGTGGGAAAAAGAAATGTAACCCTCTGCACACCTAAACTAGCTGACACTTATGTGAGGAATAGGGCAGATATTATATTAGATTTAAAGAGGAACAATATTAGATTTAAAGATGACCATCAGACCTTTTCTGATGTTCGTTTCTTAAAATCCCTCCTTCACTGCCTTTTGGATATCGGTGCTATCTAAAATGCTGACATCCCGCAGCATTCCTGGACCCTTTCCACCCCCTTCAGCCATCCCAGAGTGAAGGCTGCAGGCTTAGCCGTCCTTAGCTCTAGCTGTCCGCTCCTCAGATCTCGCGCTCTCCTGCGCTGAGTGTTATTGCAGCCTATGCAGTGACACTGTTCATGTGCAAGATCTGATTCCAAGATTGCGCTGCCCGACGGGGGAACGAAGGGATGTCGAGCGCGATGCGGCCAGAGAGGTATTATTCCAAGTATGTCTCACACCCTGCTTCAGAAAGATTAATTACACGTGGGTTATGGTCCAGTAGAGGGCGAACTTCTGCAGTGATGACTAGAAAAAGAAGTCCCTCCCGGTCCATAAATACCTGGGACCTCCCACACATTCCCCAGTTAAGTCTCTGCAGAAGGCGAAGCAAGTCAAGAAGATGGCTGTCTCTTTCTTTTGCAGGTAAGCCGGGTTTACACCCGGCCATTTCTTATTCCTATTGCTGCCCGGACTCCTTTGTTAATCCCCCTTGCCTCCCAGCCTTGGCTGTAGGGTCCGGGTGAGGGTAGGGTACACCTGTAGAGGTGTCCTGTTACCTGGAGCTATGCTCCACCGCAAATCCCCCACCAAAGGGTAGGCGGTCGTCAGGTTGGTGATCCTGACTTGGGATGCCCCGTCCATCGAGTAGCCCTCACTACATATTAAAATGTAGCTATCGGCTTCCCCCTTTACTCCCTTCCCTGGGGAGGGGGCGGGGCCAGGCACAGCGCGAAAAGACGACCCGCGCTGGCCCGCCCTTCTTCCTCGTTCCCCGGACCAGCGCCACCATTTCAGCTGCTCTGTCATGTGTGACAGCCTCCCCCTTCCTTCTTATGGTATTATATTGGCCTTGTTATTGCTACAATAGCCTTTTCAGCTGTGGTTGTATATATATATATATATATATATATATATCCGGTTCCTTGTTTCTTTTACACATGCTTACTGTCTGCATATGTTAATTGCATGAATCTGTGTGCCTGTCAATGTATTTAAGGGGTCCCCTCATTATGTCTCTCAGGTGGGAATGTTTCCTTATTAAAAGGGTTTTTTTTTCTCCCGGTCCTAGTCCCTTGCTCAAATTGGGGTTTTCCCTGTGTGATTATAAATCCTCCCACTTACGGACGCTAAGGGGCATCCCGGGTAGCTTCATAGCGTAATTCCCATTGATCATTGCGACTATCAATAAATCACCATATGGAGGCTCCCCAGGATACTGGACTCGGGGTCCCTTCGGGACATCTTCGGTCGTGTGTGATATGTGGGGCATCCCTTTTGGGAGACAATGTGCAAATTTGCATACCATGTGCACAACAGGCGCTTGTGCGGCAAGCCGGGCCCCGTGCGGACGGTTCAGTCCCGCTGGCCTCATCACCTACACCCCCACGCCTGGTTTTGA
Organism: Gastrophryne carolinensis; assembly: GCA_027917425.1. Classification (NCBI taxonomy): domain Eukaryota; kingdom Metazoa; phylum Chordata; class Amphibia; order Anura; family Microhylidae; genus Gastrophryne; species Gastrophryne carolinensis. The sequence goes on from CM051234.1 coordinate 33,626,258, forward strand.
CCCCAAGTGACGTTGTCACCAGTGGGGAGTCGCAATCTGATGTATGCACAAGACTGGCCAACATTGAGAGACTGATTGCTAGCTCTGCTGACAGGAAGGCCCCAGCTAAGAGACGGCACTTGGCGCCCGCGACGCAGCCCTTTGATTATGCTGATTTTGAACCATTTGACTGGTCTGATTGTTCCCCGCTCGAGGAAGGGGAACTGTTCCCAGACTCTGACTCATCTGAGGATCGGCAGTACCCTGGCGCTGATGCCGGCTCAGAGCGCGGGGATACTGTTGACACCCATAGGCTCTTTACTCAAATTTTTGAGGTACTTGCCATTTCCCCTCCTGCGGAGGCCCCTCCGCAACGGGGGGAATTTTTTGGGACCGCCAAACCTAGTTTGGAGTTCCTGGATCAGAAGCACTTTAACAATCTGATCCTTAAGGAATGGGAAAAGCCTAGTCAGCTCCTTGGTATCCCTCATGGGTGGAATAGGAAGTATCCCTTTCCTGTTGATGTGGTGAAACTTTGGTCGACACCCCCAGAGGTCCACGCGCCCGTCCTGGGATTGTCCAATACTTCAGTCGTGCATACCCCGGATTCCACTACCTTGAAGGATGGTGAGGATCGACGTCTCGATCAATTGGCTTCACATGCCTTTGCTTGTGTGGGTTCGGCCTTGCGCCTGGTTTGTGCTTCTGCGATCACGGCCGTGGCTACTAGAGCTCTAATTAGGGGCCTTTTGGATGGTTCCCAATTGGATCCTTGCAGTGAGGAGTTTACAGCCCTGACTCATTGTGAGATGTTCATTGCTTTTGTCTTATCAGCCTTGGATGATACTATCCGTATGTGTAGCAGGACCTGGGCATTGCAGGTTGCTATACGCCGGTCGGTCTGGTTGCGCCAGTGGGCGGCCGATAACGCTGCTAAGAAGGCGCTCACAGGTCTTCCCTTCGTGGGTCTGCGCCTGTTTGGTGATCGTTTAGACTCGGTTGCCAGAGGGGGTAAGTTACCTCAACGCAAGATGCAGCGCCCGGCCCTTTCGGGGTTCGAATTCAATCAACCCTTCCTTTCGTGGCTCTCGGTCAAGCAGGGGAACGTTTTTCACTGCATTCCGAGGAGATGCCTGGGGTAGGGGCAGAGGACGTGCCCTACCCGGGACTTCCTGGTGTACTAAACCCAAGTCTGTTGCCAAGCCCGTTCAGCAATGAAGGGGTGCCCTCACCCTAGCGGGTGGGGGGACGGCTGCGGCTCTTTGCTCAGGTCCGGACCCTAGTGGTCACAGACGTCTGGATCCGGGAGGTAATTTCCTCCGGGTACAAACTGGAGTTTGCATGCCGGCCTCCTCCCAGATTACGCAGGTCCCGGGCTCCGTCTGACCCATGGGCGGCACAGGGCCTTTTTCTGGCGGTGCAAAACCTTTGGGATATGTGGGTAGTTTGTCCGGTTCCCCCCACAGAGAGAGGTCTGGGTTACTATTCCATTTCGCATGGAGTCAGGGCCGCTTCCTCGGCTTCAGTCGCCCACTTGAGCATCGGCTCCATTTCCAGAAGGTAAGAGCAGGTGATGTGTGTGTGTGTGGGGGGCTTCAGCATTCAGGATGTGTCCCCCCCCCTTCCTGTTTTAACACCTGTTAGCCGCCAAGCAGGTGCTGGTCTGCTTTAAAAGGCAAGTCCACTTTCCATAAAATGTTTGTGTCCCAAAATGGTCTTCCTAAGGTGCTGAGCTGATTTTGTATTTTGGGAAAAAAAAACAATTATGCTAGAAAAAATGTATCTGTTGCCATTTGCAATGTAAACCATGTCTGTACACCAAGAAGAACACAGAACACTGCTGCTGGGCACAGGGGTGTAGCTAGGGGGGGTGCAGGGGGGGGGCACGTGCCCCGGGTGCAGCAGGTCAGGCGGCGCCAAAAGGGGGCCTGAGAACAGATGGGGGTGCTATTTTGAATCTTTGCCCTGGGTGCCAGAAAGCCTAACTACTCCTCTGGCTTGGCATATCGAAGGCTGAGTGAGCTCCCTCACCTCAACAGTGGCTATAGCAACAGTGTTACACTGTGTGTAAAAGACTCACATCTCTCTTCTTGGTGTACAGTTGCCAGTAGCAACAGATTGGTGGTAGTGAAAGCTGCTTTTATAAAACATTTTCTAACATAGGAAAAAATATTAAATCAGCTCAGCACCTTGAGGACATCCTTTTGACACACAGAATTTACGCTTTTAAAAAATGCCATGGGAAGTTGAATCTTTAAAGGTCGAGGACAGTTTTGTCCCCGTCCCCTCCTCTAGTACATCTGGTGTAGATTGCCTGGACTGTCTGGAAGATGATTTACTTGTGTTATTAATACAAATGCGCTTTACATTGGTAGAAATGTTTTACATTTTTGAAAAGGTCCGCCAGAAGAGGAGCTAACGCTGCTGTGTTCTTCGTTAAAGCGGACCTTCACCATGATTTATTGAAAAGCCCGAACCCTTATAAAACGATTCCCCAGCATCTAAAATTCATATATTTCAAGTTTTTAGTCACTTATTCTTTCCCCCACTGGGCTGCAACTCTGTTCAGGACCTTAGGGTACAGGCACCGCCATCTTGACTCAGAAGCATCACACTTACTGAGGGGAGGAGAGTGGGATAATATACAGGGGGCGGGGTTATAGCTGTGCTTTGCTCAGACAGTTAAGAAACCCAAAAGCAAAAGGACAAGGAATTCCATACAAAGTGGGCACTCCGCTGTGTTATCTAAACCTTATTTTATTAAAGCGGACCTTCACTCTGAATAAGAGTCTATCTTATATGTTTCCCACACCCTGTACATACAGATTGGCCACATTAAAAATCATCCTACCTGCATCTACTGCATGTTATGAGCCTTTAAACATCCAAGATGGCGGCTTATGGAAGCCGCCATCTTATCAGGCAGCCTGCAAACAGGAAGTGCCTCCTGACTGTGTCGCTCTGCATTCTGGGACTGCTGACCGTTACCTGACCCCAGCTCTGCTCTGTCTGAGCAAAGCACAGCTATAACCCGCCCCTGTATCTTATCCCACTCTCCTCTCCTCCGTAAGTGTGATGCTTCTGAGTCAAGATGGCGGCGCCCGTATCCTAAATTCCTGAACAGAGTTGCAGCCCAGTGTGGGAAAGAATAATAAGTTAGTGACTAAAAGGTAAAATATATTAATTTTAGATGCTGGGGAACCGTTTTTTAAGAGTTTGGGCTTTTCATTAAATCATGGTGAAGGTCTGGTTTAAGTGGCAAGAATCATAATAAAAACATACACACAACACAGATACACAAGACTTTTAAAACAATAAGACCACCAGGCTAAAAGATTTTTTTACCAATATCACCAAACTATATACTAATGTACAATCACTAAATAATTTCATCTGAGACAATATACAGTCAAAGAGTACAAGTGCAGGCAGAAGTATAAAAAAATGTAATGTAATTCAGACAACTATGTTTACATAACACAGCGGAGTGCCCACTTTGTATGGAATTCCTTGTCCTTTTGCTTTTGGGTTTCTTAATTGTTATATTCTTGGGATTCCTGGTGCACCCACTGTTTAAGGTTCTTTATACTTTGCTCAGACAGAGCAGATCTGGGGTCACGAAAAGGTCAGCAATCCCAGAATGCAGAGCAGCATAGAAGGCACTTCCTGTTTGCAGGCTGCCTGATGTTCCATGAGCCGCCATCTTGGATGTTTAAAGGCTCATAACATGCAGCAGATGCAGGTAGGATGATTTTTAATGTGAGCAATCTGCATGTACAGAGTGTGGGAAACATATAAGATAGGCTCTTATTCAGAGTGAAGGACCGCTTTAAGTATTTGGCTGTGCTCACCTAGTGCGTGTGTGTTCTTGTCCCTGACATTTCTGAATATTTCATGCCGCAGCGATCAGCCTTTAAAGCGGACCAAAACCTACATTTTTAACTTACATCCCCTAAATTGTTCCCCCCCATGAAGAGCTCCTTTTGCCATTTTTTAATGTTCCTGCACCACTCTAATTCCAGATAATGGCGCCTGTTTTAGCTGTAAAGCTCCGCCTCCTCCATTCATTGCCGCTGTTGTGTGTGGCGATGATGTCATTGCTATTAAAAAGAACTAAGTTATAGATGCACACCTCAACACCAAAGGGGTATGATGCAAAAAAGATTCATAAATTTATTGTGGTACAATACAAATCACACTATGGTTTGGATCAAGTGTGGTAGATACAGGGCACACACACTTATCTATAACACACATAAGTATATACAATATTTACAACATGATCGGGTTCCAAATGAACCATAGAATACTGTGAAGGCTTTAGGCTTTTTTCAAGATAGCGGTGAAGATACAGTATTCTTTTTGATGGGTAATGATTTTAATGATTTTGATGTCATTGCTACACTTGTGCAATGACTGATTTCCTGCCATCTTACATCGACAGACAGCAAATTATGTTCCAGGACAATTTAAAAAGCAGAAATATCCATTTCTAGTTCTACGCCCTAGTAGGGGAGTATCGGCAGGGGCTATGGTCAAATGTATTTCACAAGTTCGGTGGGTTTTGGACCGCTTTAAATTCCTTTTGCAGCAGTTGATGTAGAACAGTGACACTGTACACTACACTGATGATCGCATGTCTCAAGAAGGAGGCCGCAATCTGACTGTAATTGTTTGATACCGGGCCGATATTCAGGCCAGTGGGGCCCAAATATCACAGCTGTCACTGTCTGGTTGTGCACTAGTGAGGCCAGTGACATCAGTTTCTTTTCTACTTTGACTTTGCCTTTTGAGTAGACTAGGGTTCCCCAACTGAAGCTCAGGAGCCGCATGTGGCCCCTGCTAGACCAAAACACTTATGATAATAATAGTGCAATAGTGGCCATTGTGTGCCAACGCACACATGTAATTCTTTCTCCGCATTTACCCATCCGTGCACTGTGAATAACGTAACTCCGTGTACACACCAATGAATAAACACCATGCGAGTGACTCTATACAAGTGAATTACAAAATAAGGGGCAGTGAAGTGCACACGTGCCCGGAGCAGTGGGGATAGATGGTTGGGAATAGAACCTGTCAACTTCCGGTCACAGGCCTGTTTCCCTGCCTCTAGGCCATAACTGCCTCCCCTAAATGGAGGTTTATTACACTGTTGAGGCTGGTGGGGTACATAGCACCCAAGGTTGGGAAGCTCTGTTGGTAATGCAAGTCCGGCTCAACGCCACAAGCGATGCAAACTGAAACCGGACCAACACCCATTTTTTCTTTAAAGAGGAACATTGGGGGAGGTTAAAGCCTAACCGAACCCCCCTCCGGTTTCATCTTTGGGCACTATTCACCAAGGGATCCATCTTCTGGTTCCCTCGGTTTCTGGCCGACCCTCCTACGGGCGTCCCATCAGGCACTGCGCATGCTCCATGATCTCGCACATGCGCAGTGCATGAATGCGATGCAGTGGGGGCGCCCGAAATCCCACGAGACGCTGAGCATTAACAGGCGGCTTGCGGACAACTGGGTGAGGATCGGCCCTGAAGAAGCAGGATTTCACCACAGCAGGCAGTGGCGACATTCAAAAGGTAAGTAGGGGCAGACGAGGCTGGGGAATTGGCCCCTTTTTATTTTAGGTCCGATGTTCCTCTTTAATGGGTGTTGGTCCTGCAGACAGCACATAAAAGCAAGCTCGGGGGGCATCCAGGCTGGAGGCAAGCTGGAGCCCCCCCCCCAGAATGCCGGATAAGCTTGCCTTCACCTTGTCTGCCGGGCACTCACGGTGGCCATGGCCACCAAAACTCCCCACCCACATGTGCGTCAGCAACCTATCGTGTTACTCCTTTCCCGGCACAGGATCGAGGCAAAGGTAAGCATATCAGGAGTTTTTGGGGGTGCTCCCGCTTTCTGGATGCCCCCCAAGCTTGCTTGTATGAGCTGTCTGTGCATATTGTTTTGGCTAACATAAAATTTCTCGTTCTGTGCATGGCTGTTGCCATGTGAAAAACAAAATCAATCGCAAAAAGGCCGTGGAGCTCACATGGTGAACAACCGCTCTAACAAATAATTAGCGGATAAGTCTTCTGCGTCTGAAGGGAAATCTTTCGCTCGCATACGAGCCGTACATATTTTCGCTCGCTCAGCGCCTGTTTTAGCTGTTATTGGAGATTGCCATTTACGATCAGTTATCCTGGTATTTGATGGCTTCCCATGTACCCCTTCCCTTCTTTGGTATTACCTCTCATGTGCCATTTGCCACCCTCCAAACCTTTCATTAGACGTCTCCTCTTAGACAAGCATACACGTTGCTGGCTAAACACTCGCTATATGTCCCCCGGATCTTGCCCTCTAAGTGTTTTGCAAGGAGTTTCCTGACCTCCCCCATTCTTACACTTATACGTTCTTTAAGTTGTTGCCATTACTGGATTGCATTTTTGCTGCACAAGTGTTTTGTGGTCTGGATTGTCCTTTGTGCTTACACTGTGTCTGTACTACCCTTGTCTGTTTAACTCAGCGATAGGAGCAGTGATGATGATATGTCACAACTGTCACACATGAGGCTACATGAGGACCAGTGCATTCCCAGGTTCAATGGGCAGGTTTTGCCCCCACTGTTTCTCTTGTTTATATTATCTGCCTGCTTCCCAGACTTTCTAGAGTCAGGCCATAGGAAGTATCATTCTTCCTTAAAGTAGACCAAAAGTTTAAAAAAAAGATGCCACATGTCAAGGGGTCCCTTAAATAGTCGGCAGGGCCAAGTGAAACAGGAATGCACCACATAGTGGCCAGGCAGGCCCCGATCCTCGGCCTCCATTATTCTCCACCTTCCTCAATATCCTGGCACAGATGGTGAATCTGGTCCTGCATGACCACCACCAGCATGGCAGGGTGGACAGACACACACAGCAGAGTGCCAGGATCTCCTCAAGAACATCACTGGCATCGGATCACATCAGGCCACGAAGCACCGTGAGAATACAAAAGCAATGATAGTATCACGGATGAGTTATGGGGATCACTTTCAAATTCCATAAATGGGCTTTTGCCTGGACCTAGAGTCTTGGAGCAGTGGCAGCGGTTTATAGTGTTATTTTGCAGGTAGAAGTCTAGATCTCACTTTCGGGCTTCCCTGGCTCTAGATACAGAAAGAATGTTGTTTATAACAGCAATGACGTCCACAAGAGAAACTGAGTGCCTTGACTTATCCCTATGGGTAAACTATGACCTGCATGAGGATACCAGCGGAGCTACAAGTCCTGGTGTCCTCTTGCAAGTCATAGTTTACCTGTACGGATAAGTCACAGCACCATCTACAAGTTCTGGCTATCTCATGCAGGTCATGGTTTACTCGTAGGAATAAGTCCAGGCACCAGCTACAACTCTTGGTATCCTCCTGCAAATCATGGTTTACCCATAGGGATAAGTCCAGGCACCAGCTACAACTCTTGGTATCTTCATGCAGATCATGGTTTATCCGTAGGGATAAGTCCAGGCACCAGCCACAACTCTTGGTATCTTCATGCAGGTCATGGTTTACCCGTAGAGATAAGTCAAGGCACCAGCTACAACTCTTGGTATCTTCATGCAGATCATGGTTTATCCGTAGGGATAAGTCCAGGCACCAGCCACAACTCTTGGTATCTTCATGCAGGTCATGGTTTACCCGTAGAGATAAGTCAAGGCACCAGCTACAACTCTTGGTATCCTCATGCAGATCATGGTTTACCCACAGGGATAAGTCCAGGCACCAGCTACAACTCTTGGTATCTTCATGCAGATCATGGTTTATCCGTAGGGATAAGTCCAGGCACTAGCCACAACTCTTGGTATCTTCATGCAGGTCATGGTTTACCCGTAGGGATAAGTCAAGGCACCAGCCACAACTCTAGGTATCCTCATGCAGGTCATGGTTTACTCGTAGAGATAAGTCCAGACACCAGCTACATCTCTTGGTATCCTCATATAGGTCATGGTTTACTCGTAGGGATAAGTCAAGGCAGCAGCAACAACTCTAGGTATCCTCATGCAGGTCATGGTTTACTCGTAGAGATAAGTCCAGACACCAGCTACATCTCTTGGTATCCTCATATAGGTCATGGTTTACCCGTAGGGATAAGTCAAGGCACCAGCAACAACTCTAGGTATCCTCATGCAGGTCATGGTTTACTCGTAGGGATAAGTCCAGACACCAGCTACAACTCTTGGTATCCTCATGCAGGTCATGGTTTAACTGTAAGGACAAGTAAAGGCACCAGGACTTTTTCATTGAGATGCTCCTGTGCTAAGGGATCTTTTCCATACTAACGACTAGAATGATGATATCTACTGGGCTCATGTAATTGTGGCTTCTCTCTGTCTCTCAGGGGAAAGTGGCCCAGACAGCCTGCATGTCGGCCTGCAAGCACCTCTCCACCTCGCTCACCCAACTGCTACTGGAGGCTGAAGTCAAGCAGATAACTATGGGGGCCCTGCAGCAATTCAACCTGGATGTCAAAGAGTGTGAGAGTAAGTACCACGGTTGTGTGTCTGTCTGTCTGTCAAGCTAATGGTTGCATCTGCTTGTCTGGCAATGTTTCACATTTTAGGGTAAGTTTCAGGGCCAGGTTTAGGGCATTTAAAAGTTTAATTTTGCTTTTCAGTGGACTTTAACCCCCCCCGCCCCCATCACCTCCCAAGTAATTTGGCTTCCTGCTTCAGCACTTTGCCCCCCCTACTAGAAGACTGAAAGTTGTGGAGTTAAACATGCAATTAAAGTGGATCAAAACCTGTGATTTTCACTATCCTGGGTTTGGGTCAGATTTGGTATGCCCTGTTTTGTGAAACCCTCTGGCTCGCCCCTATAACGTACCTTCCCGGGATTCCCACAATGTATGCGTAAGCACTCGTCCAATAAATGCTGTACGCTGTGCCTTTTAATCCATGGCATATGCCTCTGTGTAGAACAGGGAGCAGCTGCCTGCGGCACGCTCCTGCCTCTGGCCTATCTGAATAGCTGGGCGGCGCAGGAGCATTGCTTAGCTGCAGGGTGGCTGGTGGTGCGGCCACTGCGCGCAAACCTGGCATTGGAACTCCAGAAAGTTAAAGCGGACCTTCACCCTGAATAAGAGCATATCTTATAGGTTTCCCACAGCCTGTACATACAGATTGCCCACACTAATCCGGACCTTCACCCTGAATAAGAGCCTATCTTATAGTTTTCCCACAGCCTGTACATACAGATTGCCCACACTAATCCGGACCTTCACCCTGAATAAGAGCCTATCTTATAGGTTTCCCACAGCCTGTACATACAGATTGCCCACATTAATCCGGACCCTCACCCTGAATAAGAGCCTATCTTATATGTTTCCCCCACCCTATACATACAGATTGCCCACATTAAAAATCCTCCTACCTGCATCTACTGCATTTTCTGAGCCTTTAATAAACATCCAAGATGGCGGCTCATGGAGCATCAGGCAGCCTTCAAACAGGAAGTGTCTTCTTAATTCTGGGATTGCTCTCTTTTCCCTGACCCCAGCTCTGCTCTGTCTGTGCAAAGCACAGCTGTAACCCCTCCCCCTGTACTTTATCCCGCTCTCCTTTCGTCCGTATGTGATACTTCTGAGTCAAGATGGCGGCGCCCGTATCCTAGAGTCCTGAACAGAGTTGTAGGCCAGTGGGGTAAAGAATAAAAAGTGACTAAAAACTTAAAATATATTAATTTTAGGTACTGGAGAATAGTTTTTTAAGAGTTTGGGCTTTTCATTAAATCACGCTGAAGGTCCGGTTTAAGTGGTTGTGGAGGACGATCAGGGGGGCCTACAGCTCCAGGGTGACTTTATCAGCTGGCCCCACATGTTAACTTTTCCCCAACTGAATTGAAAATTAGAATAAATGTTGACTTTAAAGAACAACTGTAGCGAAAAAATAAATATCTTTCATTTAAAAACTCCCGTTGCCCATCTGTTTAATCTTTCAATATAATTAAGTATTTTTTATTTCATGTCTATTTTTTAAATACATGTTATTGATGTTATTATTTTATTTATTATTTTTAAATAATGATTTAATTTTTTTTTTAATTTAATAAAAAAATCTTAATATATATTTGATAAACTTTACAATTCTTCCCAATAATAAAAAATACATGTTTTATTTTCTAACCAATTACCACTTGTATATTAATTTCACAGCTCTCATTAGTCTTATTGTAGACAGTTTCCCCCGCATATCTAGCTTATATTTGTGTATAATATTTGATCCTGCCTAATAAAAGTTATTAATAATAACAATAATAATACAGTTATTAATTTAATAGAAATGGCGGCAATGAATGCTCATTTGGAGCGATGTAAATAATAGGCTAACCAGGGGGTGTGGGTAAAACAAATCGGGGGTGCCCCTGTGAATTGTACTATGACTCTGAGGGTTAAAAAAAAATTACAATGTTTTGGTCCGCTTTGAGCCAGCAGAGAGGAAAATTCGGTCACGCTGTAAGAGATAGCTGTAAGCTGTGGTCTGATTTCAGCCACTGGGGGGGAGGATATATGGCTTAACTAGGGGGTTTCACACATCCCAAATTGCGTTTCACTCAATCCTGGAGCCTTTTAAAAATGGCCAATACCCACTTGGGGGGGAGTATATGGCTTAACTAGGGGGTTTCACTCAATCCTGGAGCCTTTTAAAGTGGGCCAAAACCTACTGGGGGGGGGGAGGGGGGGAGTATATGGATTGATTAGGAGTTTCACACATCCCAAATTGGGTTTTTCTCAATCCTGGAGCATTTTAAAGTGGGCCCAAACCCAGGATTTTTTCCATCCTGGCTTTTGGTTCTTGTCCCAGAGGAGGCATCCCTATTTCGGCCTCAGCGTTGGAGCCCCGGAAAAAGGTGAGTGAATGCGGGGTGATGTGGGGGGCTCACACAGGTTGCTTGATCTTTTATACTCCAGGGCCAGCCATGCGAGTGGTTGGCCCCCTTTAAACTCTAGGGTCAGGCTCTGTGGTCCTCTTTAAACTATTAGGGGGCTGATCTAGGCCACTGACCCTCAACCTTAGTTACGCATACCCCAGGGTGTACTCAGGTATGTTCAAGTGTGCAGCAAGAATAGGGGGGTCTAACAGGTCTGCTATATTATTTTAACCACAGAAGGAGATCATACGCTCCATCTAGTCTGCCCTTATGTGTATACTGTATGTTCTCTTTATCTTAGGATAGATGTGTGCTTATCCCAGGCATGTCTAAATTCAGTGACTGTTGATTTTTCAACTACCTCTGCTGGAAGTTTGTTCCCAGCATCTACTACTTTTTCTGTAAAATAATATGCTCTGCAGTTGCTCCTGTTTTAGTCAGTTTGGGTGTATAAGTGACCCCCTCCTCTCATTAGCTGGCGTGTTTATACGGATTTTTATTACTACACAATTTTGCGATAATGCTCCTTTAAAAACACTTCCCTCCTGAACCTTATTCCCTCCTGTCACATATATAAAGGTCTCCATCATGCCCCCCCTCTCCCTTCTTTCCTCCAGACTGTACACATTAAGTTCTTTAAGTCTCTCCTGATAAGTTTTAAGTTTAAGTCCTTCCACCATTTTCGTTGCCCGCCTTTGGACACGTTCTATTTGAATAATGGCTTTTTGCAGGTAAGGTCTCCAGAACTGCACACAGTATTCTAGCTGTGGCCTCACCAGGGCTCTATACAGCAGCATCACAACCTCCCTCTTCCTACTGGTGATGCCTCGAGCTATGCAGCCGAGCATCCTGCTTGCTTTTCCCACTGCCTGGCTACACTGTCCAATCATCTTGCAGCTATCAGTAATCAGTATCCCTAAATCTCTCTCCTCCGAGGTCCTGGATAACACAGTGCTGCCCATACGGTGCTCAGAGCAGGGATTCCTTCTACCCAAGTGCAGGACTTTACATTTAGAGACATTAAACTCTAGTTTCCAGTTTTGACCATTTATCCAGTAAAGCTAAACCATTTTCCATGTTGCAGACACCTCCAGGAGTGTCCACCCTATTACTAACCTTTGCATCATCAGCAAACTTTTCCTACCAAGCCTTCTCCTATGTCACTTACAAACATATTAAAAAGAATGGGGCCCAGGACAGAGCCTTGCGGCACACCACTTGTAACTCGCCTGTGTTCAGATTGCACACCATTAACAACAACACTCTGATACCGACCCTTCAGCCAACTGGCAAACCACTGAACTATCCAGGGATTGAGTCCTAACTGCAATAACTTATCTATGAGCTCCTTATGTGGTACAGTCTCAAAGGCTTTGCTAAAATCCAGATAGGCGACATACACACCACCTTCATCTAACGCTATTCTTATTATACAGTACGTCCTGCTCCAAATATAATACTTACAAGTGGGTTATACTCCGCCAGATGGTGCTGGACTGCAGAGACATCGAAAATAGGCTCCTCCCGGACCCTCAAATACCCGGGGACCTCCCACAAATCCCCAGAATTTCTCTGCAGTCTGGCTGCGAAGGACGAGAAATGACTCTCTATTCGCAGGTGAGCGGGGCTATTAGCCTGCGGCTCTGTAGGACTATTCCCACCCGTTCCACTAGTAATATGCCTCCCAGCCTTGGCTGCGCTGGTCGGGTGAAGGTAGGCAGCACCGCTGTTAGGTGCTTAGGAGCGCTGTTCCACCGCAATCCCCCACCAAAGAGTAGGCGGTTCAGGCGTATGGTGAGCCTCTATGGGATGCCCCTCCCGCATTAGTGCCCCTTGCCCCTGCCAGTCGGTGGGCCCTATGTAATGTGGCCGCTGTCCTTCCTCATTCTCCTTGTAGCCTTCAGGGGAAAAGAGGGGGGGGTGTAGAGTAGCGTGTGGGCAGCCTCATGCTGACGCTGACAAGGCGCGGGTCTGTGTACCCTGTGCTGAGCAGGTGCTTGCATTGCAATCTGGCCTGCCAGTGGCTGCTCCTCGTTTCACTTCACCTACTCCCCCAAGCTTAAATCTCACTCCTACTGAGTTGCATACTAGTGGGGATTCTCAGCCTGATGTGTCTTCTAGACTGGCTACTGTTGGCCAGTTGATTGCTAAGTCCTTAGAGCGTAAGGCCCCTGCCAAAAAAGCGGCACTTGCCGCCTAATGTCACTGTTTTCCCTATGGGAACTGAGGAGTTATTGAATCTTTGTGGCTATACCCCGTCTGATGAAGGGGAGCTTTTTTCTGACTCAGACTCATCTGATGAGAGACCAAGGGGTCATGACGATTCTGGCTCTGACCCCTGGGCCCCGGATGACACTGACAGATTATTGACCCAGATTTTTGAGGTTCTGTCTATCTCTCTCCCTGTTGAGGCTCCCAGGCAAAGAGGGGAGCTTTTCCATACAGCAAAATCACGTTTGGAATTTCCCGAGCAGGCGCATTTCCATAACCTTGTGCTCAAGGAATGGAAGCGACTCAGTAAACCTCCCGGGGTTCCAAAAAGTTGGGATAGGAAGTATCCCTTTCTGGCTGAGGTGGTTAAATGTTGGTCATCCCCCCCCCCCCCCCCCCCCCCCAAGGTAGATGCCCCGATCCTAGGGCTATCTAACATCTCTGTCATGCATTCCCCTGACTCTACTACCCTGCGAGATGCTGAGGACCGGCGCATTGACCAGCTGGCATCCCACGCCTTCGCATGTGCGGGGACGGCGCTGTGCCTCTGCCATTGCTGCTGTGGCCACTAGAACCCTTATCAGAAATATGCTTGATAGTGCCCCTGATGATTTGCCTTGTGAGTTGTTCAATGCACTCTCCAGTTGTGATGTTTTTGTAAATTTTGTGCTATCAGCATTGGATGACACCATTAGAATGTGTGCCAGAACTTCTGCCCTCGTGGTGGCTATACGCCGCTCGGTTTGGCTGCGCCAGTGGGCTGCTGACAACGCTGCCAAGAAGGCCCTCACTGGGTTTCCCTTTAAAGGACTGCGCCTGTTTGGGGACCGACTGGACCTTTTTGCTAAGGGAGGCAGGTTACCCCAGCGGAAGGCGGCAATCTCAGCCCTTTCGCGGTCAGGGTTCCTTCTCCACCCCTTACCGTGGTGCCAGACAGGGGAGGGGGGTTTCCTTTCCTGGGGCCCGGGAGATTTCTGGGGTAGGGGCAGAGGATGTGGACGTCCTGGCTCCTCCTGGGGTCCCAAAGCAAAATCCTCTCCCAAGCCCCCTCAGGCATGATGGGGCGCCCTCACCCATCCGGGTGGGGTGACGGCTGCAGCACTTCGCTCACGTCTGGAGGATTCAGGTCTCAGACCGGTGGATTCAGGAGGTATTGTCCTCCGGTTACAAGTTAGAGTTTGCTGCCGATCCCCCTCCAAGATTCATCCGATACTTGATTCCTCAGGACCTGTGTCAGCTCAGGAGCTAGTGCAAGCAGTGCAAGGCCTCCTGGAGCTGGGGGTCATCTGCTAGGTCCCCTTAAGAGAAAAAGGCAAGGGCTTTTATTCCAACCTATTCACAGTACCCAAAAAAGATGGTTCAGTCAGGCCCATCCTGGACTTGAAGATCCTCAACAAATTTGTCAGGGGCAGTCGCTTTCGCATGGAAACTCTGCGCTCTGCCATCAGTTCCCGTCGCCAAGGGGATTTCATGACTTCTGTGGACATCAAAGATGCTTACCTTCATATTCCTGTGTTCCCAGGTCATCAAAGGTTCCTCAGGTTCGCTCTGCTGGATCAACACTACCAGTTTGTGGCCTTGCCCTTTGGCCTCACTTCAGCTCCCAGGGTGTTCACCAAGGTGCTGGCTGGCGTGATGTCTCTGCTCAGATGTCAGGGCGTCCGCGTGCTTCCCTATCTGGACGACATTCTCATTACTTCCCAGTCTCTACATCAGGCAGAGTTGGATACTCAGCTGGTGGTGTCCACTCTGGAGTCATTTGGATGGGTGATCAACCACCCCAAGTCCTCACTGTCCCCTTCCTTGGTAACTCCATTCCTAGGAATGAATCTGGATACAGTTCAGGCAAGGATCTTCCTTCCTCAGCAGAAGGTGGACAGCCTGATTGCACAGGCTCAGTCCCTCTTATCTTGTCCCCATCCCTCCATCAGGCAGGGGATTCAGCTGGTGGGCCTGATGGTGGCATGCTTCGAAGCAGTCCCTTATGCTCAGTTCCACTTGAGGCCTCTGCAACTTCACCTATTGTCAGTATGGGGCAAGGACCCAGCATCCCTGGACGGGGTCTGTGTGCTCTCCCCTCGGGTCAGAAGGTCCCTCTTGTGGTGGATGGATTCAAGGAACCTGTTGGGGGGCAGATCCTTTCTTACCCCTCCCTGGGAGACGGTCACTACGGATGCCAGTCTGTCAGGTTGGGGGGGGGGGGGGGGGGTTCTGGAAGTCCCTGCGCTTCCAGGGGAGGTGGGGCCCTCAGGAGGCCCACACACCTATCAATGTCTTGGAACTACGGGCGATCAGGTTAGTTCTGGCTCACTTGACTACGCACCTTCGGGGCCTGCCTGTTCAGGTGCGCTCGGACAACCAGACGGCAGTAGCCTACATCAATCATCAGGGAGGGACCCGGAGCAAGGGGGCCCTCCAGGAAGCGTCTCTGATCCTGACTTGGGCGGTGGCCAATGTCCCCTGCATATCAGCTGTGTACATCCCGGGGGTGGAAAATCGCCTGGCGGACTCTCTGAGCAGGGGGACCTCTCGCCAGGGGGAATGGTCCCTATGCAGCAGGGTTTTTCAATCCCTGTGTCACCGTTGGGGCCAACCAGATGTGGATCTGTTTGCGTCCCGCCACAATCACAAGCTCTCAGCTTTTGTCTCTCTGTCCCAGGAACCTCTGGCCTTGACCTCGGATGCTGTAGCAATGTCATGGCAGGACTTTCAGTTCCTGTATGTCTTCCCTCCAATCCCCCTGCTGGGCAGGGTTCTGCGCAAGATTGCTCTGGAAGGGGTGCCAGCAATTCTGGTGACCCCCAGGTGGCCAAGAAGAGTGTGGTTCGCAGACGTGGTGCAGCTGGCAGTAGATCAGTACGCTCTGCCCTTGGTGCCAGATCTGCTCACTCAGGGCTCACTACGCCATCCCAATTTACAAACTCTGGCTTTGACGGCTTGGCTGCTGAAACCTCCATCTTGATGGAGAAGGGGCTGTCTTCCTCGGTTGTGGAAACTTTGATAAAAGCTAGGAAGAAGTCTTCCTCTTCCATTTATTACAGGGTTTGGCGTGCCTACATTGACTGGTGTGAGTCTAGGTCTCTTCCCTGTCGTGTCTTCTCTATCCCCAGGATTCTGGAGTTCCTGCAGCATGGGTTGGAGATGGGACTCCAACTCAGTACTCTGAAGGGTCAGGTTTCTGCCCTGGCTATTTTCTTCCAGAAGTCCTTTGCTCAGCACCCTCTGATCAGGACTTTTTTCCAGGGGGTCACTCATGTGCGTCCCCCACGTAAGCCTATGGTGCCTGTTTGGGATTTGAACTTGGTTCTGTCAGCCTTGCAGGGTGCTCCCTTTGAACCTGTGCAGGATGCTGCCTTGGCCATTCTTACGCTCAAGGTTGTGTTTCTGGTGGCTATCACTTCTGTCAGGCGTGTGTCTGAGTTGGCGGCGCTGTCCATTCAGCCCCCCTACTATGGGAGACACCAGGACAAGGTGGTGTTTCGTTTCAAGCCTGACTTTCCGCCTAAGGTAGTGTCTGTCTTTCATTTGAATCAGGATATTGTTACTCACCTGTAGAATTGGTATTATGAGTATACAGTACGTCCTGCTCCAACCCACCCTTGGTTTGCATTTTCTTGGATCCCCTGTATGGTGATTGTTATCATTGTTATAGTTGATAGTTTGGGTTGTTTAATTCTCCCGGCTTCTTGTTAACTGCTTTTCAATGCTGGGGATTTGTGGGAGGTCCCCGGGTATTTGAGGGGCCAGGAGGAGCCTATTTTCGATGTCTCTGCAGTCCAGCTCCATCTGGCGTAGTATAACCCACTCGTAAGTATTATATTTGGAGCAGGACGTACTGTATACTCATAATACCAATTCTACAGGTGAGTAATCACAGAATTGTATTTTTTTGACATTGTCAAATAAATCAATAAAATAGTGTCACATGATCTGCCCTCAGTAAAGCCCTTCTTGTTTTGGGTCCAACAGGTTGCTTAATATTTAGATATGAGAGTTTCCATTAGTTTGACCACTATAGATGTTACAGTAACTGGCCTGTTACTGTACTGGGCTGTTACTGGCTTCTTCTCTACTCCCCTTCTTATAGATTGGTACAACATTGGCCATTCTCCAATCACCTGGAAACTGAATGGTTAAGTAAATCAGTCAGAGAGGCAGAGGAGATGCACATCTGATTTCCCTTAGAACTCTGGGGTGGATTCCATCTGGACCCATTACCTTACTTGCCTTTAGATGTGCCAGCTCAACTAAGACTCCAGAGCTGGGAGACATTATCATTGCTTGTGTCAAAAAGTGCTACAAGGTGCATGACCTACTTATTTTAGTAATGTTAGTAATTTATCTTCCCCTTGGGCCTAATTGCTTGTCACTAGGGGGTACTTGATGTAAAAAGGTATGTAAACAGTATGAGATTTTCTTACTTGCCCAAAATAAGGAGCTTATCATATCTAAGGGTCTTCATTTTGCCCATAGTCGTCCCTTACAAATTTTACCCCCTGTTAAAGGGGACCAATCACCCCAGATGTAGTTCCAAGCCCAGCTATTAAGATAGGCCGCTCCCTATGCCAACATGGCGGTATAAAGCAGTGATTGAACGAGCGTATGCACCGTAGGACCAGAGAAAGGTGAATTTACTGGAGGACCTAGGGGGTTTTGCAAGACATCCTGATTTGGGGTGAAAATCCTTGGTTTTAGTCCTCGGAACAAAACTTGTGAATTTGACCTTGCCCTGTGACTCGAATCGGGAAGCTCCGCTGTGTGAAACCCCCAGTTCGCCAACTGAAACTCACCTTTGCCCGCTCCGATGGCACATGCGCTGGCTCTTGTCCTATCAGAGCCCTTTGCCTTGACTACATCAAGGGCTCTAATTGAAACCAATGGGGAGCAGACACTGCTAATTCTCCCGTATGCCTAGTGGAGTGAGCACTTCCACCCCAATCTATCTGAATGGCTCGGGCAGGAGCGTGCATACCGCAGGAGATGCGGCAGCGTTCGTTTACCATTGTAAAGAATCAGATTCTGATTGGATGAGAGCCCGCGTATTTGCAGTTGGAGCAAAGGAAGGTGCATTTTTACAGGCACCCTGGAAGGCTTCACATAGTGGGGCATCCCAATTTGGAAGCTAGCGACCGCCCCTGAAATCTTTTGATTTTCCAGGCCAGCTGCTGGTGGGTTTTGTTCCTCTTTGAAAGATTTGTCCATTTGCATTGTGCTTTAGAGGCAATAATAATATGATTTGCCCCATTTTGGCTGTCAGAGACCGCGGTCATAATCCCTGCAGAGCACTACACGGGACGCCTGTTAGCGCACCAAATACAATGGCGGCTTCCTCCAAAACATATGTCCTTACAATTGGATAGGGCTATAAAGTGGTCATGACCAGCGAAGGGGCTTATTTATGGTTTAGTAAATGGTGGGGGGGGGGCATGCCCCAGTGATGCACGTTCAGTATCGGTATGCTGACACTGGAGGGAGCTGGGGGCCTGCCGGCGTCTCTAATTAGACGGTCATATAAGTGTCAGGCCAGGCCCGAGACACTAAAGAGCAGGTGCCGACAACCTGCCCAGCGGGGGTGCCTGACCTCTGCCAGGGAGGATGACGGATTGCTGCCCATCCGTCACTGTCGGGCCCCGAAAGTGAGCCCTGAATAGGAGCCCCGGATAAAATTCTGATTTCTTTTTCCTGTGGGAAGCAGCAGGTTTTGTTGTCTGGCAGCTTCTGTCTTGTAATCTACTTGTTTAAAGATTTACAGACTGCTGCCCCGGCTGGAAAGGGGGGTCATTAATTGGGGAAGTCCATCTATTATATGGCCGCTGAAAGGGCCAGCGGGCCCATTGAGCTTCCGTCCAGCTGTGCCACGGCCGCATATTGTCTTCCTGAAGCTCCATCAGCCTCTCTGCCGGCCTCACCGAGCTGTCTCGAGGTTGTATTTAGGGTCTTTTTAGAAAGGACTTGTAAAATAGTTTTTACATTTTCTTCATGTAGAGCGGTCAGGACAGTGTCGGACTGGCACCAGAGGATCCGAGGATGGGACTGAGGCACTGACCCAGGTCCACCATCAGGGCAGCACAGAAGGTCTAAGACTAACACAGTGTTGCCTGATGTGTTATTTATGCAGTAACATACAGTACTTGTTATTTAATTCATAAACAGCACATATATTGTGCAACATCCTTAAACCGGACCTTCAGCATCATTTAATGAAAAGCCCAAACCCTTGAAAAACTATTCCCCAGCATCTAAAATAATATATTTAAAATAAAATTTTACGTTTTTAGTCACTTTTTATTCTTTCCCCCACTGGACTGCAACTCTGTTTAGGACTCTAGGATACTGGCACCGCCATCTTGCCTCAGATGCATCACATACTAAGGAGAGGAAAGGGGGCAGGTTATAGCCGTGCTTTGCAGAGCAGAGCTGGGGTCAGGGAAAGGGCAGCAATCCCAGAATGCAGAGCGGCACAGTCAGGAGACGCTTCCTGTTTGCAGGCAGCCTGAGGCTCCATGTGCTTCCATCTTGAATGTTTAAAGGCTCATTAGATGCAGGTAGGATGATTTTTAATATGAGCAATCTGTATGTACATGGTGTGGGAAACATATAAGATAGGCTCTTATTCAGGGTGAAGGTCCGGTTAATGTGGGCAATCTGTATGTACAGGGTGTGGGAAACATATAAGATAGGCTCTTATTCAGGGTGAAGGTCCGGATTAATGTGAGCAATCTGTATGCACAGGGTGTGGGAAACATATAAGATATGCTCTTATTCAGGGTGCAGGTCCAGTTTAAAGGGTAAGCCCACTCACAATAGAATTTATGAAAGTGTATTTTTTTTTTTTTGTGACACAAGGATGTGCTCAAGGTGCTGAGCTGAGATATCGTATTAAAAGAAAAAAAAAATTCTATGTGCGTTTTATGCAATTTTCACAACCTGCAATTGGTTGCTATTGGCAACCGTACACCAAATAGCAACAGATTACAGTTATTGAAAACTGCTTCCATAAAACACAGATTTTCGAACGTAAGAAAAAAAATACTAGATCAGCTCAGCACCTTGAGGGTCATTTTGGCTCACAAAAATGTACACTTTCAAAAAAAAAACATTGAAAGCGGTCTTACATTATTTCTATATAGCTGAAGGGCGAGCTCCAAGGGCAATATCCTCTGTTGACCCCTAACAATCATTTCTTTTGGTAGGCCTCAAGACTGATTTCCTCGGGTGGGCCCCAAGTCTGATCCCCTGTGGTACTCCATTCCGACTCTTGGTCAGGGGTTCCATTGGGGAGCTGAAGCTTCAACGTCTGTCTGCATTAGCAATTCTGTATGCGTCATTAGTTGACTACCTCAAACTTTAGGGTTCTTCTTCGTAACATAGAAAGCAATAAAGAGCAAAGAAAGCAGAACCATGAGTTTTGGTCCTCCTTTAAAGAAAAACTCAAAACTAACTGCATTCCAGCACAAGGGCACCCCAGTTTAATGACCCATTGTGCATCCCTGTATCAGAAAGCTGAGACTGGGCAGCCCATTTTCTCCTCTGCTCTACTCCCTTATTAGCTGATAGTCACGTGACCTCCGAACATGAATTGGGGTTTTCAGGCACACAGGGAATGCGGAAAGGGTCAGTATGAGCTTCCTAGTCTCCAACTTCCTGGTTAGGGTGGGGATACACAGCAAACACCATCCAAGTCAGGATGCCCCCTGTGCTGCAAGGGTAAGTTAACTTTTTTTGTGCAGATGATGTTACTGCATGAGGGTCCTAGTGGTGGGGAAAATAAAGGGGGGGTGGGTTAAGAGAATTATCCAAAAGAGGGAACACATAAGAAAGCAGAAAATCATTAAGCCCTTACCATGAGGACCCGGTATTCGGGGCTGTTTATGAAGTCTAAGCAGTAGGTCTAATGGAAATGCTATAGTGCAGGGGTACCTCAAAGCCTTTCCGGTGGTACCCTGAGGGTTTGCACACTGACCTTTAGCCCAACCACATTTGCTGCCATCTATGCTTTCTCAAGCCAGATTTGCCTAATAAGTACAAATGCAAACTATTTATGTGGCTATTTATGTGCATTTTATGTACTTTAAAAGGCTGTTCTTGCCCTTTTTGCCCCCCCCCCCAGCTTAACTTTTATTGGGTTTTTCCTACCAATACATACAATAACCTCTTCTGCACAAGTAAGGTCTCATAGAATGCCTCATGCCCAACCATGCCCCTTGTTCCAGCCCTTACATGATCTGCTTTGGTTGTATCCCATTTAGATCTGTTTGTTATGGTCTTGTGTGGGCAGCTTTGGAGACCTATCACATCCTTTTTTTACTCAGGATAAAGATTTGCATAGTTTCATGCAAGACTTGACAAAGAATGCTGTCCTACTATTTTCAAGTTGAGATCTATCGCTTTCTGTCCTACTAGGGACACCAGGGCATTTTTTCAAACTCCATTCTTTTATTAAGAAGGATCAGAAGCCCTTCCACTTCCTGTCCTACTGGAGGCACCAAGATTTTCTTTATACTGTTACTGAGATTCAGGAGATCTATCACTTTCTATGTGACACCGGGGTATTTTCTATACTCTTAGCGAGCATAGGTTCATACAAGGCAATGAAGACTTGACCAAGATACTCTGTGTAACCTATAACTCTTGGTGTTTAAATCACTTTTGCTGCCATTTCTAGTACATTCAGTGGGGACCTGTCCTACTGGGACCGTTTAGCATTTTCTAAATGGTCATTGAGAAAAATCAGAGGACCTATCCATTCCTGTCCTATTGGGGACACCAGGTTATTTCCCATACTCATAGGTTCTTACAAAGCAACAAATACTTCACAAAGATCCCTTTCCCACTGTGTCCCAAAAATTAATCTTGGTGTATAAACCGCCATTGCTGCCGCCACCTGCCTACATTTCCTATACATTGAGTGGAGACCCATTTACTAGGGACCCAAATGCATATTCTTGACTCTTATAGAGAAAATTTAGTCAATACCTGTCCTATTGGGGGAACCAGGGTACTTTCCATGCTTAATTTATTGAGATTGGTCAGAACAGGTTCTTTGCATAGGTTCATACATGCCAATGAAGAATTGACAAAAAGAAAAAGTATTCATCTTGGTGTAGAAACCACTTTTGTTTCCGCCACCTACTCAAGACCCCAGAGCATATTTTTCACTACTGTTGAGGTCAGGGGAACCTATCACTGTCTCTCCTATTTGGGACACAAGCACATTTTTCAAACTCGGACTGAGAAATGTCAGAAAGTATAGGTTCATTCAAGGCAAAGAGGGCTTGACAATCAATCTGTTTCCCACTCGGTCCTATATATTTCTCGTGGTGTAAAAATTGCTATTGCTGCTGCCACATTTCCAAACCATTGGGTATTTTCGATACTCCATTTATTTGGGAACAGTCGAGATACGTTCATACAAGGCTGCAAAGACTTGACAAAAAATACTTTCCCACTGTGTCCAAAATATTCATCTTTTGCTTCTGCCCTCTGCCTACATTTTCAATCCATTTAGTTGAGACCTATCCTACTGGGAACCCCAAAGCAATTTTTGCACTCCTATTGAAATCAGAGGAGCTATCACTTCCTTTCCTGCTTTGGACACCAGGGCATTTTCCAAACTCTGACTGAGAAAGGTCAGGAGCAATTTGTTGCATAGGTTCACACAAGGCAAAGACGTCTTAACAAAGAAGCCTTTTCCCACTCTCTCCAACATATTTCTCCTGGTGTATAAGCTGCTATTGCTGCCGCCACCTGCCTACATTTCCAATCCATTTAGTAGAGACCTATCCTACTGGGAACCCCAGATCATATTTTGCACTCCTGTTGAAATCAGTGGACCTATCGCTTCCTCTTCTACTTGGGACACCAGGACATTTTCCAAACTCTGACTGAGAAGGTTCAGGAGCAATTTGTTGCATAGGTTCACACAAGGCAAAGAGGTCTTAACAAAGAAGTCTTTTCTCACTCTCTCCAACATATTTCTCTTGGTGTATAAGCCGCTATTGCTGCCGCCACCTGCCTACATTTCCAATCCATTGAATACTTCTGAGCTTTTAAGGATCATTTGAATTCATGGATTAGGCATAGAGCTGAGGCGCTGGGATTTTATGTCCAACTCATCAAGTCCAATCACACGGCGGCACTAATTCTCGCTATGTTTACAGACGCTAAGAAGTGACTCCTAAACTAGGCGAAAAGCGCGTCTGTGCCGCTTCGTCTGGCGGGCTCTGTTGAGTTTCTCACCCGGTGAATGTTATGAGAAGGCGGCATGATGCCGGGTCTCAGACAACATCATACTGTACCGTGCTTACAGCAGCCCTTTCATCCCCAGTGCCCATAATATTATAGTGGGGACCATGTAATCCTCTTAGAAAGCTTCCCCGTCCTCGAGTCAATGGGGCTTCTCAGAGCCGGAGCCCTGCGTGTAATGCACCTTAACAGATAATGGAAATATACAGGAAGGCCACAATTACCCAACGCTTAATGCCGTTACTTATTATTGATAAACACCCAATGTATGAGGTGACAGGCATGAAATCAGGAAAATTCTCTCAATGACCTGCGATATACAAAGCTTTCTGAAACTGAAAGAACTTTTCACAGTTGATATTTTATTGTGAAAAGATGGAAAGAAAAAAAGCTAAGGGATAGAAAACAAAAAAGTCTTGATTTTTTTTTTCCTTTTCTTTTTTCCTCCAACTCCACACAATGCCGCCCCCATCTCCATTTTTTTTTTTATTTTTGTTGAGTTTGTTTGTCTATTGACCCAACAAATAGCACGTAGCCTGGAGTGGTCCATGGGAATAGATTTCAGGTTGAGTTAGTACAGTTTCTTCGCTGTCAGGGCGCTGGAATTAATGGCGTTTTGATGACACAAATTTTGAAGAGCAGACAAAGAGCGTAAAGGCCGGGAGACATGGCTCCTTAGAAGCTCGTTCCTCCTCTCCCCCAGCCTCCCTTGTCCTCGCTGTCATCCGTCTGCCAATCTTCCTGTCCATGGTTATTTAAAAGCGCTTTTCATGGCCTTTTCTTTCCCACAGGGTTTGCCAGATCCGGACCAGTGCCTGGGTTCCAAGGGGACACACTGCAATTGGCCTTCATCGACTTAAGACAAGTAAGCCTTTGTTGTTTTGTGTTTTGTTTCTCTTTTAAGATGTGTGACTGAGGGCCCATGAGGTCTCAAGGAGAAGAGAGAAGACGATGAGAAGGAATGGGGAGGGGGTTCCTGGAATGGGCCTCGAAGGATTAAATGCCAGAGACCCTCATCTTATTCACTTTCAAGGTTGTCAGATTAGTTCTTTGGCCTGTGCAGCGATGAACGCAGGGGTTACGGAAGCCGCGGCGCTGTCCCTTTAAACAAAAAAAAAAAACATTGAGGTGACCTTTGCGTGATACCACATGTATATGACTTTTATCAGGGCACTGGATGATTTAATGCTCAGCAAGGAAGCAAGGAGTAATGCTGGATTCGTAGGTCACACTATCAGCTCCACTTTTACAGGCACAGTGTTTCAAAGTTATTTAATAAGGATCTAATAAACGCTCAATGCCCCCCCCCCCAAACAAAACAAAAACAACTACCTTGCTTCTCTCCCGCTAAGCCCCCACAAAAAATAAATACTCACCTGATTGCTACTGGGATGAAAGCTCTGCCTCTGGCTTGCCACTTCAGCGGGGAATATGAATGAACCAAAACATTCATGTTTTGAATAAATGTTCTGGATGCACAAATTTGAAATTCAACAGCAAAAGTACCTGAGGAAAACTAGGATAGTGGTGTGCCAGGGGAAAGGTACATTTGGAATTCCAAGGTCTCTGGGGATGAATGATTTTGGGATAGAGTGCCAGGATCCAGTTGAATCCGAGGATAGAAGAGTGCCAGGGTTAAAGTTAATTTGACATAGAAGAGTGCCAGGGGATGTGTACATCTGGAGATAGCATAGTCCCAGGGCTCAAGTCAATTTGGGATAGCAAAGTGCGAGGGTCCAAATAAATGTAGCATAGCAGAGTGCTGGAAAGCCAAGTGCTTTTGGCATAGCAAAGTGCCAGGAAGGCAAGTGCCTTTGGCATAGCAAAGTGCCGGGGGACCAAGTGCTCTCGGCATAGCAGATTGCTATGAGGAGAGCACTTGGTCCCCCTGCAGAGTGCTGGGAAGCCAAGTGCCTTTGACATAGCAGAGTGCTGGGAAGCCAAGTGGCTTTGGCATAGCAGAGTGCTGGGGGCCAAGTGCTCCTTTTTTTGGCATAGCAGAGTGCTGGGGGCCAAGTGCCTTTGGCATAGCAGAGTGCTGGGGGGCCAAGTGCCTTTGACATAGCATAGTGCCGGGGGGCCAAGTGCCTTTGACATAGCATAGTGCTGGGGGGCCAAATGCCTTTGGCATAGCATAGTGCTGGGGGCGAAGTACCTTTGACATAGCATAGTGCTGGAGGGCCAAGTGCCTTTGGCATAGTATAGTGCAGGGGGTGCAAGTGCCTTTGACATAGCATAGTGCCGGGGGGGCCAAGTGGCCTTGACATAGCATAGTGCCGGCGGGCCAAGTGGCCTTGACATAGCATAGTGCCGGGGGGGCCAAGTGGCCTTGACATAGCATAGTGCCGGGGGGGCCAAGTGGCCTTGACATAGCATAGTGCCGGGGGGGGGCCAAGTGGCCTTGACATAGCATAGTGCTGGGGGGCCAAGTGGCCTTGACATAGCATAGTGCTGGGGGGCCAAGTGCCTTTGGCATAGCATAGTGCAGGGGGTGCAAGTGGCCTTGACATAGCATAGTGCCGGGGGGGGGGGGGCCAAGTGGCCTTGACATAGCATAGTGCCGGGGGGGGGCCAAGTGGCCTTGACATAGCATAGTGCCGGGGGGGCAAGTGGCCTTGACATAGCATAGTGCCGGGGGGGCAAGTGGCCCTTGACATAGCATAGTGCCGGGGGGGCAAGTGGCCTTGACATAGCATAGTGCCGGGGGGGCCAAGTGGCCTTGACATAGCATAGTGCCGGGGGGGCCAAGTGGCCTTGACATAGCATAGTGCCGGGGGGCCAAGTGGCCTTGACATAGCATAGTGCCGGGGGGGGGCCAAGTGGCCTTGACATAGCATAGTGCCGGGGGGGGGGCCAAGTGGCCTTGACATAGCATAGTGCCGGAGGGGGGCCAAGTGGCCTTGACATAGCATAGTGCTGGGGGGCCAAGTGGCCTTGACATAGCATAGTGCTGGGGGGCCAAGTGCCTTTGGCATAGCATAGTGCAGGGGGTGCAAGTGGCCTTGACATAGCATAGTGCCGGGGGGGGGGCCAAGTGGCCTTGACATAGCATAGTGCCGGGGGGGCACGTGGCCTTGACATAGCATAGTGCCGGGGGGGGCCAAGTGGCCTTGACATAGCATAGTGCCGGGGGGGGCCAAGTGGCCTTGACATAGCATAGTGCCGGGGGGGCCAAGTGGCCTTGACATAGCATAGTGCCGGGGGGGCCAAGTGGCCTTGACATAGCATAGTGCCGGGGGGGGGGCCAAGTGGCCTTGACATAGCATAGTGCCGGGGGGGGCCAAGTGCCTTGACATAGCATAGTGCCGGGGGGGGGCCAAGTGGCCTTGACATAGCATAGTGCTGGGGGGCCAAGTGGCCTTGACATAGCATAGTGCTGGGGGGCCAAGTGCTTTTGGCATAGCATAGTGCAGGGGTGCAAGTGGCCTTGACATAGCATAGTGCCGGGGGGGCCAAGTGGCCTTGACATAGCATAGTGCCGGGGGGGCCAAGTGGCCTTGACATAGCATAGTGCCGGGGGGGGGGGGGGGGCCAAGTGGCCTTGACATAGCATAGTGCCGGGGGGGCCAAGTGGCCTTGACATAGCATAGTGCCGGGGGGGGGGGGGGGGGGCCAAGTGGCCTTGACATAGCATAGTGCCGGGGGGGGCCAAGTGGCCTTGACATAGCATAGTGCCGGGGGGGGGCCAAGTGGCCTTGACATAGCATAGTGCTGGGGGGCCAAGTGGCCTTGACATAGCATAGTGCTGGGGGGCCAAGTGGCCTTGACATAGCATAGTGCTGGGGGGCCAAGTGCCTTTGGCATAGCATAGTGCAGGGGGTGCAAGTGGCCTTGACATAGCATAGTGCCGGGGGGGGCCAAGTGGCCTTGACATAGCATAGTGCCGGGGGGGCCAAGTGGCCTTGACATAGCATAGTGCCGGGGGGGGGGGGGGGGCCAAGTGGCCTTGACATAGCATAGTGCCGGGGGGGCCAAGTGGCCTTGACATAGCATAGTGCCGGGGGGGGGGGGGGGGGGGCCAAGTGGCCTTGACATAGCATAGTGCCGGGGGGGGCCAAGTGGCCTTGACATAGCATAGTGCCAGGGGGCCAAGTGGCCTTGACATAGCATAGTGCCGGGGGGGCCAAGTGGCCTTGACATAGCATAGTGCCGGGGGGGCCAAGTGGCCTTGACATAGCATAGTGCCGGGGGGGCCAAGTGGCCTTGACATAGCATAGTGCCGGGGGGGGCCAAGTGGCCTTGACATAGCATAGTGCTGGGGGGCCAAGTGGCCTTGACATAGCATAGTGCTGGGGGGCCAAGTGCTTTTGGCATAGCATAGTGCAGGGGGTGCAAGTGGCCTTGACATAGCATAGTGCCGGGGGGGCCAAGTGGCCTTGACATAGCATAGTGCCGGGGGGGCCAAGTGGCCTTGACATAGCATAGTGCCGGGGGGGGGGGGGGGGGCCAAGTGGCCTTGACATAGCATAGTGCCGGGGGGGCCAAGTGGCCTTGACATAGCATAGTGCCGGGGGGGGGGGGGGCCAAGTGGCCTTGACATAGCATAGTGCCGGGGGGGGCCAAGTGGCCTTGACATAGCATAGTGCCGGGGGGGGGGGCCAAGTGGCCTTGACATAGCATAGTGCTGGGGGGCCAAGTGGCCTTGACATAGCATAGTGCTGGGGGGCCAAGTGGCCTTGACATAGCATAGTGCTGGGGGGCCAAGTGCCTTTGGCATAGCATAGTGCAGGGGGTGCAAGTGGCCTTGACATAGCATAGTGCCGGGGGGGCCAAGTGGCCTTGACATAGCATAGTGCCGGGGGGGCCAAGTGGCCTTGACATAGCATAGTGCCGGGGGGGGGGGGGGGGGGCCAAGTGGCCTTGACATAGCATAGTGCCGGGGGGGCCAAGTGGCCTTGACATAGCATAGTGCCGGGGGGGGGGGGGGGGCCAAGTGGCCTTGACATAGCATAGTGCCGGGGGGGGCCAAGTGGCCTTGACATAGCATAGTGCCAGGGGGCCAAGTGGCCTTGACATAGCATAGTGCCGGGGGGGCCAAGTGGCCTTGACATAGCATAGTGCCGGGGGGGGCCAAGTGGCCTTGACATAGCATAGTGCCGGGGGGGCCAAGTGGCCTTGACATAGCATAGTGCCGGGGGGGCCAAGTGGCCTTGACATAGCATAGTGCCGGGGGGGGGGCAAGTGGCCTTGACATAGCATAGTGCCGGGGGGGCCAAGTGGCCTTGACATAGCATAGTGCCATGGGCCAAGTGCCTTTGACATAGCATAGTGCCGGGAGGGCCAAGTGCCTTTGGCATAGCAGAGGGCCGGGGGCCAAGTGCGTTTCATATGCCTTTGGGTTAGCAGAGTACCAGAGGCCAAGTGCGTTTCAAATGCGTTTGGGATAGCAAAGTAATAGGGGTCAAGTGGTTTGGGATAACAAAGTACTAGGAGCTGGGGTAATGTGGGATTTGAATATGTGTAGACTATAAATTATACTCTGACTACTTTACTTGGTAGTAGACAAGGGTGCTACTGACGCTGGTATAGCTTTAAGTACTGTTTAAGGAGTAGCCATACTGCCAGGTTACAACAGAGACAAAGAAGGGAAAGCTAAAGAAGTATACAAATTAACTGAAACCCATGAGCTATTGTGATTCACGCTCCTTTTTTGGCCAGATCACAGGCGTAATGTCTGTATTCAGTTACCGACTTTATAAGCAGAAGGCCGAATGTCTTATGGGCAAAGCCCTTCACCTATACACAACGTGTTAGAGAACCACTACAGAGATTTTTTGTTGGTGAACATGGAGAGATCAGCTGAGCCCAGTCTTTGGAATCCTGGGCTGTCACATCGCGTATGAACCACGCTCTCTCTTATCATGAACCTTACAGTGACCTGACCCCTGTAAGCTTTTAGCAGGGAGACGGCCAGCTGAGAGCGATCAAGCCTTTTAATGATCTCATTTATTGTATTTTATTTGTTTGACTTTCTCTCTAATCTATAAACCACACACAAAGCCAGAGACAATTACCAAGTGTTAACTGCATAATAATAAACACAACAATCCCTTTCAGAGAGCAGCCTATCATTCCTCACATGGCATTAAAAAGTCATATTCCCGGCAAGGTTCCTGTTCTCACCAGGAAAGTATGCAAGAAGTGCACCCTCGTACACGTAGAACACATAGCGAATAAGGACATTGGTCACCTCCACATAACCCTCTGTGCAGACACAGC
Organism: Gastrophryne carolinensis; assembly: GCA_027917425.1. Lineage (NCBI taxonomy): Eukaryota > Metazoa > Chordata > Amphibia > Anura > Microhylidae > Gastrophryne > Gastrophryne carolinensis. The sequence continues at coordinate 33,655,794 of CM051234.1, forward strand.
CGCCGTACTTTCTTAATGATCATTTTATAGAAATGAATTGTCCTTTAGGAAATGATCATCACTGTGCTTTTTATTGTGAGTATTCTCCATAGGCTAGGCTTACACTCGGTGATCTAAGGAAGATCACCACTGTCAACAATACTCTAGCCATCAATCCAAACCATCTGGTGTGGCCTGACCTACTGTAGAAATCCTATGTAACCACATTTACCTATACCCATCAATAAATAAAATGTAAAGTTAGTTAAATAGGGGCACAGTAAAGATGGGATGTGGCACAGGGAGTGATATAGAAGGGGAACGTTGGCAAATAGAAGTGGCAGCGGTTGCTTGGAGGAATGTGTGACAATGATTGTACAACAGGGTAAAATCTCTGGCACAATTGTTTTTTATTAATAATTTTTCTATATTTAATAATTATAAATCTATAATAATATATGCTTAGCATATGCTTGTATGATTAGCATTTTGAAGTGGAAATGGCACAGACTCAGAAACAAAGGTCTTCAGGGGGCTTGCTTAGTTATTTCGATTGCCAATGCCCGGATTACTGCCTCTTTTTGCTTGCTTAAATACAGTTTTAGACAAAGGAGCTTAAATGACCATCCTGATTGGATGCCTGGGCACGTGTCAGACTTGGATTGGGCATTTTAAACATATATGGAAGGTATAGTTCAGACATGAAGAACATCTGTTTCTCATTAAGCAGACATAGCATTCTTTAGCTATAGTCATATGAGAAAGGAGGGGTGAAAACCCCTCCACACACTGAGAATGTGAGATACGGCATACAGGCAGCTAGAACTAAATGATTAATACTAATAATATTTCATATTCTTAGTATACAGTACGTCCTGATCCAAATCTAATACTTACAGTTGGGATATACTCCGCCAGATGGCGCTAGACTGCAGAGACATCGAAAATAGGCTCCTCCCGGCACCTCAAATACCCAGGGACCTCCCTACAAGTATATTACTTGTAGGCCTTGTAAAAATTATACTCCCACGTCCCTAGTGGGTTATTGGGGCATCCAGGGTTGCTATATAGCGTTATTCCCTATCGGCATATAGCGCCGCTATAATCACCATATGGAGGCATCCCAGGATAATGTTACCGGGGTCCCTTTGGGACAAGACCGGCTGTGTGTATCGTGTGGGCAGCCTCATGCTGACGCTGACAAGGCGCGGGTCTCTGTACCCTGTGCTGAGCAGGTGCTTGCATTGCAATCTGGCCTGCCAGTGGCTGCACCTCGCTTCACTTCACCTACTCCCCCAAGCTTAAATCTCACTCCTGCTGAGTTGCATACTAGTGGGGATTCTCAGCCTGATGTGTCTTCTAGACTGGCTACTGTTGAACAGATTCTTGCGAAGTCTTTAGCGCCTAAGGCCCCTGCTAAAAAGCGGCATTTGATGCCTAATGTTACTGTTTTCCCTATGGGAACTGAGGAGTTTTGGAATCTGTGTGGCTATACCCCATCTGATGAAGGGGAGCTCTTTTCTGATTCAGGCTCATCTGATGAGAGACCAAGGGGTCATGACGATTCTGGCTCTGACCCCTGGGCCCCGGATGACACTGACAGATTATTGACCCAGATTTTTGAGGTTCTGTCTATCTCTCTCCCTGTTGAGGCTCCCAGGCAAAGAGGAGAGCTTTTCCATACAGCAAAATCACGTTTGGAATTTCCATAACCTTGTGCTCAAGGAATGGGAGCGCCCCAGTAATCTTCCCGGGGTTCCAAAGAGTTGGGATAGGAAGTATCCCTTTCCTGCTGAGGTGGTTAAATGTTGGTCATCCCCCCGAGGTGGATGCCCCGATCCCTGAGCTATCTAACACCTCTGTCATGCATTCCCCTGGTTCTACTACCCTGCGGGATGCTGAAGACCGGCGTATTGATCAGCTGGCATCCCACGCCTTTGCATGTGCGGGGACGACGCTGCACCAGGTCTGTGCCTGTGCCATTACTGCTGTGGCCACTAGAACCCTTATAAGAAATATGCTTGATAGTGCCCCTGATGATTTGCCTTGTGAGGTGTTTAATGCACAGTTGTGATGTTTTTGTGAATTTTGTGCTATCAGCATTGGATGACACCATCAGAATGTGTGCCAGAACTTCTGCCCTCGTGGTGGCTATACACCGCTCGGTTTGGCTGCGCCAGTGGGGTGCTGACAACGCTGCCAAGAAGGCCCTCACTGGGTTTCCCTTTAAAGGACTGCGTCTGTTTGGAGACCGCCTGGACCTTTTTGCTAAGGGAGGCAGGTTACCCCAGCGCAGGCGGCAACCTGGGCCCTTTCGGGGTCAGGGTTCCTTCTCCTCCCCTTACCGTGGTGCAAGACAGGGAAGGGGGGTTTCTTTCCCTGGGGCCCGGGGAGATTTCTGGGGTAGAGGCAGAGGACGTGGACGTCCTGGCTCCTCCTGGGGTCCCAAAGCTAAATCGTCTCCCAAGCCCCCTCAGGCATGATGGGGCGCCCTCACCCATCCGGGTGGGGGGACGGCTGCAGCACTTTGCTCACGTCTGGAGGCTTCAGGTCTCAGACCGGTGGATTCAAGAGGTAGTGTCCTCCGGTTACAAGTTGGAGTTTGCTGCAGATCCCCCTCCAAGATTCATCAGATCCCGGATTCCTCAGGACCCTGTGTCAGCTCAGGAGCTAGTGCAAGCAGTGCAAGGCCTCCTGGAGCTGGGGGTCATCTGCCAGGTCCCTTTAAGAGAAAAAGGCAAGGGCTTTTATTCCAACCTATTCACAGTACCCAAAAAGGATGGTTCTATCAGGCCCATCCTGGACTTAAAGATTCTCAACAAGTTTGTCAGGGGCAGGCACTTTCGCATGGAGACTGCGCTCTGCCATCAGTTCCCTGCGCCAAGGGGATTTCATGACTTCTTTGGACATCAAAGATGCTTACCTTCATATTCCTGTGTTCCCAGGTCATCAAAGGTTCCTCAGGTTCGCTCTGATGGATCAACACTACCAATTTGTGGCCTTGCCCTTCGGCCTCACTTCAGCTCCCAGGGTGTTCACCAAGGTGCTGGCTGGCGTGATGTCTCTGCTCAGATGTCAGGGCGTCTGCGTGCTTCCCTATCTGGACGACATCCTCATCACTCCCCAGTCTCTACATCAGGCAGAGTTGGATACTCAGCTGGTGGTGTCCACTCTGGAATCATTTGGATGGGTGATCAACCACCCCAAGTCCTCACTGTCCCCTTCCTTGGTAACTCCATTCCTAGGAATGATTCTGGATACAGTTCAGGCAAGGATCTTCCTTCCTCAGCAGAAGGTGGACAGTCTGATTGCACAGGCTCAGTCCCTCCTTGCTTGTCCCCATCCCTCCATCAGGCAGGGGATGCAGCTGGTGGGCCTGATGGTGGCGTGCTTCGAAGCAGTCTTTTATGCTCCGTTCCACTTGAGGCCTCTGCAACTTCACCTATTGTCTGTATGGGACAAGGACCCAGCGTCCCTGGACAGGGTCTGTGTGCTCTCCCCCCTGGTCAGGAGGTCCCTCTTGTGGTGGATGGACTCAAGGAACCTGTTGGGGGGGCAGATCCTTTCTTGCCCCTTCCTGGGAGACGGTCACCACGGATGCCAGTCTGTCAGGTTGGGGGGGGGTTTCTGGAAGTCCCTGCGGTTCCAGGGGAGGTGGGGGCCCTCAGGAGGCCCACACACCTATCAATGTTTTGGAGCTGCGGGCGATCAGGTTAGTTATGGCTCGCTTGACTACTCCTCTTCGGGGCCTGCCTGTTCCGGTGCGCTCGGACAACCAGACGGCAGTTGCCTACATCAATCATCAGGGAGGGACCCGGAGCAAGAGGGCCCTCCAGGAAGCGTTTCTGATCCTGACTTGGGTGGAGGCCAATGTCCCCTGCATTTCAGCGGTGTACATCCCGGGGGTGGAAAATCACCTGGTGGACTCTCTGAGCAGGGGGACCTCTCGCCAGGGAGAATGGTCCCTATGCAGCAGGGTGTTTCAATCTCTGTGTCACCGTTGGGACCAACCAGATGTGGATCTGTTTGCGTCCCGCCACAATCACAAGCTCCCAGCTTTTGTCTCTCTGTCCAGGGATCCTCTGGCCCTGACCTCGGATGCGCTAGCAATGTCATGGAAGGACTTTCAGTTCCTGTATGTCTTTCCTCCAATTCCCCTGCTGGGAAGGGTTCTGCGCAAGATTGCTCTGGAAGGGGTGCCAGCAATTCTGGTGGCCCCCAGGTGGCCAAGAAGAGTGTGGTTCGCAGACGTGGTACAGCCGGCAGTAGATCAGTACGTTCTGCCCTTGGTGCCAGATCTGCTCACTCAGGGCTCACTACGCCATCCCAATTTACAAACTCTGGCTTTGACGGCTTGGCTGCTGAAACCTCCATCTTGATGGAGAAAGGGCTGTCTTCTTCTGTTGTTGATACCATGATTAAGGCTAGGAAGAGGTCTTCTTCTTCCCTTTATTACAGGGTTTGGCGTGCCTACATTGACTGGTGTGAGTCTAAGTCTCTTCCCTGTCGTGTGTTCTCTATTCCCAGGATTCTGGAGTTCCTGCAGCATGGGTTGGAGATGGGGCTCCAACTCAGTACTCTGAAGGGTCAGGTTTCTGCCCTGGCTATTTTCTTCCAGAAGTCCTTTGCTCAGCACCCTCTGATCAGGACTTTTTTCCAGAGGGTCACTCATGTGCGTCCCCCACGTAAGCCTATGGTGCCTGTTTGGGATCTGAACTTAGTTCTGTCAGCCTTGCAGGGTGCCCCCTTTGAACCTGTGCAGGATGCTGCCTTGGCCATTCTTACGCTCAAGGTTGTATTTCTGGTGGCTATCACTTCTGTCAGGCGTGTGTCTGAGTTGGCGGTGCTGTCCATTCAGCCCCCCTACTATGAGAGACACCAGGACAAGGTGGTGTTTCGTTTCAAACCTGACTTTCTACCTAAGGTAGTGTCTGCTTTTCATTTGAATCAGGATATTCTTCCTTCTTTGTGCCCTAATCCTCGCAATGCTAAGGAGAGAGTTTTGCACTCTTTGGATGTGGTTAGGTGTCTGAAGTACTATCTGGTGGCTACTGCACCCTTCAAGAAAACTGATGCTCTTTTTGTGGTCCCTTCTGGTCCTAGGAAGGGTTTGGCTCCTGCCAAGTCTACTATCAGCAAGTGGATTCGTCAGGCTGTGATTCAGGCCTACTCTGCTAAGGGGAAGAATCCTCCCTTCCGCCTTACGGCTCATTCCACTCGTGCTATTGGTGCCTCTTGGGCTTTTCAGCACCAGGCTTCTGTTGAACAAGTTTGCAAGGCCGCTACTTGGTCTTCTGTTCATACCTTTTCAAAGTTTTACAAGGTTGATGTTAGGGCCTCAGCTGATGCTGTTTTTGGCCAAAAAGGTTCTGTAGGCGGCAGTGGTTTAAACTGCCTGCTGCTGATTTTCTTGGGGATCCCACCCTACTTTATGGACACTGCTTTTGGATCTCCCAACTGTAAGTATTAGATTTGGAGCAGGGTGTACTGTATACTAAGAATAATACAATTCTGTGATTACTCACCTGTAGAATTGGTATTATGAGTATACAGTACGTCCTGCTCCAACCCACCCTTGGTTTGCATTTTCTTGGATCCCCTGTATGGTGATTGTTATCATTGTTATAGTTGATAGTTTGGATTGTTTAATTCTCCCGGCTTCTCCATAACTGTTTTTCAATGCTGGGGATTTGTGGGAGGTCCCTGGGTATTTGAGGGGCCGGGAGGAGCCTATTTTCGATGTCTCTGCAGTCCAGCGCCATCTGGCGGAGTATATCCCAACTGTAAGTATTAGATTTGGAGCAGGATGTACTGTATACTCATAATACCAATTCTACAGGTGAGTAATCACAGAATTGTATTTTTCCACCTCAATATGCTTAGTGGGAGCTTAAATGAGTTTAGTATTGGGTATACGGTTAAAATGTGGGTCTGACGGGCGAGAACTATAAATTCAGGGCCATATATTGGGAGAGGTAAGCCAATCGGCATGTGTATTGGTAGAATGGCGGATTGATGTATATGAATGTAGTAATGCGGTGGGTGTGGTGGAAGGACCTATGAGTATAAATCACTCTAAAATAGTTTGTGGGCACAGTGTATATCCTGATTGTTGTTGAAAATCTTCATTATGCTATTCAAACATATCTGTATCTGCAGATATATGCGACCAAATCTCTGTCTTTCCACATAGCTAGACATGTTTGGTGCTTAATACTTAGATGAGTCTGATGGGTGGGCCCACATTGGGGCCTCCCGCACTACCTATTTAATTCTCAGAGCAGCTTGCCATTTTTCTTTCATTTGCTATTCAAACAGCTTTTCTTTTCTGTCAGTCAATTCTTTTCACAGAGTTGGAGAATCCTATCTGTGATGTTGTCCTATCGTCTACCAGGTGTCACTGATAAGAAATCTTTCTAGAACATTGGGTGTTGATTCAGAGTAAGGTCACTCTTTTTTTTTTAGGAGAGAAAACTGCCATTGACTTTCATTGTCTACTGGGTGTAAACTTCTACCTGGCTCAGAATCAGCCCTAAGGTAGACAAAGAAAGTGAATGGCGGTTTTTCTCTGCGTGTGATAATTCTCACCGGGCTCTGAATTGCCCTATTGTTGCTAGTGTTAAGTGACCATCAGGGCTGATACCCAAAAGGGAACATCTCATAGACATTGAACTGTATTGAATTGCACTGTTCCATGGGACAGGACTGGTGTGTCATACAAAAAATGATCCGCAAATAATTGCCCAAAAATGGGTCCTACACAGTTCATGATCATGAAGGACCCAAATTGTGTTGCGCTCCCGATTATCTCGTTAGCTATATAGATAAAAATAAATTGGCAATCAAGATCAACTCCAGATGATCCAGTATCCAGAATTCAGATAATGTTTCTCTATTCCAGGATACAGCAGTAGGGAAGGGCATAGTCATCAATAGCCAACCTGTGGTGTGAGTCATTCATTCTATATTACGGGGAATATGGTCAGGGCATGCTGAAGATGTCTTGAAAAAAACATATTGGGGCACCAGCACCCGACAAGATTAGTCACACTAGTTCTTAATCTATATATTAGCATTCCCATCACACACTTGTTCAGCAAAACACAACACTGGTTAAAGCCATACTAGTTTTTAATCTGGAGATGAATACCCCTAAGATTGGTTAAAGCCACAATGTTTTTTTTATCTGACCATTGACACCCCTCGATTCGTCAAAGCCTGGTACTTAATCTTGGCACCAACACCCATCAAGACTGGTCAAAGTCATGTTTCTTTATATGGGCACTAAACTGAAGGGCTTAAAGCCATGTTTGTTCATTATCTGGGTACCAACATATATGAAGACCGCCCCCAACACAATAGTTCTTAATTTTATCACTAGTACCCATCAAGATTGGTTAAGCCTTGCTGGGTCCTAATTGAGAGACACACTCTCCTCCAGACTGGTCAAAGGTGCACAGCTTCTTAGTTTGCTAGCACCCCCAAGGCCAGGTAAATCTGGACCCATTCTTAAGCTGGACAGACTCTTGCGGCAGACATCTGGTTAGCTATGTACTTCCAATTCCTATTATTAACTAGTGAAATTTAAATATTGCATCCCTCTCCAGGGAAGCTGTCCAGCCTTAATTTTGATATTGTGATGTCTTCTGAGGGGACCTCTGCATTATTCTACTGTTAGTAGTGGCTGCAGTGATTCTCCAATAACGTGATCAGTTAAAGCCACTTGTTACTAATCTGGGAACCAGCACATTTGAAGATCGGGGATGAAAATCATGGTTTTCATCCCTCTCCAGGGAAGCTGCCCAGCCTTAATTTTGATATTTTGATGTCTTCTTAGGGGACCTCAGCATTATTCTACTGTTAGTGGTGGCTGCAGTGATTCTCCAGTAAGGTGATCACTTAAAGCCACCCTTGATACTAATCTGGGAACCAGCACATCTCAAAATTGGTTAGGGCAATCATGGTTTTCAACTTGTCAACCAGCAAGCTTTAAGACTAGTGAGGCGGCTTATGAAGAGGAAGCCAGGAATGGGAGAATAAACTTAAATCAAATTAGGTATTGACCTGAGCACAGAAGGCTCAGACATAAATTCAAAAAGCTGTAATGTTAGGAATATCGACTGGCTGACAAGTAGAACTCAATTAGAAGATTTAGTTCTTCCCTTTGGCAGTATGTGATGACTTTGAAACCTAAATCAGCAACCCCAACCTGCTGCATTGCAATGCAAAAAACTGATAATCATCTAGGACAGGGGTTCCCAACCAGTGGTACGCAAGATCCCATGAGACTGACCTGTACCTTAAACTGATCTTTGGCAGTATGTAATGACTTCGAAACTGCCTAAATCACCACCCCTAGTCTGCTGCATTGCAATGCAAAAAATGAATGATCATCTAGGACAGGGGTTCCCAACCAGTGGTACGCAAGATTCTATGAGGCAGACCTGTACCATAAACTGATCTGCTGCCATCTGTTTGAAACCAGGAAGAAACAGTGCTGGTCTTCCTCAAAGATTCAAATAGAACACATACAAATATCAGACTCAAGGCTGGGCAGCATTGCAGATGAGGATGCATGATGTTCAGATTTTACATTTCTCCAGTTTGTAATGTGAATTGGTTCTACTCGATGGGATAGCTGAAGAATCTGATGCCCTCACAGCTGGCCAGATGCCTGGCGCCTTTTCAGCTCTGCGCTTTGGAAAATATTAACTTTTTAGCCTCAATCGTCCTCCTTGAATGGTTCTGCAGATAAAAGCCGGGCACCGAGGTGGCAGCAGTAGAGCGGGACCCTCTGAAGCCCTTTCTTATTGGATCTTTGCTGTCTTGGTATGCCAGGGACAGAGGAGGAGGAGAGGTGTTGAATTGTCTGCTGTCATCGCTTTTGCTGAGGAGATGGATGGGGTCGGATGGAAAGTGTGAATGAAGTTGCAGTCATTGACTGATGCCTCTGTCCTATTAAGACCATCTTTCTATGTGTCTCACAGTAAACACAAAAAAACCCAAAACAACAACAAACAAAACTGGCGCATTGTCTGTGCTGCCACGATGATGCAGTATCTCCTTGTTTTCTGAACGCACAGCTAGCATTCACATGGCTTCCTGATGCTTCAGGGGTATAACTTCTAGTGACATTATCCCCTCTTCATCCCTGATCCTGTCTCAGGCCGCTTTCATCCTGTAACAGATGGCCCTTGGAAGACTGATGGCGATGCAATCCGTCATCTTGTGACACCATCAAGCTGCGCTTCATTAACACGCTGTTGGGAATCTGTTTCGGCCTATGCCATCTAGGAGGTTTTTTTTTCCAAGTTTGGTTTGGCTTTTAAAACGGTAACGAAATTTGGCTTTTCTTACGGGTTTCTCAAATCTTCCATTTTGGAAACCTCTTTGTGGGAATGGCGCAGTCTAACTGGTCCGCAGCGGTAACCTGGCAACTTTGTTTTCACGTTCCCCCTACTTACCCGTGATATTTATGTGCATTGGGTTCTTTAGCGGCACTGAGGGGACAATTAATCATCGCTATAGACTGTATTACTGCTGGGAATCAACAAGACCTTTTAGCGGGAGGCATAAGATGGCCGACCTGAGGTTTCTCCTCCGTCAGAAGTCTTGAATGCGTATTGTGAACAAGGCCCGGCGCCAGCATGATGGGCCATTCTATGGTATGGGAAAGGTTCGACTTCTTACGCTTAACTGCGCAAAAGTGATCTATGAGGTTGCGCCTAATACTATTTAGTGTATGTGACGTGATTGTATTTTTAAGTGCATCTTTGTTCTTATGTTTTGCGTAATTCTGTTTACTTTGATCAAATCAAAACTTTGAGTCGTAAGGGAGGAGTGAACCCCCTATAGTTCAAGTTCGGACGAACTTTGAACAAAATTTTGGTATAGGTGGCCGAACTTGTGATGGTGGGTGGGGGGGATGTAGACTGGCAGCTGGAAGCGACTGTAAGTAACTTACGCTGGCCCCGCAATCTGATTCCTTCTTTTTTTAGTCCTCTCTGGCTTGCAAAATATCTCCGATTGAGGCCACAGAAGGATATCCGGCACAATTCTAGTGCCGGCAGAAAATATTTTGCAAGCAAGCAGGAATGAAAGGAGGAACCGGATCAGAGGACCATGGTAAGTTACTTCCAGTTTCTTCCAGCTGCCACTCTAGGCCCAGCCCATCAACCAGATTTTCAGTGTTGGGGCCAAACCCGAACACTGACTTCTGGCTAAAGTTCGGGTTCTAGAACCTGAACTCGCAAAGACTCAAATAGAACACATACGCCCAAAACACTAGTCACAATACCACTGGTTGCGCAACATCAGTTATATCATTACAGTCTTGCGATCTAATTGTTCGACGTGGGTTATGGCTAGAGACATTTCCTTATTCTCTCTACTTAGTCTCTTTAGGTCTACCCTACTCTCTACTTTTTTTTTTCTTCTGCCTGTCTCTTGCGGAAGCTTTATTTTCATATAAACCCCCTGAACCTTTGCCTTTTTCTGGTCCATTGTTTCTCCCCCTAGGTGTGACCGTTTTTGAATTAGGTAATTTTGGTTCTGTAAGTCACCAATGTGGCATTTCCAACAGGTCTACTGAATGTGCTAAGTTCTCGTATACATATATGGTATCTAAAAATAGATTTATGTTTTTTTTTTATTGTTTTTCTGTTTCGTTTGTATTAATTGGATTTGCATTAGTGATTAGGTTGTATCTCTTTACCTGCATGTCCATTTAGATGGCTGCAATGTACTAAATTTTATAAATCCACCAGCTCAGTCTCCTCAACTGTCATTGCCCCTTCTATTACTGGTCAACGGAATAATGCTAATCTGGTTTACTGCGGGTCGGCATGGCACCAGTCTGGTTGACTGCGGGGCAGCATGACGCCAGTCTGGTTGACTGCAGGGTGGCATGACGCCAGTCTGGTTAACTATCGGGCAACATGATGCCAGTCTGGTTGACTGCCGGGCGGCATGACGCCAGTCTGGTTGACTGCCGGGCGGCATGACGCCAGTCTGGTTGACAGTTGGGCGGCATGACTCCAGTCTGGTTGAATGTTGGGTGGCATGACGCCAGTCTGGGTGACTGTTGGGGAGGCAAGACACCAACCTGGTTTACTGTCGGGCGGCATGACGCCAGTCTGGTTGACTGTCGGGCGGCATGGCACCAGTCTGGTTGACTGCGGGGCAGCATGACGCCAGTCTGGTTGACTGCAGGGTGGCATGACGCCAGTCTGGTTAACTATCGGGCAACATGATGCCAGTCTGGTTGACTGCCGGGCGGCATGACGCCAGTCTGGTTGACTGCCGGGCGGCATGACGCCAGTCTGGTTGACAGTTGGGCGGCATGACTCCAGTCTGGTTGAATGTTGGGTGGCATGACGCCAGTCTGGTTGACTGTCGGGCGGCATGACGCCAGTCTGGGTGACTGTTGGGGAGGCAAGACACCAACCTGGTTTACTGTCGGGCGGCATGACGCCAGTCTGGTTGACTGTCGGGCGGCATGGCGCCAGTCTGGTTGACTGTCGGGCGGCATGGCGCCAGTCTGGTTGACTGTCGGGCGGCATGGCGCCAGTCTGGTTGACTGTCGGGCGGCATGGCGCCAGTCTGGTTGACTGTCGGGCGGCATGGCGCCAGTCGGGTTGACTGTCGGGCGGCATGGCGCCAGTCGGGTTGACTGTCGGGCGGCATGGTGCCAGTCTGGTTGACGGGCGGCATGGCGCCAGTCTGGTTGACGGGCGGCATGGCGCCAGTCTGGTTGACTGTCGGGCGGCATGGCGCCAGTCTGGTTGACTGCCGGGCGGCATGGCGCCAGTCTGGTTGACTGCCGGGCGGCATGGCGCCAGTCTGGTTGACTGCCGGGCGGCATGGCGCCAGTCTGGTTGACTGCCGGGCGGCATGGCGCCAGTCTGGTTGACTGCCGGGCGGCATGGCGCCAGTCTGGTTGACTGCCGGGCGGCATGGCGCCAGTCTGGTTGACTGCCGGGCGGCATGGCGCCAGTCTGGTTGACTGCCGGGCGGCATGGCGCCAGTCTGGTTGACTGCCGGGCGGCATGGCGCCAGTCTGGGTGACTGCCGGGCGGCATGGCGCCAGTCTGGGTGACTGCCGGGCGGCATGGCGCCAGTCTGGTTGACTGCGGGGCAATCGGGATGCTCTGGGGCAAGGGCCAATCACCAGGATAGTGAAAACCCTGGCTGGTAAACTTTAAGGAGGTTTTTTGTGCAATGGTTCCCTAAGAAATGAACCAATTGGTTGGGATAGAGAGGACCAAGACAGGCCTTCCTTAGAACTGGTGATGTAGCAAATATAGGTTTGTTCCAAAAGGGTCTAAGGCAAACTAACTGGCAAAACTTAATAGTGTTTGTTGTCTGAGTCTTAGGCTGAACACTTACCTAGGAGGCAATTGCTGTTTAAAACCAGATATTGATATAAGCTGCTTGGTTTGCCATATGAGTCCGTATTAGTTTCCTGCACTACTAATTCTCCTTTTTATGTGAAAAATATATCCTGACCATGTTACATGTGTGACGGCCACAATTTCACCTCAAGATGTCACTCTTTATCTGCACACCTCCTGCCGTGTCTATTGGACACCATATGAGGACTGAAAATCACTTTACTATACATACAGTGCATATAAAAGAGCTTCATGCTCCTTTTAAAATGGCAGGTTTTGTCATGTGAAAAAAAATCAGACCAAAAAGAAGGGTTTTGGAACTTTTTCCACCTTCATTGTGACCCACATTCTTTTTTGAAAAGCAAACTCAAATCATTTGAATGGGAAAATGATAATAGCAAAACCTCAAATAATGTGGTAGAATACTATACATGTAAGCACCAGACATAGGGGCTGGTAGCCCAGAGGCAATATGACAAACATCAGTGGGGGTATGGGCAATCGGGTTTGGGGGTTATGGCAAGCCATTCTAGCAGCATGCTGGGCAGGTGGTTTACCGGATCCCCTACCTTTTTAATCTGATTTTTTGGACCCCTAACAATAATAATAGTGCAATAGTGGCCATTGTGCACCAACACACACTTGGAATTCCTTCTCCGCATTTGTCCCATCCGTGGGCTGTGAATAACACAACTCCGTGTACACACGAGTGAATAAACGCCATGTGAGTGACTATACACAAGTGAATTACGAACTAAGGGACAGTGAAGTGCGCACGGAGCGGTGGGCTGCCCTAAACTCAGTGCCCAGGGAGCAATTGGGGGTTAGGTGCCTTGCTCAAGGGCACTTCAGTCTTGTCCCATGGTTGGGAATCGAACCTGCCACCTTCCAGTCACAGACCTGTTTCCCTACCTCTAGGCCATAACCAGTTGGTAATTGTTAAAAAGTAAATAAAAAACACACTGTATTAAAAAAAATATATATCACTCAACCCTGATAAAGTGCAGGGGGCGGGGTTATAGCTGTGCTTTGCACAGACAGAGCAGAGCTGGGCTCAGGAAAAGGACAGCAATCCCAGAATGCAGAGCAGCACAGTCAGAAGACACTTCCTGTTTGCATGCTGCCTGATGCTCCATGAGCCGCCATCTTGGATGTTTAAAGGCTCATAACATGCAGTAGATGCAGGGAGGATGCTTTTTAATGTGAGCAATCTGTATGTACAGGGTGTGGGAAACATATAATATAGGCTCTTATTCAGGGTGAAGGTCCGGATTAAAGTGGGCAATCTGTATGTACAGGGGGGAAACATATAAGATAGGCTCTTATTCAGGATGAAGGTCCGGATTAATGTGGGCAATCTGTATGTACAGGGTGTGGGAAACATATAAGATATGCTCTTATTCAGGGTGAAGGACCGGTTTAACATGTTTGACATGACGTAGCATGTGGTGTGCAACGCTGCAAAGGGGTACACATAGACCTGGAGTTGTCCATACATAGAAACAACAACAAGAAACAATAGAGCATTTAAGCGGACCAACAGTTAAAAATGAAATCAGACCAACACAACAAACAGTGCTCATATGCATCCCTCTCCAGGGAAATTTAGATTGCTGCACATAAAATATAATTTACTGGGATAAATTTTAAAACAAAGATGGCCGCTCATCCTGCAAACAGGAAGTCATACTGGGCTTCTTGTGCATTTCGTTATGTCAGTTGGGAGAAGAAGCTCTAGAATGGCAGCTACCTTTCTTTTCCAACTGTGCCAGGCTGTTGGTCCGGTTTAAGGCCTTGCAGACTGACTGTATTATTTATTGTTGTTATGCCTTTCGCTACTTGACTTTAGACCGGCTCATGTTTTAGCTTAATCTCTTTTTATTGAGTTTTCGAACATAAGAAGATATAACAATACAAGAATAAAAGGTAGTCAGAAGTATAGAGAGTCATTCCGGGCCCCCATCCCGCCCCCATCTCCAGGCGCAGCTGGAATATCTTCGAATCCCCCTGTCATCCACTCGCCCCCCAACGCATAGCACTCACATCTGACAACGTACCGTGTTTGCATCTCCTAGTTTCCCTGGTGAGCCGCTGCATCATCGGGATGCGGTCCCACCCAGATGTTCATCCGTAGTGCGACCAAGATCACTGCTAGGAGGTGCCCACAGAGTCATAGTGGATATGTAAGGGAGGCCCTCAGGCCGCACCGCGCCGGGCCACCCCCCGCCCCGAGCACGGAAGCGCCCCACTTATGGGGAGGCGGATGGAGAGACCACAATATGTAGCCCACATAGAGGGCCCAGGAATCGCCTCCTGGGCGCCCCCGGGGGCGGACGGAGGGCCCGAAGCGTGCGTGCCCCAGAGAGACCCCCCCCCAGGAACAGGTTGAGACAAGAGAGAGGCCAGTGAGAACGGTCCAAGTCAGGCCGGGGGGAGAGGGGGACCCGTGACATAAAGAGAGACTGCAAAAAGAAGAGGAGAAGGATAGAGATTGAGGAGAGAGGCGGGGAAAGGGGGGGCAATGGGAAGAGGGGAAGTAGCACAGAGGGAGGGGAGGTATGAGTGTAGGCAGGGGAGCCCCGTAGCATCAGCCTGCTGGCAAACACACTAGGAAGGCAGCTCACGTATCGAGCCTCGCCCGGGAGGCTTCTCATCTACGACCGACATCCAACCCCAGGAAGGCCTTTGCCCCATCCGGCTCCCTTAACCTAATCCAGTTCATTCAGGTTGTCCAATGTGAATCTGTTTCCTCTCTATCCTCCGCTATCAGTTCTTCCATTCTAAGTATGTGGTCCATTTCAGCGAACCATTTTGCTATACTTGGGGGAAGGGGGGATTTCCAGTGCCTGGGGATGATTGATCTCGCTGCTGCAAGGAAGTACTTGAGGACTCCTTTCTTCGCTTTGGCTATGGAGGCAGGGATCAAGGAGAGCAGAGCGATCCCTGGGTTGTTCAACACCACAGAGCCCTCTACTTCTGTATGAATCTTGAAGACTGTGTCCCAAAGCTTCCGGATCGGAGGACACTCCCACCAGATATGTAAGATCCCTCCCCGGGGTGCCCCACATCTCCAGCACGCGTCCGAACCCCAGATGAATACGACACAATATCAGGCATCTGTACCACCGCGTGAGGACTTTATAGTTTTTCTCCTGAGCTGCGCTGGCCCCAACAATCTTATGTGTCAGTGCGAAGATCTTCCGAGTGTCCTCATCCGTAATCTCCCCAGGTCTCTTTCCCATTTGGACATGAACTCCAAATCCGATGTGTGCCTGGAAGCCACTAGTAAACTATCGAATGTCGATATTACGTGCTCCAGTGGTTGCGCCTGCGTGAGACATCCTCCAAAGGCGTCAGGGGGAGGGATGCTTTAGTAGAGCGCCCCCCTGTAGTAAGGAACGCCTCAAGCTGCCAGTGGTGTAACCAAGATAGATGACCACCTACGTTTTGCTCTCTCATTTCTGCTAGGGATGGCAGCCTGCCCCTCACCAACACATCCCTCATTCTAACGTCCTCAAGAATCGGGAGTGTTCTGTCCTGGCATGAATTCCGGGTTGTTAAACAGTGGGGTAAGGGGGGCTGGCCTACTCACCAGCTCCTTCTGCTGCTGCAGACTGTCCCAGTTGGAAAGAAAATGCTGGATCAAGTAGGGAAACCCTTTTCTGTTTGCATCTCCCGTAGTGGATACCCACGGGAGGGAGCATGGGTTATATCCCAGGAGACCCTGTTCCAATTTGACTCAGAGCTTGTGCTCTTTCCTGTATTTTCAGTCCGCCATCCTCGTGATGACAGCCGCAGCGTGGTAGAGTCTTAGGTCCGAAGCCCCAGTTCCGCCTTTACTCTTAGGCCTAGCTAATATGTTATATCTAATCTGTGGCTTCCGCGCCCCCCAGATGAATTTCAGGAATGTCGCTTGGATGTTTTTGAAAAAGTGTCGGGGAAGTCCGATCTGAATTGTTTGAAAAAGGTATAGGAACCGGGAGAGTATATCCATCTTCAGTATGTTTATCCTTCTGAACCACGAATATCTTCCTCTATCGTATTTTGCAAGATCCTGGTTGACTTTAGTCTGTAGAGCCTTGAAGTTCAGTTCGTAGAGGCTGTTAAGTCGGACGGTATGAGGGTACCCAGGTATTTTATTGCGGAGGGCTGCCATTTGAAAGGGAAGCTGCTCTGAAGCCTATCCACTAGGGGACTGGCTAATGTTTTATCCTTTACACAAGCCAATCTTATCAAATGTAAAATGTCCTACATCGATGAATCCTCATGGGCGATATTTAACTGGAGGGGCTGTTAGGGGTGACTTTTACATGTCTGGTCAGTTATGAGTAGTATGTGATGTATTTTCTTTATTGCATGGCACGGCCCGGTATTCATAGCAGTTGGGTTATTCTGCCACAAGGTGGCGCAGTGGTACTGCAGAAAAGCTGTGGCTTGTCCCGGCTTATAAAAACGGGCTTAACCATAGAGTTCCCCATTGTTTCCTCTGCAGTGGACTGCGAAGTTAGCAGATGGCTCTCTCTCTTGCGCAGGTGAGCGGTGCAAGTCTATTTCCATCCGTTTCTGGACCCTCACTGCTTCCCAGCCTCGGCTGACCGATCGGGTGAAGGTAGAAGAGCACTAGGGTCAAGTGCTCCTGGAGCGCAGCTCCAAGCCGCAGACCCTGTAACACAAAGGGTAGCCGGCCATAGGCTTTATGGTGAGCCTATTAGGGATGCAGATTTTCTGTCCTAGCTTCTGAGGGGGTGAGTAGTTTGGGGACTGTGTCCTCTCTTTTTCCTTTGGATCCCCCCTTCCTCCCCCTCCTTCCTCCCTTGACCATGGCTGCTCGCCGCTGCTTTTCTCTCTCTTCCCCCCCCCCTCTAACTTGGTTGGGGGGGGAGAGGTGGGGGTGTTACCGGCGAGTAGTCATATCTGTGGTGTTTTTACGTTTTTTGGTGTTTTCTGGTGTTTTTAGCTGCCGTGCCGCTTTGTACTGCGTTCCACGGCTGTGGGCACTATAACCTGAGGTGATTTTGCTTTGTCATCACGCCGGCCGGGTCACGTGAGCGCAGTTTTTTGCGCTCTTCGGGGGAACGGGGCCGGGTGATGACGCGTATCGCGTCGTTCACCTCGCGGCCCGCCCCTCGAGGTACCTCTGCCGGTGCCATTTTGGACGAGTTGTGCGTCTGGATTTCTCCCTTCCTGGCTGCAGCGCTGCTTCCTTCGGCGGGTCGCCTTATTCAGCAGCCTGTGCCTGTGTGACCCCGCGGTGTCTTTGGTCCGTGAGTCCCCCTTGGGGGGTTTTTAATTGAACCGGGGTGTATTTGCTGCGGGATGCTTATGTGTGATTTTACTTATCGGGAGGGATACCATTGGGTTGTGGTTTCTCCCGGCTCCACTCTTTTTCTCCCCCTCATCCCCCCTTTATTAACTTCTGGGGGCATCCCGTGAGAGGGCATCCCGGGTGGCTTTTGTATTAAGCCTGTACCCACTGCTGGCCTATTGCGTCTGTACTAATCACCATATGGAGGCTTCTGGGGATAGCGCGCTTGGGGGCCCTTCGGGGCAAGCACGGCTGTGTTCCATGTGTGGGGTATTCCCTGTGAGCAACAGTGTCACGGTGTGCGTGCCGTGCACTGAAAGTGTCCTTGCGCTTCAAGCTGGTTTGCCTGCTTTAGGTTCCAAGCTCTGCGCCTCACTCGGCTTCACCTACTCCCCCGCTCCTGCCCCAGTGAGGGGAATGTTGGCAGGGAGTCACATTCTGATCTGGCTCTGCGGGTGGCTAACATTGAAAAGCAGCTTGCCAGGAATGCTCCTAGGAAGGCCCCTGGCAAGAAGAGACACCTGGATCCCAGGCCCACTCCCCTTACTTAGATGTATGTGGGGATTGATGAGCTTGGTGGCTGTCACCCCCTTGAGATGGGGGAGCTCTCCCAGGATTCTGACTCCTCTGGGAACCAGCAGGAGGGTTGCGATAGTGACCCTGGGTCTGCGTCCGGAGAGGAATCCTGGTACCCTGAGGACACTGATAATCTGCTGTCACATATTTTTGAAATTTTGCACATTGCTGCCCCTGAGGTAGCTAAAAGAAAGCAGGGGGATCTTTTTCACCCTGGTAAACAGCGTCTAGAGTTCCCTGAGCAGGAACATTTTACCACCTTGGTGCTTAAAGAATGTGAACGTCCTAACAAGTTGCCTGCGGTGCCCAAGGGTTTGGATAAAAGGTATCCCTTTCCCGTTTATCTTGTTAAGAGGTGGTCATTTCCCCCTGAAGTGGACGCTCCCGTGCTAGGCTTGTCCAATACTTCTGTCATGCCTTCCCCTGACTCTACCACTCCGAGGGACAGCGAGGACCGGCGCATGGATCAAGTGGCCTGCCATGCTTTTACCTGTGTGGGGGCTGACCTGCGCCCTGTATGTGCTGCCGCCATTACTACTATTGCTCTTAAGAAACTGCTTAAGCGTCTCATTGATGGCACAACAGCTGGTAGTGTGGGGGAGGAATATAGGACTCTTACTTTGCACTGATTTTGTGGCCTTTATCCTTACTGCTATGGATGATGCTGTGCGGCTGTGTGGAAGGACCTCTGCGCTCTTGGTGGCTATGCGCTGCTCTGTCTGGTTGCGCCAGTGGGCAGCTGACGCTGCGGCTAAGAAAGATCTCACTGGCCTCCCCTTCGTGGGGCTGCAGCTGCCTCAGCGTAGTAGGCAGTCTCGGCCCTTTCGGGGGTACTCTGCCCCCCTCCCTTCCTTTCGCATTCCCAGAGGGGGCCGTGGCTCCCTCCTCTCCAGTGGTCGCAGAGATTCTTGGGGCTGTGGCAGAACCCGTGGTCGTCCCGGTCTCTCCGGGAATCCTAAGTCCAAACCCTCTCCTAAGCCCCCTCAGGCATGAAGGGGCACCCTCATCCATCTGGCTGGGGGGGGGGGGGGCGGCTTCGGCTCTCTGCTCACGTCTGGAGGCTTCATGTCTCAGACCGGTGGATTCAGGAGGTAGTGTCCTCCGGTTCCAAGATAGAGTTTGCAGCCTGGCCCCCCCCTCCAAGATTCATCAGATCCCGAATGTCTTTAAACCCCCTGTCCGCTTAGGGGTTGCTTCTGGCGGTTCATTGCCTGTTAGAGTCCGGAGTCATTTGTTTTGTGCCTCATCAAGAAAGAGGTACTATTCCAATCTTTTCACGGTCCCCAAAAAGGACGGCTCTCTGAGGCCCATTCTGGATCTGAAGGGCCTCCACAAATTTGTCAGATTCAGGCATTCTCGCATGGAGATGCTACGCTCTGCTGTCAGTACCCTTTGCCCAGGCGACTTCATGACCACTGTGGACATCAAGGATGCTTATCTTCATGTGCCTATCTTCCCAGATCATCAGAGATTTCTAAGGTTCGAGCTGCAGGATCAGCATTACCAGTTTGTGGCTCTACCCTTCGGTATGACCTCGGGTGTTCACCAAGATGCTGGCGGGAGTGATGGCTCTGCTAAGGAACCAGGGTGTCCGCATCATTCCTTACCTGGACGACATCCTGATTGAGTCTTTTCCTCAGGCCGAGCGGGACACTCAAATGGTGACATCCACTCTGGAGTCTTTCGGCTGGGTGATCAACTATCCCAAGTCTTCTCTGTCCCCGTCACTGGTGAGGACCTTTCTGGGCATGACGCTGGATACCTCTCAGGTCAAGGTGTTTCTTCCTCAGCAGAAGGTGGAGGGTCTTCAGCTGCAGGCTCGGGCTCTGCTGTCGTGTCCTTATCCCTCCATCCATCAGGGGATGCAGTTGGTGGGCCTGATGGTGTCCTGCTTTGAGGCAGTCCCCTTTGCTCAGTTTCACATGAGACCTCTTCAGTTGCACCTCTTGTCAGTTTGGAATCGGGACCCTGTGTCCCTGGATCAGGAATTTGTTCTGTCTCCCCTGGCCAGACAGTCTCTCTCGTGGTGGCTGGACTCAAGGAACCTTCTGGGGGGCAGGTCCTTCCTGCCCCCGTGCTGGGAAACGGTCACCACGGATGCCAGTCTGATCGACTGGGGAGGCTTCTGGAAGTCCCTGAGATTCCAGGGTCGGTGGGGCCCACGATTCCATCAACGTCCTGGAACTGAGGGCGATCAGGTTGGTTCTTTCTCGCCTATCCACTCACCTCCGGGGTCAGGCTGTTCAGATTCGCTCAGACAACCAGACAGCGGTTGCCTACATCAACCATCAGGGAGGGACTCGGAGCAAGCGAGCCTTCAAGGAAGTGTCCCTGATTCTGTCTTGGGCGGAACAGCATGTTCCCTGCACATGAGCGGTTTACATCCCAGGGGTGGAGAATCAGGTGGCGGACTCCCTGAGCAGGGGGATGTCTCGTCTGGGGGAGTGGTCTCTCAACAACCAGGTGTTTCTCTCCCTCTGTCTCCGCTGGGGTCAGCCGGACGTGGACCTGTTTGCATCCCGTCACAATCACGAACTTCCCAGATTTGTCTCTCTGCCTCAGGATTTTCTGGCCTTCGCCAAGGATGCCTTGGCAATACCTTGGACGGAGTTTCAGCTTCTCTGTGTTCCCTCCGTTTCCTCTCCTGGGCAGGGTCATGCGCAAGATAGCCCAGGAGCGGGTACCAGCCATACTGGTGGCCCCTTGTTGGCCAAGAAGTATTTGGTTCGCAGACGTCGTGCGGTTGGCAGTAGACCGGCACGTCTTGCCCAAGGATCCAGATCTTCTCACCCAGGGGCAGCTACGCCTTCCCAATTTACAAGCTTTAATGGCTTGGCTGCTGAAACCTCCATATTGATGGAAAAGGGGTTGCCTGCTTCTGTTGTTGATACCATGATTCGGGCTAGGAAGAAGTCCTCGTCCTTTATCCATTACAGGGTCTGGCATGCTTATTATTGACCCTTAAGGTAACCTTTCTGGTCTCTATCACTTCTGTAAGGCGAGTTTCTGAGCTAGCGGCACTTTCCATCAAACCTCATGATTTTGAGAGACATCAGGATAAAGTGTTGTTTCGGCTCAAGCCGGACTTCCTGCCAAAGTTTGTGTCTGCCTTTCATCTTAATCGGGACATTGTCTTGCCTTCATTGTGTCCTAATCCTGCTAATTCCAAGGAGCGGACTCTGCATTCCCTGGATGTGGTCAGGGCTCTGAAGTTTTATTTGGTCGCCACTGAGCCTTTCAGGAAGTCTGATGCTCTTTTTGTTCTCACTTCTGGACCTAGAAAGGGTTTGCCTCCGGCTAAATCCACTATCAGCAAGTGGATCCGTCAGGCGGTGGTTCAAGCCTATTCTGCTAAGGGAAAGGAACCTCCCTTTAGGATTACTGCTCATTCCACTCGTGCTATTGGTGCCTCTTGGGCTTTTCAGCACCAAGCTTCTGTTGAACAAGTTTGCAAGGCTGCTACTTGGTCTTCTGTTCGTACCTTTTCCAAGTTTTACAAGGTTGATGTTAAGGCCTCAGCGGATGCTGCTTTTGGCCGCAAGGTGCTTCAGGCGGTAGTGACTTGAACTACTGGCCGTTACTCTTTGGGGATCCCACCCTACTCTGGACACTGCTTTTGGATGTCCCAACTGTTATGAATACCGAAGCGGGCCGTGCCATGCAATAAAGAAACAATTCTGTGAGTACTCACCTGTAGAATTGTTTTTGTTCTTGCCTGGCACGGCCCGCTTCGCCCCACCCTTGTTATCGTTATTCTTGGTTGCCTCTTTATGGTGATTGTTCCAAGTCAGTTGGGGTTATTTTACCTTTTTTATATTTTTTACTTATTCTCTCCCGGCTTCTTGTCTCACTGCTTGTGTATGCTGGGGAACTCTATGGTTAAACCCGTTTTTATAGGGAGCTGGGACAAGCCACCTCTTTTCTGCAGTACCACTGCGCCACCTTGTGGCGGAATAACCTAACTGTTATGAATACCGAAGCGGGCCGTGCCATGCAAGAACAAAAACAATTCTACAGGTGAGTACTCACAGAATTGCTTTTATTTTGTTTGTTTATAGCTTTAAACATCAGCTCTGTGTGGTTTATGTGGTTCCCGATCCGCCAGTTCTCCGCGTCTTGTCTCCCGTCCAGAAAGAGCGCCATATAAATTGTACGTTTTACCTGAGGCGTATTACCAGGTCACCCCGGCTGATGTAACCCGAGCAGCGCGCGTCCAGGCCAAACGTGTAATCTGGGATAGACCCATAGCCGCTAAGTGCTCCGTTAGATAAACTTACACAGACCTGGAACGCCTTCGCTCACCGTCTAGCCTCTCTCCCGGCCTGATTTCTTAATGGGTTAACGATCTGCCTCATCGCAGCGACACCTCCCCGTCTGACAGACCGCTCTCTGCCCTCAACACTAATGCAGACAAGGCCACGGGCTCCCACCGCTCGCTCGTATGAGTGCGATAAAACGTTTTGTGTTTAAACCTTTCAGGGTTTTTTTCCCCTCTTCCAATTATTATGTCGCTGGTGTGACTTGACAAGAGGAAAGGGAGATTAAACAATGTGTCCCCGTCACTTGCGCGCTATTCCAGGGTATCACTCACCAGAACATGAAAGCCACTTTCTAGCCATCTCTAGCCATGGGTGTACTCTTGAAAATAAATACCTGAATGGTTTGCATTAAAGGGCCTTCAAAACTTAAAGGTACGCTCCAGTGAAACGTTTTGCTTCGAACTTAAAGCTGACCTTTGCTCTAAATAAGGGTCTATCTTGTATGTTTGCCCCACCCTGTACATACAGATTGCCCACATTAATCCTGACCTTGACCCTGAATAATCTTGTATGTTTCCCCCCCCCCCCCCCCCCCGTACATACAGATTGCCGACAATAATCCAGACCTTCACCCTGAATAAGAGCCTATCTTGTATGTTTCCCCCACCCTGTACATACAGATTGTTCACATTTAATCCAGACCTTCACCCTGAATAAGAGCCTATCTTGTATGTCCCCCCCCCCCCCCGTACATACAGATTGCCGACAATAATCCAGACCTTCACCCTGAATAAGAGCCTATCTTGTATGTTTCCCCCACCCTGTACATACAGATTGTTCACATTTAATCCAGACCTTCACCCTGAATAAGAGCCTATCTTGTATGTTTCCCCCACCCTGTACATATAGATTGCCCACATTTAATCCGGACCTTCACCCTGAATAAGAGCCTATCTTATATGTTTCCCACACCCTGTACATACAGATTGCCCACATTAATCCGGACCATCACCCTGAATAAGAATAGCTTTCTTTTGTTTTTGGCTGAAAATGTACTTTTAGGCCCTCTCAAACTGCTTATGCAACTGATCATAAGAGGGCAAGCAATTAACCAGGGGTGTAACTTGATTGTGTGCAACCGCACCAGGGCCCAGAAGGCCAGGGGGGCCCATCATTATTGCTCCTCCACCTTATGTATCATTTTTGTCTCACTTGGCATCATAAAGGAAGCTTCATTTGTCATTAGTCTTTAGTCTAGTCTTTAGTCATTAGTTGTCTAGTTCCACCTGATTGAGTTAAAAGACAGAAAAAATGTACTGTTTGACCGTGAAAGGGCCCCATTTATTATTCACACCAGGACTCCGTCATATTTAGTTACGGCACTGCAATTTACTAAACTTTTTTTTTTTTACTGGAGGTCCACTTTAAAGTGGACCAAAAACCAGCTCGATCGGGCCAGGAAATCTATAAGATTCCCAGGCCAATCATTTAATGAAAAACCCAAACCCTTTGAACTATTCCCCAGCATTTAAAATTAATATATTTTAAGTTTTTAGTCACTTACTTATTTTTTTCCCCACTGGGCTGCAACTCTGTTCAAGACTCTAGGATACATGCGCCGCCATCTTGCCTCAGAAGCATCACATACTGAGGAGAGGAGAGCGGGAGAAAGGATGAGTTTTGATGTGAGCAGTCTGTATGTACAGGGTGGGGGGTAAACATAGATAGGCTCTTATTCAGGGTGAAGGTCCTGTTTAAGAGTGACATGTGGTGTGCAAAGCTGCAAAGGGATCCACATAGACCTGGTGTAGTCCATACATAGAAACAACAACAAGAAACAATGGAGCATTAAGGCATTGCCTTTTAATGTGTGTAATCTGTATGTACAGGGTGAGGGAAAGCATTTAAACTATGCTCTTATTCAGGGTGAAGGTCCACTTTAACTGAAATTCCTGAGTCACATTGCCAGATTCACTCCTAAGGCACTTACATTGATCTTGGTCATGTCAGGCTCGTGTGCCGCTGGTCAACCCCAGA
This sequence comes from Gastrophryne carolinensis, assembly GCA_027917425.1. Lineage (NCBI taxonomy): Eukaryota > Metazoa > Chordata > Amphibia > Anura > Microhylidae > Gastrophryne > Gastrophryne carolinensis. The sequence goes on from CM051234.1 coordinate 33,680,342, forward strand.
GATCAGCTGACATTGCTTGGTTAGATGTGATGCTTCAGCACTCCGATTCCGTGAGCTTGTGCCACCTTCTGCCTCATGGCTGAGCTTTTCCATTTCATGGTTTTCTAGTAACTGAGCGGAAATTTGATGAACTGATTTGTTGGGAAAGTGGCATTCTGTGACCGGGCCTCGTTGAGCTGTTCTCACTCTTGCTTCACCATGGCAGAACTAACGGTTAACAGGTCTTGTAGTATGGGAATCTCAATAGCAGTTGTTTCGGGAAGGTTGAGTACTATAGCTGGCACCTTGAGGAAGTGGGTTTCCCAGGGTCGGCAGGGACACCACTAAGCCTTCACATAGGTGAAATTATTTCATGTTTATACTCATTTCTGTTGTTTCTCTTGGTACCGCCAAACTGCTCAAAGTACATAACCTGCTCAAAGCAACTGGGATTTCCTATTTGACATATAGATTACTACATAGAACATATTAAGATAAGACAGGTGGGGTCTGGTCATCTATAATCTCTTATTATCATCTGGAAGAGGTGTTGCAGAAGCAGCAGTGGCAATGAGGCTCACTAGGTCAGGGGTCTGGCAAATGGCTGCTTCACCTCCTGATTCCATTAGAAGAAATGGTCTCCCAGGGCAGAAATGTTAAAGATGATAAAGTAGAGAATACTTAGGGACGCTTAGCTACAACAAATAGCTAATGCATATGTGTTCGCTATATCTATCAGATTCCAGACATTTGTGGTTGACCGGTGTAGGCACGCACCCTGTCAGAGGACAGCGGTGATATGGTCCATAAGTGGAATTGAAAGGAGTAATTTGGAGGTTGGTGGTGAGTTAAGCCTGCAGGGGTGCATAAGTGGAGCCTGAATCTGGATGCCGAGGGGGGGAGGGGGGGAATCAGCAGCCCTTAAATCTTATACATTTGTGAATGGCCGGTCTAGGCATGCACCCTGTCAGAGGGCAGCAGTAATGTGGTCCATAAGTGGAATTGAAGGAGTAATGTGGAAGTTGTTGGTGAGTTAAGCTTGGAGGGATGGATAATTGGAACCTGAATCTGGATGCCCCAAGGGCAGGGATTCGGGCAGCCTTGGAAACGTATATATTTGTGAATGGCCGGTGTAGGCATGCACCCTGTCAGAGGGCAGCTGTGATGCGTTCCGTATGTGGAATTGAAAGGTGTAATGTGAAGGTTGTTGGTGAGTTAAAGTGGTCCAAAACCGGTCGCATGTGTCGCTCGTTCAATCAGCTCGCTCGGAGCTGCTGACATCACGTTGTTTACGCCTTTGCCTAAGGCCAGAGACTCCGAGCACGCTGGCGGATGCATCCCCCCGCTTCCCTCTAATAGGGAGCGTGCCTGTGCCACCCGTTCACAAATGCCTGTCGAGAGCACGTGCCCTGCTAGAGAGATAGGGAGGTGGGGCTGCGGCTCGCGGATGCGCCGTTGCACCGGGAGGCAAGGTAAATGTATGGGGCGACCTGGGGTGTTTCACACAGCGGGGCATCCTGATGTTGGATGCCCTCGGGGGAGGGAATCAATCGGCTGGGGAATCTTATATATTCCTCGGCCAATTGAGCTGCGTTTTGGTCCACTTTAAGCTTGGAAGGGTGAAAGCTGCATGATCAATCTGATGGGCTAGGAGGACCCCAAGCAAGTTAGACAGAAGCTGCTGCAGGGCAGCCATAAGTGCCAGCCTCCGGGCCCCCCTATAAGGTGCCAGCCACCAGGCCTCTCTATAGGAGTCCTACCTGTACTGCCCTGATGGCAGCCCTATGCATTCATTGCAATATTTGTTGTAAGTCCCTAAGTGTTATCTAGCTTCTCATCTGAATTTTGCGAGTGTGCAGAGCGATAAATTGGCTTTTGGATGAGTAGACAAGTCAGCTAAAATCCTTACGACCTGGCCAAACCCTGTACTCGTCTAGCGTGGATTTCTGGGATAAGCCATCTTTAGTATTCTTGAGCTAATGATGTATGGATTACTCTATAGAAAGGATTAAGGTATGTCAGATAGGGTAACGTCATTAATAACTAATCTAGCAAAGGGCTAGCTGAGGCAGCAATGGCATCCGGGGCTCGTGAGGTCAGGGGTTTGTCAAATGATGGCTTTACCTCCTCGTTCAGTCAGGACGTGCATGCAGCACATTTCAGATTGGCTGTGTAAGCTTCTAGTAGGTTAACCAACACAACAACATGATTATGTATGACCCACCCTAGATCAAGTTAAGGTTCTTCCATGACCGAATATAGGCTCCTTAATGGTGGTTTTACTCTTCAGTGTTTAGTATATATGAATTCTGTAATAACGATGCTTTAGGGGGGTCTTCACAGCCCTCCCTCCCGTGTGATGGCCATTGACTGTCACCTCGTATGTGTACAGCTTTCTGACAACTAAAGATAATACTCTGTGTGTTCTCTCGGAGGAAAAGGGTGTTCCTGGGCTGATAAGATTGGGCTGTTCTTCATGCTGGACACCAGCAGTTCACGGTACGGTTACTGTGTCAAAGCTTAAGTTGCAACAGCAGCTTTTTTTTTAAAACCGTAAATAAGATAAAAAGAAAAAACTTTACGTGACCTGGTTGTTTGCTCACTGAATGATGGGGTCCTGTAAGGGGGGTCCTGTAAGGTGGTATTTGGGAGAACACAAGTGGCGCGACTGTGGAATAAAAACCATTGTCTGAAAAGGTTTAAACCTCAGAAATTCCCCATGGGATTTACCTTAGAACCTCAAAAATTACCTCAGAACCTCTGAAATTACCACAGATTTACCTTAGAACCTCCCAAATTACCTCAGGATTTACCTTAGAACCTCCCAAATTACCTCAGGATTTACCTTAGAACCTCCCAAATTACCTGAGGATTTACCTTAGAACCTCTGAAATTATCTCAGATTTACCTTAGAACCTTCGAAATTACCTCAGGAATTACCTTAGAACCTCAGAAATTACCTAAGGATTTACCTTAGAACCTCCAAATTTACCTTAGAACCTCTGAAATTACTTCAGATTTACCTTAGAATCTTTTGAAAATTACCTCAGGATTTACCTTAGAACCTCCGAAATTACCTCGGGATTTACCTTAGAACCTCCGAAATTACCTCGGGATTTTCCTTAGAACCTCCGAAATTACCTCGGGATTTTCCTTAGAACCCCCGAAATTACCTCGGGATTTTCCTTAGAACCTCCGAAATTACCTCAGGATTTTCCTTAGAACCTCCGAAATTACCTTAGGATTTACCTTAGAACCTCCAAAATTACCTCAGGATTTACCTTAGAACCTCCAAAATTACCTCAGGATTTACCTTAGAACCTCCAAAATTACCTCAGGATTTACCTTAAAACCTCCAAAATTACCCCAGAAATTGTATTTGTTTGACAGGTCCATGCATAACTTTGATAAGGCCCCAGCTCTCCCAACAGTGAGCCATAGACGCCACAAAAAGGACACGACATGCATGCACTTTGTGCTGCATTTTTGTTGCATTTACATCAATGTAGTGCAGAGATTTGATTTAGAAGGGTAAGTAATTTTTCCACTTTCGTGTATATATATATATATTTACTTTAACCCTTAAGCATTTGCATAGTGTTCCATGATCAGGCGATAATCATTTGAATACGGTGGTTGTCGGAAAGAAGCGTTGAGAAGTACACTTAAACCGGACCTTCACCATGATTTATTGAAAAGCCCAAACTTTTAAAAAACTATTCCCCAGCATCTAAAGTTAATAAATTTTAAGTTTTTAGTCACTTATTATTCTTTCCCACACTGGGCTTCAACTCTGTTCAGGACTTTAGGATACGGGCGCCGCCATCTTGACTTCACTTGAAGCATCACACTTACTGAGGAGAGGAGTGCGGGTTAAAGCTGTGCTTTGCTCAGACAGAGCAGAGCTGGGGTCAGAAAAAGGTCAGCAATCCCAGAATGCAGAGCAGCACAGTCAGAAGGCACTTCCTGTTTGCAGGCTGCCTGACGTTCCATGAGCCACCATCTTGGATGTTTAAAGGCTCATAGCATGCAGTAGATGCAGGTAGGATGATTTTTAATGTGGGCAGGGTGGTGGAAACATATAAGATAGACCCTTATTCAGAGTGAAGGACCGCTTTAAAGGGACAGTTAATCATAAGGCAGCAAGACGCTCACCTGAATTTGTCCCATGTGCCTCTCTTCTCCTTTATGTCCTGCAGTGTGCTGTATACGGAGATATCAAATCACCCAGATTTTCAGAGTCACCTGGTTTTTACACCCCCCCTTCACCCTGTCAAACTATGAAATCACCCTGCAAAATAGGAATTTCTTCCTTCTCCCCACCGATTTTCTTTAACCCGTGTGTTATGGGTTAGCATATGCCACTAAATGATTGGATGGCCATCCAGCCCTTACTATTGGCTGCCTCTGACTTCTTCTAAGTGTTTGGTTGGCTAGATTTGTCTAGAATACCCTGTCAGCCATAGAACTGGAGGAACAGTGCGGTGACTGCAAAACACTCTGCTTGATGCCACGTTTGATCACCTCAGAATCCTGGAAGTGGGTGAGTATGCTGCATGGCGGGGTTCCCTAAGGATTTACACTGTGGGGCATCAGGCCTCCCCCTAGGACACATTCTAAGTGGAACAAAAATATATTGAAACTTTTGTTCTGCTTTAATTTCTGTGATCGCTGTTGGGCACTCAGTCCAGGCAACAGCAAGAATAAGGAAGCAACAAGCTCACCTAAAGCCTGTCTCATGTGCCTCTCCTCCAAGGCAAGTTGCCCCTTGCCTGGAGTCATGTCCGCAAGTGTTGGCACCCCTGACATTTTTCCAGATTTTTTTTGTTAGAAATATATTTGTTTCCTTTGTGTGTATTGGAACAACACAAAAAAAGGAGAACAAAAAGCCAAAATATATTTAATTTACCCGCAAAACTCAAAAAATGGGCTGGACAAATGTATTATTTGGTTGCACATGCTTGGGAATAAATACCCTAAATACCATGCTCCTGCGGGGTCTCTCCACCACTTGACTGGTCCCAACACCACCAGATCTCCTCCGGCTGGGTCCCACTGCTACCAGATCTCTTTCTGCTGGGACCCACTGCTGCCAGATATTCTCCTGCTAGGTCCCACCACCACCAGATCTCCTGCTGGGTCCCACCACCATCATATCTCTTCCTCCTCGGGCCTAGCGCCAACATCCTCTTGCTGGGTCTCGCCACCACTTGACCGGTTCCAACCCTACCACATCTCCTCCGGCTGGGTCCCACTGCTACCGGATCTCTTTCTGCTGGGACCCACTGCTGCCAGATATTCTCCTGCTAGGTCCCACCACCACCAGATCTCCTGCTGGGTCCCACCACCATCATATCTGTTCCTTCTCGGGCCCACCGCCAACATCCTCTTGCTGGGTCTTGCCCCCACTTGACTGGTTCCAACCCCACCATATCTCCTCCTGCTGGGTCGTCGTTACTGCAGGATCTCTTTCTGCTAGGTCCCACTGCTGCCAGATATTCTCCTGCTGGGTCCCACCACCACCAGATCTGCTGGGTCCCACTGCCGTCACAGCTCTTCCTCCTCTGGCCCACCGCCAACATCCTCCTGCTGGGTCTCGCCACCACTTGACTGGTTCCAACCCCACCATATCTCCTCCTGCTGGGTCGTCCTAATGCAGGATCTCTTTCTGCTTGGTCCCACTGCTGCCAGATATTCTCCTGCTGGGTCCCACCGCCACCAGATCGCCTGCTGGGTCCCACCGCCACCAGATCGCCTGCTGGGTCCCACCGCCACCAGATCGCCTGCTGGGTCCCACCGCTGCCAGATCGCCTGCTGGATCCCACCGCCGCCAGATCGCCTGCTGGGTCCCACCACCACCAGATCGCCTGCTGGGTCCCACCACCACCACCAGATCGCCTGCTGGGTCCCACCACCACCACCACCAGATCGCCTGCTGGTTCCCACCACCACCACCAGATCGCCTGCTGGTTCCCACCACCACCACCAGATCGCCTGCTGGTTCCCACCACCACCACCAGATCGCCTGCTGGTTCCCACCACCACCACCAGATCGCCTGCTGGGTCCCACCACCACCAGATCGCCTGCTGGGTCCCACCGCTGCCAGATCTCCTTTTGATGGGTTCCATTGCTGACAGATTTCCACCTGCTGGTTCCCACCACCAGGTATCCTCTCACCAGGTCCCCCACTACCATCACTGCAAGATCTCTGCTGTCAGGTACAGCTGCCTCTTGTGCTTCTCCAATTTTTTCTGGCCAACCTACCAGATGGCCACCAGCCAGGTCTTGTGATAGGCTGTCAGATTGACTATGAGCAAAGGGGGTGGGAGCAGCTCAATCACTATTATTCATACAAAATTATTATTATTATTCAGGGCCTCGGAACCAATTTACTGCCCAGTTTAACCCTCTCATCATCTAAGTATTAAGCACCAAACATGTCTAGCTATGTGGAAAGACAGAGATTTGGTTGCACATATCTGCACATATCAAGCACTGCGATCGCCAAGGCATGGGTTGACCGTGCCCCTCTGGACATTGAGAGAAGACAGTCTGATGTCAGATTCTTTTGACACGGTGATCGTATCCACACACGACGTGCAGTTACCCTAAGTCACGGGAAGTCCTTCCTGAAAATGACAGTATTACTACTTAGACACGCAATAATTTCCTTATTTGACCATAATCCTGGAGATGGGACGTTCTATTAGACCGGACCCTCACCCTGAATAAGAGCCTATCTTGTATGTTTCTGCCACCCTATACATACAGATTGCCGCATTAAAAATCACCCTACCTGCACCTAGTGCATATTCTGAGCTTTTAAACATGGCAGACCATGGAGCATCAGGCAGCCTGCAGACAGACAGTGTCTTCTGACTATGCCGCTCTGCATTCTGGGATTGCTTTCCTTTCCCTGACCCCAGTTCTGCTCTGCCTGTGCAAAGCACAGCTATAACCCCACCCCCTGCACTCCTCGGTGTGCGTGTGTGTGTGTGTGTGTGATGCTTCTGAGGCAAGATGGCGGCACCCATATCTTAAAGTCCTGAACAGAGTTGCAGCCCAGCAGAGGGAAGAATAAAAAGTAAGCAACTAAAAACTTAAAATATATTAATTTTGATGCTGGGGAATAGTTTAAACCAGACCTTCATCATAATTTATTGAAAAGCCCAAACCTCAAAAAACGATTCCCCAGCATCTAAAATTAATATATTTTATGTTTTTAGTCACTTATTATTATTTCCCCCTTTTCCCCGCTGCAACTCTGTTCAGGACTTTAGGATACGGGCGCCGCCATCTCGCCTCAGAAACATCACACTTACTAAGGAGAGGCGAGCAGGATAAAGTGCAGGGGGCGGGTTATAGCTGTGCTTTGCACAGACAGAGCAGAGCTGGGGTCAGGAGAAGCACAGCAATCCCAGAATGCAGAGCAGAACAGTCAGAAGACACTGCCTGATGTTCCACGAGGCATCATCTTGGATGTTTAAAGGCTCATAACGTGCAGTAGATGCAGGATGGATTATTTTTAATGTGAGCAATCTGTATGTACAGGGTGGGGGAAAAATATAAGATAGACTCTTATTCTAGGTGAAGATCCGGATTAATGTGAGCAATCTGTATGTACAGGGGGAGGAAACATATAAGATAGGCTCTTATTCAGAGGGAAGTTCCGGATTAATGTGAGCAATCTGTATGTACAGGGTGTGGGAAACATATAAGATAGACTCTTATTCAATGTGAAGGCCCGGATTAATGTGAGCAATCTGTATGTACAGGGGGAGGAAACATATAAGATATGCTCTTATTCAGAGGGAAGGTCCGGATTAATGTGAGCAATCTGTATGTACATGGTGTGGGAAACTTAAGATATGCTCTTATTCAGAGTAAAGGATCGCTGTAAGGGTTTGGGCTTTTTAATAAATGATGCTGAAGGCCCGGTTTAAAGCCAATGATCTATACAGTAAACCTGTAACAGGTGTCTGCTTATTTTCTGCAGTTAATTTTCAGTCCCCCCGAATCCTTTGGCCCACTTTATAAAAGAGTTTTCTTGGAGTAAATGCCGTTCCTCCAGCCTCATTACACAGCTCCAGCTACTTCGATTCTCTCCCCTGTTTACATCTCGCCGCAGCCCCCTCCCCTATACGGGGACCCCGGCATCGGACGGAGCTGCACTTGTCGTTGAACTCTGCATGGCCTCTCCGTGCAGGCGTCCGGATCTCTCCCTTCTCCCAGCCGGCCTGAAATGAAACGTTTTGGGTCACGGGGAGTTGAGTGGCGTGTGTGCAGCCGGTGCTTTTCTGTAAGAGAAGTTATAATTAACCTGCTACGAGGTGTTACTCTGAACTCTGCGTGTCCCCTTGACACCCTGGCTGAACCTGAACTCCAGGGAACCTCAAAACAGGTGCAGCGAGCGGGCGTGGCGGAACTAATTACCGTTTCCAGCGAAGATCACAAGCCGAGCATTTAACCTTTGTCATTCCTGCCGCATTGCTCAGGTTAGAATATACCCGGGGGAGGCAGACGAGCCTGTGTTTGGGCCCCCTCGTTGCGCCCCAGGTGAGGCATGTAAGTCCCAGGCACGCAGAAGGGCCAGATTTTTATAATGACTGCGCCGTGATGCCTGCGCCATTATTGGATTTCAGCCCCGCTGGCTAATTGTTAAGCCTTTGCTAGGGGCAAGATTTCATATTGTTGTCTCATTCTTGCTGGGAAACCTTTGGGGGCGGGGGGGTAGGTAACTGTAAGGTCAGCTATGGCCTTTTGTTTTTGAACATAGGTATTTCAACCGGAACAACGCCCTATAGAATTAAGAGCTGGCCGCACGCTGCCCGACCGCATGGGGGAACCAAGCGGGTGGGTGGCCGGCCCTGAAGTCTAAATTAGGTGGCTCTCACCTGATACCACTTGTCACGATTGCACTCTATCAGCCCAGCCAAGACGCTAGAGAGAGTGTGATGGTGCAAGGGTTAAAGCCACCAGACCCCTGGGTATTCACTACTAGTCCCAGCAAGTCACCAAATTAACCCTTTGATAAGCATGTTTCACCAGAGCTTCCTTCAGAAAGGTGAGCTCATATATTTAGAGATCAAAGGCCAGAGCTGATTAATTAAACATTTAATCTGATAAAAAAAGGTATCACAGTGCTAGATGTAATATACAGAAACAAATGACATACAGGTACAAAAATTCATAAGAGTACAACAAGACCAGTTCAGCAAGATGAGTGGACAGTGTAGCCAGGCAGTGGGAAAAGCAAGCAGGATGCTCGGCTGCATAGCTCGAGGCATCACCAGTAGGAAGAGGGAGGTTGTGATGCCGCTGTATAGAGCCCTGGTGAGGCCACAGCTAGAATACTGTGTGCAGTTCTGGAGACCTCCCCTGCAAAAAGACATTATTCAAATAGAACGTGTTCAAAGGTGGGCAACAAAAATGGTGGAATGACTTAAACTTAAAATTTATCAGGAGAGACTTAAAGAACTTAATTTGTACAGTCTGGAGGAAAGAAGGGAGAGAGGGGACATGATGGAGACCTTTATATATGTGACAGGAGGGAATAAGGTTCAGGAGGGAAGTGTTTTTAAGAAGAAACTTAATGATAGAACAAGGGGCCCAACCTGAAGCTAGTCGGGGGGAAGATCAGGAGCAATGTTAGAAAATATTATTTTACAGAAAGAGTAGTAGATGCTTGGAACAAACTTCCAGCAGAGGTAGTTGAAAAATCAACAGTCACTGAATTTAAACATGCCTGGGATAAGCCTCCATCTATCCTAAGATAAAGAGAACATACAGTATACACATAAGATACAGAGAACATACAGTATACACATAAGATACAGAGAACATACAGTATATACATAAGATACAGAGAACATACAGTATACACATAAGATACAGAGAACATACAGTATACACATAAGATACAGAGAACATACAGTATACACATAAGATATAGAGAACATACAGTATACACATAAGATACAGAGAACATACAGTATACACATAAGATACAGAGAACATACAGTATACACATAAGATATAGAGAACATACAGTATACACATAAGATAAAGAGAACATACAGTATACACATAAGATACAGAGAACATACAGTATATACATAAGATACAGAGAACATACAGTATACACATAAGATAAAGAGAACATACAGTATATACATAAGATACAGAGAACATACAGTATACACATAAGGGCAGACTAGATGGACCGTATGGTCTCCTTCTGCCGTCAACCTTCTATGTTTCTATAAAGTCCTTACAGCATAATGGCGTAGCAGTCCTTGTGAGTGAGTCTCCAGATGTTGCTTAAGGTCTTATGTCCAGCGTTTTGCCACAGGCTTGTGACCCAGCTTTCTGATTTAGCTTCTGACTTAGAATATAAGTTTTATTAGCTAAATTTAGGAGGGAAGAGCTTCACCCCCCCCTCCCCTCTGACCCCACCTAGTGAGGGCATTTCTCTCCCAGGTCCCTTATCAGTTTTGGTTTTATGGTGGGTCCTGCGACAGCACATCCTGCTGCTACAAAAGCTTTTGACTTCAAAGAAGGAAGTACCACAAACAGAACCCCCCATAAATGGGGAATACACAAAACACAGTCTGAGTGACCCCTCACCCAGGTCTTGGACTATACATTATACACAAATACAATTATAATACACATGCTTATTCTATAATCAGGCCTTAGGCCTGACACCACTAAAATGTTAGTGCACTCCCTGGTTATATCCCAACTACACATCAGCAGCACGCTCTATTGTGGTTTCCCAACAAACAGGCTGGCACCCCTCCAGTCTATTTTGAACTCTGCTGCTCGCCTCATCCACTTCTCCTTGTGCTTCTCGAGCACTGCTCCCCTCTGTCAATCCCTCCACTGGTTACCTGTCTCTCAGTTCAAACTTGTAACACTAACCTACAAAGCTCTCTCCAGCCAGGCACCTCCCTACATTTCATCTCTGATCCAGCGTTACCATAGCAAACGTAACCTGCGCTCTGCCTCTGTGATATTCTGTCCTCCTCCTTGGTTACCTCCTCGCACTTCCACCTTCAAGACTTCTCCCGTGCCTCCCCACTTCTCTGGAATGCACTCTCCCGCTCAATCTGTCACTCTCCAACACACCGAGCCTTTAAAAGTGCCCTCAAAACTCATTCTTTCAGACTAGTCTATAACCTGGCTTAAACCGGACCTTCAGCATGATTTAATGAAAAAAACACTTAAAAAACTATTCCCCAGCATCTAAAATTAATATATTTTAAGTTTTTAGTCACTTATTATTCTTTCTCCCACCGGGCTGCAACTCTGTTCAGGACTCTAAGATACGGGCGCCGCCATCTTGCCTCAGAAGCATCACATACTGAGGAGAGGAGAGCGGGATACAGTACAGGGGGGTGGGTTATAGCTGTGCTGTACACAGAGAGCAGAGCAGGGAAAGGACAGCAATCCCAGAATGCAGAGTGGCACAGTCAGAGGACACTTCCTGTTTGCAGGCTGCCTAATGCTCCATAAGCCATTAGAGCCGCTATCTTGGATGTTTAAAGGCTCATAATGCAGTAGATGTAGGTAGGATGATCTTTATTGTGGGCAATCTATGTACAGGGCGTGGAAAACATATAAGATAGGCTCCTATTCAGGGTGAAGGTTCACTTTAAACTGGACCAGCACCCGTCATTACTTTAATAGCTGATAGCAAGAACCTCGGGGGGGGCATCCGGAACGCTGGATGTCCCACGCACCTAACTGCACAGAATTCTGAGAATACTCACCTTCATTACGAGCCAGCGACGGGAAAGGAGTCCCGTGATTGACCACGGGGCGGTCAGGTGGGCAGGTCCTGCAGGCAGGTGGCACAGAGGACGCGACTACGGCCCACGTGACTGCCCAGCGGCCAATCGCGGGACTCCTTTTCCGGCGCTGGCTCGTAATGAAGGTGAGTATTCTTAGCGTTCTGTGCAGTTAGGTGCGAGGGGGGCTCCAACGTTCTGGACGCCCCCCTGAGATTCTTGCTATCAGCAGAGAGAAGGACCAACACCCGTTAAAGTAATAACGGGTGTTGTTCCGGTTGAACTTAGACTCCAGAGCTGGCCGCGCGCTGCCCGCCCTCTTGGGGGCACCAAGCAGATGGGTGGTCAGCATGTGGCCAGCCCTGGAGTCTAAATGACGTGCCTCTCACCTGATATCACTAAAATGTTAGTGCACGCCCTGGTCATATCCCAACTACACTACAGCAGCACGCTCCATTGTGGTTTCTCTACAAACAGGCTGGCTCCCCTCCAATCTATTCTGAATTCTGCTGCTCGCCTCATCCACCTCTCCTCTCGCTTCTCTAGCGCTGCTGCCCTCTGTCAGTCCCTACTCTGTCTTTGGAGGGACTGTCCCTCTTTTGAGTCCATGTCCCCGTATCCCTCGTTGTTGTTCTTTGTCCTCCTTTGAGGTTTAATATGCAGATTTGCCTATTCAAAGTGTTTCTATGGTTGTAACTGTTACGCCCTATCTCCTATCCATCCCTCAATGAGGGGTGTGGCTTAATTTAACAACTGTCCCTTATTCCCACCCTCAAAAGTTGAAAGGTATGCAGGGGTGTAGCTGAGAGAGCAGGAGGGACACATTCCCCGGGTGCAGAAGGTCGGGGGGGCACCAAGGGGGGGGGGGCTAAGCACAGGTGGGATCACCATTTTGAATCTTTGCCCCAGGTGCCAGAGAGCCTAACTATGCTTCTGCTAGGGGAGTAGCTAAGGGGGCGGGCGGGCACATTCCCCAGGTACAGCAGATCAGGGAGGCACCAAGGTGGGGGGGGCTGAGCACAGGTGGGGATGCGATTTAAAATCTTTGCCCTGGGTGCCAGAAAGCCTAGCTACACCTCTGCTGGGGGCATAGCTGGGGGGCAGGGGCAATGGGTCGGGGGGGGGTCTGAGCACAGGTGAGGGACGCCATTTCGAATCTTTGCCCTGGGTGCCAGAATGCCTCTTCCAGGGGCGTAGCTAGGTGATGCAGGGGGCACATTCCCCAGGTGCAGCAGGTCAGGGATGCACCAAGGGGGGGGGGCCTGAGCACAGGTGGGGGACGCCATTTCGAATCTTTGCCCTGGGTGCCAGAATGCCTCTTCAGGGGCGTAGCTAGGTGATGCAGGGGGCACATTCCCCAGGTGCAGTAGGTCAGGGAGGCACCAAGGGGGGGGCCTGAGCACAGGTGGGGGACGCCATTTCGAATCTTTGCCCTGGGTGCCAGAATGCCTCTTCCAGGGGCGTAGCTAGGTGATGCAGGGGGCACATTCCCCAGGTGCAGCAGGCTAGGGGGTGCCAAGGGAGGGGTCTCAAGCACAGGTGGCTCTGGCTTTACTCCTCTGGCTCTGAGAGCCAAATGTGGCCCTCGGGTTGCAGGTTGGGCACATGTGCTGTACAGTATGTTTTACCTTGTCTGTAATCATACCTTGTCATGTGTGCGGAAGTTGATAGCGCTATATAAATAATAATTAACAATAATAATAATATCAGGTCTGACATTATACACGTTCTTTTATGCCCCCAGTCAGTCCTCCTTTAGGTCTGCTTTAATTCCTCCGGAGATGTGTGACCTGCCTGGCTCACACTGATGCTAACCAAGCAGCTATTTTCCAATTGGCCTCATATCATGTCTCTGTGATCCCGACTTCCCAGAGGTCACTCTAGTATCTTCTCATAGTTTCCCAGGTTAAGGGAATAAGGATGTGAGGAGCGGGGGGGACGTGCGGGCCAGAGGAAACGCTCCCGATATCCCCTCGCTAGGAAGGAGGGTAATTAGCACACTCTGAGAATTGGACGTCTCACCCTGAACTCTATCTGCCCTCATAGCACCCTGTGTGAACTGCACTTTATGTGTCTGCAGGAATAGATATGATATGAGCGGGGGAAAGGCAACACTGCTGCCGCTCCTAGTACATTGCGGGGGGGGGGGGGGGGGGGGGGCAGTAAACTTTTTACATTTAACCTCTAACCTGCTTGTTGTTTTTTACGAGGACGTTATATCTTATTTACAGGCAAATGAAAAACACGAAGTATAGCAGCGTTTTCGGGTTTTTATTGCCGGCACACACACATTCTCCTCTTTACGGACCTACACTCAGGGTTTTAAAACTCATCTTCTCATATAGCTTTATAGTAATAACACTTCTGGTGTAACGTTGCTTTTCAATTTTCAAAAGGTTTGCTATGAATGGTGTGAGTTTTATATATAAAAAATATACTGGAAATACAAATGAAAATAATACATTTGTGGTTCAACAACAGAGCAGTGCAAGGGTTTAGAGCCTTGTTTGTCTAGAGCAGCGGTACTCAACTAGCTGACCAGGTCCGAATGCGGACCTCTGCACCAGATTTCTGGACCCCTGCCCTTACAGCCCTACACTCGGTTGCTTTTGTGATGCCGTGCCCAGTGCTGCCCCCTTTACTTGATTGGCACTTAGTCTCCCTGCCAGTGTCATGACTCTGCTGCCTGGCACCTAGTATTGCAATATGTAGTACTGCATGGGCGGGAAGTGGCATTGCAAGGTACACACAAACTTTGTTTCTCTGTCTCTTTGCCCCATCCAGTCCTGCCCCAACTCAGCCCCATACATTCCTGTCTCACCATCTCTGCCCCAACCATCCCCACCCCCCCAGCTTTACCCCATCCATTCCTATACCCCATGCCTGTCCCCTCAGCTCTGCTCCATCCGTCTCAGCCTTTTTTGCCTGTGGACACTATAGCACCCACCAGTGCGCTGTTTTCTAACTAACCCCTCCCCTGTGAAACAACCCCCCCACCCGGACCTTCACCTCTCACCAGATGCCTGTATAAGTGGTTGAGTTCCCCTGGTCTAGAGCACTGCACCACACTGCTTACTGTGTGGCTCGTGGACCACCTGAAGTCAAAGAGTTAGGCAGGTGCAGAAGTGTGCCAGCTTCCCAGGCTCCCATTGGGCATTGTGCTGGAACATGCAGGTTAAGCCATCACACCTCTTCACCTTACCTGGCATTTAAAGTGGACCAAAAACTTGTATTTCTGGCCATAGTGTGCCCCGCCCTCCACCGGGCTAAGTGAGGTAACCACCTCAGATGGCACTGCAGAGGGGGCAGCAATGAACCGGTTTTTTAAATTTAAGATATATTTTTTTTACTCTTATTAGTGGTTCAGTGGAGATTGCGGCACCACTGCATTCTGGTGGCTCAGCGGCCATGGCCCCGACTTCACTCTCTATCCCATTTGTTGGTTGTTTTCTATAGTTCTATAGGTTTTTTTTTCTATAGTAGGTAACTATACTGTGTTAGCCATCGATGTAAGCAGAATATGCAAAGTTAAAGGTAGGCACCTGATTGTTGTCCAATTGTCTCAAGCTACACATTGCTCTGTCCCAAACTTGAATCCATTTTCAAAAAGACCCTGTAGTTCCTAAGTTATCTTTAAAAGTATTAGATCCTTAGAGATTCAGAGAAATAATGAGGAGAAACAGTGGGTGTGGCAACAGCGACGTCTGGGTGTGGGGAGTGGGGGAGTGTTTTCGTTCTTCGTCCACCGAAGGTTGATTGATGGACCAGGTGAGCGGGGTGGGGACTGGAAGCTGAATGAGGAAGTGATTTTCCTACTAAGGAGACAAACAGCATGAAGCACAGTGCTGAAGCCACTCCATGAAAGGTAAGCTACTGATATTTATTTTTTTGACTTGGCAAACGCTTTGATGTAATACAGTTTATCGGCTAACTCAATGGACTGAAAAAAAACAGCTTTGGAAACCTGTTGGTGGCTCTTGAAGAAGAGGTTACTGGACCCTTGACCTAAAGTAACTCCTGACATTTACCTGTTTGAGATTGGGTGGTTATTATAATTGTTAATTTATATAGCATCGTCTTCCCCCGTAGTGCTGTACCAGGGCTTATTACAGGTACGGTAAAACATACAGTACAGACACTATTACAAACCAGGTGCTACAAAGTTCAAATTAAGACCATAGGAAAGACACACCTGCCCTTACGAGCTTACAGTCTAATGGATGCCTGAGGTCTGTAATAATGACCGGGGGAAGGGCAGTAATGATGGTTGTTTGGGAGGAAAGAGCACCGCCTCTGTCTCCTCTATGGCCTCAGTTACAGAGAAGCCATGAAATAGCGGCACCCCCCGCAGTCACGCTGCATTTGTATTGTTGCAGGAGGACAATATGCCATTTCCTTGCACAGTACATCCCTGAGAAGCCGGCGTTACAGCAGGTGGTTAAATCGTTTCCCAGCCGGGAAGGGGGGGGGGGGGGTGTAGGCCTGAAAGCTGGAATTAGGAAATGGCTTTAGGGTCTGGAGAAGAAATAAATGAAGCTCAGGAGATTCACAGGAGAGCCAATGCTGTCCAGCTGTAAGGTCAAGGGGTAATTCTCCTCCCATTACAAGTCCATGACACCAGGACTGTTTATAGGAAAAGGCAAGTAGGGCCCTGGGTGCCAAAGCCATCCGGTTTTCCAGAGTGGTCCGGACCACTGTGGTGACGGCCATACACCACTGATAGCTTTAGACTGAAAGCTTCAGACTGTTGACTTTTGACTGTTAGTGGTGGCGGCCATACACCAGGCCCCTTATCACCCCATATTGGGCTCCGCTTGCTGCTAAGGAAGAGCTAGCTCTCGCAGCCAGCCATTCAGATTTACCTGGCGTGGGTGCGTGCAGGTGGTGCCAAAGCTGATGCTGTGGGACTGCCAAATCGAGGTGTGTATGCAGGCAGCCGGGGGGGTTTCACGCACATGGACATCCCAAATCATCATGTCCCAGACAGGAGAAACAAAACCCAGGGTAGTGAAAATCTAGGGTTTGTTCCTGGATTAACCCATCTGCACAACCAATCAAGCAACCTTGTGGAAACCCAATTCTGGGAATCCCCAAAATGTGAGCCCCGACTCCCCCCATCTCCCTGTATTTCACTCACCTCTTCCAAGGGGTTCCATGTCACGTTCTCCGGCTTCAGCTGAACCTCCGGCCTCCTTGTAGCTGAGGTGCGCTCTCGCGTTCAGCCATTCAGATAGGTTAGGCAGGGGAGTGTGCCGTTCCTCGCTGGAAGAAAGAGGTTTCTGGCCCTCCCTTATGCCATCCCTGTTTCTAAATAGGGTGTATGCCTATCATTATTATGCGGGTCATATGGCGCTGATTGGACAAGAGTCTGTGCATGTGACCTGGGTGAAACCCCACAGACCACCTGTAAAAAAAAAAAAAAAAAAATCTTTCCCCATTTTTACAGGGCAAGGGCTCTCGTCCAATCGGAGCTGTTTGCTGTACATATTAAAACGGACCAACACCCGTTATTACTTTGACGGTTGTTGGTCCCTCTCTCTGCACAGAACGTTGAGAACACTCCGCCGGGTGGTCACGTGGGCAGGTCCTGCCGGCAGCCGGCACAGAGGACGTGACTACGGCCCACGTGACGGCCCGGCGGCCAATCGCGGGACTCCTTTCCCGGTGCTGGCTCGTAATTAAGGTGAGTATTCTCAGTGTTCTGTTCAGTTTGGTGCGACGGGGGCTCGAGGTTCTTGCTATCGGCAGACAGAGGGACCAATGCTGTTAAAATAATAATGGGTGTTTTTCCGGTTTAATGCCTGGCTCTGTGCTCAGCAATCAGAAGCAGTAGCAGGCGCATCCCTCAGCCCAGAGGTTGTTGGAGATATTTACAGTGGCCAGGGAACCAGGGCAAAGGTGAGTTTTGTGGTGACTTGTAGGGGTTTCATACAGCGGGGCATCCAGATTTGGGATGCCCTAGGCAAAGGCCAACAGCCAGCCCTGGAATCTTTAGTTGGGGGTTGCTCAGCTCTTAAAGCAGACCAAAACCCACTGAACTTGTAAAATACCAAAAAGGGCCAAAGCCCCTGCCGACTCTCTCTTCTTAGGGTGTAGAACTAGAAATGGATATCATCCTGGAACACAGATTATTTGACTGTCCCTCTCTGTAATATGGCAGGCGATCAGTCATTACTCGGTATGGCAATGACATAATTTCCACACAACAATGGCAATGAATAGAGGAGGCGGAGCTTTACAGCTAAAACAGGCGCCATTTTCAGGGATTAAAGTGAAGCTGGAACAGTGAAAATTTGCAAAAGTTGCACCTCTCGGGGGGAGCAATTCAGGGGATGCTAATTAAAAATGTGGGTTTTGGTCCGCTTTAACACCATTTAAAGGATTTAGTTCCACTATAATCACCAGCTTGATCACTGACCTTACAAGGGTTAATCCTCAGCACCTAATGGGTGATTTGTAAGGACAAAGGGCAGCATGCCGGGGCCTCCCGTGTT
This sequence comes from Gastrophryne carolinensis, assembly GCA_027917425.1. Taxonomy (NCBI): domain Eukaryota; kingdom Metazoa; phylum Chordata; class Amphibia; order Anura; family Microhylidae; genus Gastrophryne; species Gastrophryne carolinensis. Next base: position 33,698,608 of record CM051234.1, read on the forward strand.
CTCCCCCCCCCCCCCTCGCTCTCTCCCGCGGGGAGGCAGGAAACCCTCCCTGGCTGGATAAAGTTGTTGAACTTAATCCGGCAGATAAGCGTGGAGCAGAACTCCGCGTGACCCTTGGCAGCCTGGCTGACCTTCCAGGCTTTAACAGCCAGGGACAGGCCCAGGTGGGATCACTTTCTCTTGCTCCCTGCCGATAAAGCGCACGCTGACCCGCACCTGACCCCCGGCGCCTTTTCCCCTGAACCGCCAGCTGATAAGAGGCAGCCACTGCTGTGTGTGTGTGTGTGAGCTCCAGTTATAAAGCATATCAGTGTGTGCACAGAACTTACCCTGACCCCTCCATAACCCTGGAGCCTGGCCAAGCCCCGCCATTGACCTGCAATTAACTCCCATGGCCCTGACTTTGCCTTTTCACACAATGTCACCCGCCGCCACCATGGAAAACATTGCTGGGGAGGACACGTGGCAGGTGCACAAACAGGGACGCGGCCATTTACCACCCTGCTATTAAAGGGATTGCTGCACTAAGGCTTATTTAAACCGGACCTTCAGCATCATTTAAAGCAGACCTTCACCCTGAATAAGAGCCTATCTTATATGTTTCCCACACCCTGTACATACAGATTGCCCACATTAATCCAGACCTTCACCCTGAATACGAGCACATCTTATATGTTTCCCACACCCTGTACATACAGATTGCCCACATTAATCCGGACCTTCACCCTGAATAAGAGCACATCTTATATGTTTCTTCCACCCTGTACATACAGATTGCTCACATTAATCCGGACCTTCACCCTGAATAAGAGCACATCTTATATGTGTCCCTCACCCTGTACATACAGATTGCTCACATTAATCTGGACCTTCACCCTGGATAAGAGCCTATCTTATATGTTTCCCACACCCTGTACATACAGATTGCTCACATTAATCCAGACCTTCACCCTGAATAAGAATCTATCTTATATGTTTCCCACACCCTGTACATACAGATTGCCCACATTAATCCGGACCTTCACCCTGAATAAGAGCACATCTTATATGTCTCTCCCACCCTGTACATACAGATTGCCCACATTAATCCGGACCTTCACCCTGAATAAGAGCCTATCTTATATGTTTCCCCCACCTGTACATACAGATTGCCCACATTAATCCGGACCTTCACCCTGAATAAGAGCACATCTTATGTTTCTTCCACCCTGTACATACAGATTGCTCACATTAATCCGGACCTTCACCCTGAATAAGAGCCTATCTTATATGTTTCCCACACCCTGTACATACAGATTGCCCACATTAATCCGGACCTTCACCCTGAATAAGAGTCTCTCTTATATGTTTCCCCCACCCTGTACATACAGATTGCCCACATTAATTAGGACCTTCACCCTGAATAAGAATCTATCTTATATGTTTCCCACACCCTTTACATACAGATTGCTCACATTAATTCGGACCTTCACTCTGAATAACAGCATATTTTATATGTTTCCCCCACCCTTTACATACAGATTGCTCACATTAAAAATCATCCTACCTGAACCTACTGCATGTTATGAGCCTTTAAACATCCAAGATGGCAGCTCATGGGACATCAGGCAGCCTGCAAACAGGAAGTGCCTCTGACTGTGCTGCTCTGCATTCTGGGATTGCTGTCCTTTCCCTGACCACAGCTCTGCTCTGTCTGTGCAAAGCACAACTATAACCCGCCCCCTGTACTTTATCCCGCTCTCCTCTCTTCAGTATGTGATGCTTCTGAGTCAAGATGGCAGTGCCCAAATCCTAGAGTCCTGAACAGAGTTGCAGCCCAGTGGGGGAAAGAATAATAAGGAAGTGACTAAAAACCTAAAATATATAAATTTTAGATGTTGAGGAATAGTTTTTTTTAAGGGTTTGGGCTTTTCATTAAATTATGCTGAAGGTCCGGTTTAATGAAAAGCCCAAAGCTTTAAGAAACTATTCCCCAGCCTCTAAAATTAATATATTTTAAGTTTTTAGTTGCTTACTTATTATTCTTTCCCTCCTCGGGGCTTTAACTCTGGTCAGGACTCTAGGATACGGGCGCCGCCATCTTGCCCCAGAAGCATCACATACTGAGGAGAGGAGGAGGAGGGGGGGGGTGCAGGGGGGCGGGATTATAGCTGTGCTTTGCTTGAGCAGAGATCGGGTCAGGAAAAGGTCAACAATCCCAGAATGCAGAGCGACACAGAGGAGACTGAAACACCACGGGCCGCCATCTTGGATCTTAAAAGGGTCAGAAAATGCAATAAGTGCAGGTAAAGTGAGCAATCTGTATGTACAGGGTGGGGAAAACATATAAGATAAGCTTTTATTTAGGGTGAAGGTCCGGTTTAAAGGCCAACTCTCGCAAAAAAAAAAAAAAAAAAAACATGATTTGGTTGGACTAACTAAACCTCGACTAGAGGATAAGTCTGTTTTAAATCCTTCGCTTGGGGGCATCCCAATTTTGGATGCCCTGCTGTGTGAAGCTCCCAGGTTGGGGGATGCTGGGGGTGTGAGCTGAGTATTGACGTGAGTGGACAGGAAAATCAAGGGGTTTCGCACTGGAGAGGGTGGACCCAAACCCACCAAGGATAAGAGACTCCAGGGAAGGCTTACTCTCTCACCCCGGGGCATCCAGATTCGGGATGCATAGGTGTGTAAAAACATTCATGTCGCCCATTATACTCCATAAAGTGTATACTCCACAAGCCGCGGCCGAGGGTTAAGGTGAGTGTACAGGAAAATCAGGGGGTTTCACACTCGAGAAAGAGGACCAAAACCCACCATGGATTAGAGACTCCAGGGCAGGCTTACTCCCTCACCCCGGGGCATCCAGATTCGGGATGCATAGGTGTGTAAAAACATTCATGTCGCCCATTATACTCCATAAAGTGTATACTCCACAAGCCGCGGCCGAGGGTTAAGGTGAGTGTACAGGAAAATCAGGGGGTTTCACACTCGAGAAAGAGGACCAAAACCCACCATGGATTAGAGACTCCAGGGCAGGCTTACTCCCTCACCCCGGGGCATCCAAATTCGGGATGCCTTGCTGTGTAAAAACCTCCAGGTCGTTAAGTATACTCACCTTCTCCCCGATCCAACGGAGCATGCGTGAGCAGCACCTGCTGCCTGCTATACCCTTTAACAGGGCGTATGTCCGTGCCAGTCATTTGTGAGTGGATGGCGTAGGCGCGCTCCCTTTTAAACCGGACCAACACCAGTTTTTACTTAAATGGGTGTTGGTCCCGCTGTCTACTGATAGCAAGAACCTTGGGGGGGGGGGGGGGGTCCAGAACGCTGGTGCCCCCCTTGCACCTAACTGCATGGAACGCTGAGAGTACTTGCCTTCATTACGAGCCCATGCCGGGAAAGGAGACCCGCGATTGGCCGCCTGGCGGTCAAGTGGGCCATAGTCACATTCTCTGGGCCGGCCATGTGACCACCCGGCGGCCAATCGCGCGCCTCCTTTTCCAGCGCTGGCTCGTAATGTAGGTGAGTATTACAAGCATTGTGTGCGGTTAGGTGCGAGGGGGCTCCGGCCTTCGGGATGTTCCCCCGCCCCCCCCCCCCGAGCTTCCTCTTATCAGCAGACCGGGGGACCAACAACCGTTAAGGTAAAAACAGGTGTTGGTCCAGTTTAAGGGGATACGTCCATCGGCGTGCTCGGCTAGACAATTTGAAGGCAGAGCAGTCGAGTATTCTGATTGAATGAAAGCCAACGCATGCGCAGTAGGACTGGGAAAGGCGAGTTTTTGTAGGCATCAGGGTGCCCCGGGGGTAATCCTTGGTTTTGGTCCACTTTAAAGCAAACCAAAACCTAACTAGCATCCCCAGAATTGCTCCCCCTATGAAGAGCACCTTTTGCTATTTTTCACTGCTTCCCCTTCACTCTAATCCCAGATAATGGCGTCTGTTTTAGCTGTAAAGCTCCGCCTCCTCATTCATTGCCACTGATGATAACCCCCCCCCTTCCCCGGCACTAAGACTGGGCAGGCAGGTTACAATTAAACAGCTTACCTTGCCCAGATCCAGCATCCTACTACAGCCACATAGACTGTGAACATAGCGGAGGATGCCTGCTCTGTGCTGCCTCTGACTGCATTATCATCAGGAAATTGTTGCCCACGCGGAAATTTCTCCATATTATGAAAGAGAAAGTCATCACTAGGAACCAGGTCTGGACTGCAGAGTGGATGGTTAGGCTCCATGAAGCCACATTGCCCCATAGCCGCTTGTGATTTGCAAGACATATGAGCTGGCGCATTGTCGCGATGTAGCAACACACATACGGACAACTTCCCACTGCCTTTCTATTTGATTGCCTCACCTAATGTCTTCATTGTTATACGTTATGTGTCTCCAGTAATTTTCGTCGTGTGTCATGACTTCTACTAATAAAACACCTTCTGTATCCCCGAAAAACGGTCTCCAACACAACATACTTGGGTGCATAAGTTATTATGCGCCTCTCGTATTTTTCAGATACCTTTTTAGCAATGTCACCACCGACTTCTGAATCAGTACAGGCCCTGATCAGTGATGTCACTGCTGGTACGGGGCATGCTCGATGATGTCACCGCTCCTCAGTGACTAGGATATAAAGCCAGGATCACACGCAGTCTAATGTTTTTAGATAAGTATTGATGATGTCTTGGGAAAAAACAAGGGGTTAGATAAGGATTTCACCTGATTCTGGAAAACAAATGTCCGTTGTCAGCACTCCTATAAAAGTCTGGAGGAAATGAACATATTTCTGGCTGCCCAGTCACGTTGTTTCATACGTCTCTGTCACCCGGCCGCTGAAATCTATCTTGTGATAGTTTGGAAAGTGAGCAGGGTCTGGCGAATCCCTGACGTCCAGAGCTTTTCTTCTGCTCTGAAAAAGCTGAGGGGGCTGCGGCTTCATTTTGTTGCTTTTCAGGTGCTAATGGTGATCAGTTCATAGAACAAATTACACCTTGGAGTACATCTGTGGAACATGAACCTGGAGCTCTTACCTCTTGACCTGCCCATCATGGAATCATGGGAGACAGCAGTGGCCAAAAACTCTGCATTGTAGTCAGGCCACCCCCTCACACCACAAGACTCGGTTATAGCGATTCATCGACCAATCGGACCTTCAGCATGATTTAATGAAAAGCCCAAACCCTAAAAAAACTATTCTCCAGCATCTAAAATTAATATGTTTTAGTCATTTATTATTCTTTCCCCCACTGGGCTGCAACTCTGTTCAGGACTCTAGGATACCGGCGCTGCCATCTTGACTCAGAAGCGTCACATACTGGGGAGAGGGGTGAAAAGTGCATGGGGCGGGGTTATAGTTGTGCTTTGTATAGACAGAGCAGTGCTGGGGTCAGGAAAAGTACAGCAATCCCAAAATGCAGAGCGGCACAGTCATAAGACACTTCTTGTCTATAGGCAGCCTGAGATTCCATGAGCCGCCATCTTGGATGTTTAAAGGCTCGTAACATGCAGCAGATGCAGGTAGGATGCGTTTTAATGTGCGCAATCTGTATGTACAGGGTGTGGGAAACATATAAGATAGGCTCTTATTCAGGGTGAAGGTCCGCTTTAAAGTGGACCATCACCCTTCCCGGGCCGATCACCTCCCTCCCCGCGGGACATCCGAGATTGGGATGTCCCGCGGGGTGAAACCCCCCCAAACACCCCAAATCCCCTTACCTTGTCTTCAGCGGCGGCTGGCCACCGCCGCCTCCCTCGCGCCCCTCTAGACGTGCCCGCGCCGGCCGTCTGTGAATGCCCGGCTCGCGCGCGTCAAGAGTGACGCGCGGGAGGCGGCGGAGGAGCCGCTTGTCCGTTGCTGTCAAATCGTTTGTCCGCGGCCACGTGGGAGCGGGGAGAGGTGAGTTTTCCGGGTGATCGGGGGGGGGGGGTTTCACACAGCGGGGTGCCCGATCGGGGTGCCCCACCGAAGTGGACCAAGACCCAGGATAGTCAAAATCCTGGGTGTTGGTCCACTTTAAGATAAATGGGATAAAAAAAAAAGTTAGGAGCTGTGGGTGGCAAGTGCTGAGCTTTTAACTGTGTACAGCGTTATTTTAAAAGAGATGGGGGCAGGTTGTAGGGGTATGTTACTAACCATATTCCATGTATACAGACACTTTATTTTTTTTTTGGAATTGACTAATGGTGGTTAGCCTGTAACTTAAAGACGAAATCCAAGCTAAAACAACTCACCTGATCGCTGCACTCCTCCACTTTTGCCAGCAGGGGGTGGGGCTCCCAAGACAAAACAGGGAAGTCATGGCTGTTTTTTCTCTTGAATGGACTTCCACGTTCAGCACTGGTGAGCAGGAAAGACCCAAACCTTTGAAGGAGACAGTCTATTCCAAGATCGTTCATTTGCTATAGTGCATTTCAAAACATGTTTCATTAGGACGGTTTCTTCTTTGTTCATCTATCCATGTACACGCATTTCAGGCCACTGATTGTGTACGAGACAAATCATCAAGGTATAGCCCAAACAATGATCCAGGTCCAATCATAAGATCAATTACAATCCTAAAGATGTAAGATATCATAGATGCATAAGGACGTGTTTTTGGGCATCATTTGCCCGTATTCATACATTATATTATGACGGTTTTCACAGAGGAGCAGAAGATGATCCTTTATGGAATCATTTCAGTGCCCTTGCTGTTAAAGTTAGGACCCCATGCCGGCTTCCTCACAATCACCCTATTCTGGTACTTCAAATAGAAAGAAGCCAGGCACTGGGACATCTAGCACAACCTGTTGTTGCTGATTCCAAAGCTTTCATTACGACTGAGCCAGAAAGCTCCTGAACTTCTATTTTCTGCACAGAGAAGGAACCAGTTCATTCTTATGTTGTTAAGTTGCTATAATGAACCTCACCACAAGTTCTAACACACACACACACACACACACGTGTCAAACTCTGCCCCGCGGGACAAATCTGGACCACAGTGTCATTATATTTGGCCCGGGAGCAAGAGTCCGCCCCACCCTTCCCACGCTGTACGAGTTACAGAGCTGGTCGCAACATTACCTTTAAACCAGGCGCATGGCCGCTTATTTGCTGCCCATAGCTGCTTAGTCCCAGAGAGGCTAATTAAAAATCTGCCTGGCGGTTGGCATGATTGTCGGATGGGTCTTTGATGAAAAACCGAGCCCCTGTGAGGATGTAGTAGGGAAATACTTCCCCCAGTGGTTGGCAAATGATGCTGCCAACCAGGCGGATGTCTCTTTCTGTGCAGCATGATGTCAAGCCGGCTCAGCCCGTCGGTGACTTTAAAAAGCGACTGTATGAGGTAAAGGAAGGCAGAGAACCCAGTCCCATCCCATCATGGAAAGTGGTATGCTGCATTAAAGAGGACCAGCCATGGATTGGGCTGGCCCTGGAGCCTAAAAGACGGCAGGGCTAGCCAATTAAAGTAAACCAAGAGCAGCCCTGGAGTCTTAAAGGATGGAAAGTGGCATGCTGCAACTCTGTTCAAGTTTTAAATTTTGCCCCACTGTGTCTGACACCCCTGGTCTAACACTAAAGGCAGCCAATGACCCCCAATAAAGTTACCAGAATCATAGCAGTTTTCTTGATAACTCTTTTCTTGATAGAAAAGTATGTCCAACTCTTATGTTTTAGGGTGATAAACCAGACTGTGAGTTCAATTCTCTTGGTTACAGATCATTTTTAATTTTCGCCCACTGTGTATTTGAGTTGACACCCCTGGTCTAACACTAAAGGCAACCAATGACCCCCAATAAAGTTACTAGAATCATAGCAGTTTTTTGATAACTCTTTTCTTGATAGAAAAGTATGTCCAACTCCTATGTGTTAGGGTGGTAAACTAGACTGTGAGTTCATTTATCTTGGTTATAGATAATTTTTAATTTTGGGCCACTGTGTATTTGAGTCTGACACCCCTGGTCTAACTATAAAGGCAACCAATGACCCCCAATAAAGTTACTAGAATCATAGCAGTTGTCTTGATAGTAAGTATGTCCAACTCCTATGTGTTAGGGTGGTAAACCAGACTGTGAGTTCATTTATCTTGGTTATAGATCATTTTTAATTTTGGGCCACTGTTTATTTGAGTCTGACACCCCTGGTCTAACTATAAAGGCAACCAATGACCCCCAATAAAGTTACTAGAATCATAGCAGTTGTCTTGATAGTAAGTATGTCCAACTCATATGTGTTAGGGTGGTAAACCAGACTGTGAGTTCAATTCTCTTGGTTATAGATCATTTTTAATTTTGGCCCACTGTGTATTTGAGTCTGACACCCCTGGTCTAACACTATAGGCAGCCAATGACCCCCAATAAAGTTACTAGAATCATAGTAGTTTTCTTGATAGTAAGTATGTCCAGGGTGGTAAACCAGAGTGTGAGCTCAATTCTCTTGGTTATAGATATTGTTTAGCCATATAGGAACAGTAGATGTTAGGGGCCAACAAGGGCGTGAGTTGTTTTCATTCGAAAAGCAATGTTAATCATACAAGGAATGAGGCCGTTTACGCTGGCCATCCTTCTTTCTACTCTTCCACTCACTTTTATGATTTGTTCATAACGTTTGACCTTTGTTTACCGTTGTTTATTTGCGGTGCGCAAACTTTGTACTGCCGAGGTTTTCTTACCTCCCAATCTGGGGACGAGTCTCCATATACAGTATGCACGTTTCATACGAACACTCAAAGTTGAATCCGGGGTTAATTACACTTGTTTTACAACGCCATAAAAATGTCATGTTGTTGGCATGTGAAGCAGCTAACGAGGAATCTCTTGTCAGTCTGCTCACCGCAGCAAGACTAAACTGCGCGTGTAAGAGCTTGTCTGGCTCCTTCAACGCGCCGGGCCGTTATCATGTGTTTTGTGCTCACAGAGCTAACGCACGTTGGCCGGCAATAGGAGAATAGTTTATGGAAAGAGATTAAACTGCTAATTCTGTTTATTGCAGCTCTGTGTTTTTCAAAATGCAAAGGCCCGTGCCTGAGATTCAAGCGAGGAAAGCTTCAAGTGGAACAGTACTCAAGTCCCCACTAGAGTATGGCACCAAATGGCAGTTAATCAGGTGACCAATAGAAAATATTCAGGTTTGATCTGAAAGCCCCCTGGGAAATCCAGATTGGTCATTGGCAGTCATGTGATAGCCAGCCACTTGTGTAGAAAGTGGTTAACATATGTGTATAGGATCGCTTTCAGTTTTTGTCCAGTGTGATGTATACAACCATTTAAAATGTGAAACCTTACTGATGGATTTAAGCAAAAACGACCTCTACTATTAAAGTCCTTGTCCAGACACACACTAACGTCCTCCCCTAACGTCCTATGCCCCTTGGGAACGGTGTAAAATGAGCCATTTAAAGCATCTCGAAGATACCAAACTACTGCTAGTGTTATTATATCTAAATACCTCATGTATTCAACTACTTTCTTTGCTTTAATTTCTTGGTTGTGGCTGATCTGGAATGGTGAGACATGGTGCAGCTCTGCTATGGTCAAAGACAGCTGCTGGACCACTGTAAAGAAGAAAAGATGATCCACCTTTTCCAGGGAGTCCCATAAATAAAAAACTTTAATTACTGTATGTTAAAAAGACATAACAATGTCCCTAGGTCTTCCTAATACCACGTGCTGCACATACATGTTTCTTGTGTTGCCACGTGCCCTTAATCAATGTAAAGCTTCACGTATATTCAAAGCCATTGCTGGCTTGCCGTGCTTTGGGAAATCGCCTGCAGTTGGGTTAAGAACTGTTTCTATGGTATATTTTCTGCTGGACCACTGTGACTTCAAGGGGCCGAGTGGCTGTTTTTGTGTGGTCCTGGAGAAATGAAATTGAAAGGAGGGCAAACTTTGGAGCCCTGCTACGGTTTCTACCCTGCCCTGCAGGACCTGAAGGAGAGGCGCACGGGACAGGCATCAGGCGAGCTGCTTGCTGTATAGCTTTGGGGTTTACAGTCCAATGCTTCTATTTACACAGGATGTGTGTTTTACTTGTGTTTACTCACCTATCATATAGCCCAAGGTTATTGGTGACCATTTACTGTGCCATCTGGCTGTTTTTCCACAGTGAGATCCATGGATGCTACAAATGGCCAGTCATGCGGATGATGTGTACCAGTTTGTGTGTGCAGACATAGACTTAAGTATCCTCATGTTGGAGGAAGCCGAAACCCTTTAGAGTTAAAGGGGCAGATTTTCCACTCAGTTGGTGCCATTTCGTGCTGTTCACACCCTCCTCCTCCTTTTCGTATCTTCCCTGCAAAAGCTCAACAGCCATCACATCCTCCACCATCCCCAACATGGTTTTGCAATGGTATAGCCTCGGTCCTGTTGTTTCAGAGTTCTTTCTCCCAGTTATCAGTAACTCCTCTGTAAATATTGTATCTGCTCTCCTTGCACTTGACACCATGTTCTTTACCAACAACGCACCTATTTTCCTCCCTCAGGGCAGAAGATCTTTATTTTAATCTGCGGCGCTTGCATGCTTCACTTTCCTATGAGTCATGAGTAAGGACCTATTGGTTCCGAAACGCATAGACGTTTTCCAGATTTTAACCTGGGAATTGCCTTTTACTATAATTTTTTAATGGATTTATGAAATAAAGTGTTTGATTGATTTTAGTGGTACTCCTGGCTGGCCGCATTTCTTTTACTTTCCTATGAATAGTGGAACTAGAAATGCTGCAAGTTAACTAAATTTTGTCTAGCCGTTAGCGGGCATAGCCTTTAGTCTCCCTATGTTAGAGGAAGCAGAACCTTTAGCATTAAAGGTGGGAATTTCAGCTCAGTTGTTGGTGCATTTGAGGGCCACTCACACCCATCTTCTCCTTACTCAGTGTTTTCTTCCCAGAGTTCACCATCCTCAACACGGTTCAGCAGTGGGTTTGCCCCAGCCCAGTTTTCCAGAGTTCCTTCTCTGTCTTCTGTAAATACTTTCTGCCCTCATTGCACTGGCACCATGTCATTTACCAGCGCGGGACCTACTGATCCTCCCTCAGGACAAGTTGGTTATTCTAATGTATGGATTGCAGAGCTGAGAATAGCCTACAAACTAAATTTTGGATTTGTTACACTATCCTGGGTTCAGGAATCTATAGAAATCGGTACTACAGTTGAAATTGAGGATGTCAAGGTGGATACGTGTTGGCAGTCACGTGCAGCCGCCTTGAAAGCGAAAAAGACCCTAGCCCACGTGATCGGCAACTGCCAATCGCAGGACCTTATTTTGGCTGAGGATCGAGGTAATGAATTCAGTGGGTTGCTGAGGTCATTGCTTGGGGGGGCTCTAGCAATCTGGATGCCCCCCTAAATATTACAATGCCGGTCCATGCTGGTTAGTTAAAGAAAACGGGTGTGGGACCGCTTTAAGAATGCAAGCCACTGCTTTCTCTTTGGCTTCCTGATTGATAAAAGCCTGGTTGGGCTTCAGAAACCGGAAGTCTCCTCCATACCAATATGGAGAGGAAGACAGTTGGTATGAACATGATCCAGGCAGTGTTGGGTGTACCAGGTGGCCAACCATCCTTGCCTTTCCCCATGCATCTAGACTTCTACTTTGCCACTATAAGTGAATGGGAGGCACCTGACACTGTCTTCTCTTCCCTCAATAGTTGACGCTACCTTTATCCTTTTTCTCCAGATGTCTCAGGTATGTGGCCTTGGCGGACCAGTATTCTCCTGCAAGGGCTGCAAGCGGACCAGTGAGCACTTCTCTGTATGTCATATATTCTAGAGGAAACTAGCTCAAGATCTGTCTAGTTTGGTTTGAAGAAGTGAACTCCCGACCCACCTGCTTTTACGTCTGTCATCAACATTGTGCTCACTGCTTTTCTGGGGAACAGACATTGGCCCACCTCACATGCTCTGCTTGTCATCTGTTCATTTTTCCCCCTATCCAGTAATGGGCCAATGTAATTACCTTATGTAGTGAACAGACTGCGATCAGCTCTCCATCTTCATGTCACTGTTCTTCAAAACACAGTCCAGGCGCTGCTGCCCGCAAAATGTCATCACCCTCCTTTACAGTCATACTTGGCCTGGCACCAGGGTTTATTTGTAGAATGAAATCTCAAGCCGTTAAGTGGATTTTCTCTGAGCTTTGCCCCAAACGGTAATGAAGGGTGTTTGTCACGCCAGAATCTTTCCTTTAGTTGAACTTTTTGAGACCTGTTTCCTAAAAGGTGTGGAAAGGTAGACGATCACCATCTAAGTGAACTGAACGCCAGAGAAAGCTGTAAATTGACCACTGCAATGAAGGAGTTGTGTTGCATTAGAACTCTAGCTCAGTTTTCCTCAGGTACCATCAAGTACCTACAACAGATCAGGTTAGCATAGATAAAATAATGAGTGCTATATTCAAGCTAATCTGAGAGACTCTGTTTAGAATCAAATGTTGCAACCTCAAAATGTGAAAAGGGTGATGTGCTTAGAACTTTGTTGACCACCCTCAATACTCAAAAGATATCAATAAAAATTAGCAAATTTGCAAGTCCCATAGAATTACTGATGGTCTGTATTTGGTTATTACCACATTTCGCTCCATAAGACACACCCAGAGTTTGGAGAGACAAAGAAATAAAAATAAAAAAATTAAGTATTCTAAACCAATTGCTGTTCTAAAATCTCTCCTCCCAGAATTCAATAGCAGCAGGCAGTTTGCAAAACCACCCAATCATCCCATAATAAGCAGTGTGACAGAATCACCCATATGACCCTATAACAGTGTAGTAGAATCCCAATCCCCTATTATAGGCATTGTGGCAGAACCCTCCATAATCCCATATAACAGGCATGTGCCAGAATTCCCCCTCAATCCCTATATACAGGGAGTGTGGCATAATCCACACCCTACCCATATACCGGCAGAATTCCCTCGCTAATCCCTATATACAGGCAGTGAAGCACCCCCCCCCCCAAACTCATATACAGGCAGTGTGGTAGAGTTCCCCCCAACCCCATTGTAAAATTCACCAATGCACCTCCATATTATTGGAGAAGGGGGGATCTGCTACACTTCTAGGTTATTGGGGGATCTCTTGCACATGCGCAGACATATGCATGGGGGTTTGGTAGTATGCGTCTGTGGGGACTTGTGCATGTGGGTTTGGGAGTGCGTGTCTGCGGGTAAGGTGTTGGGAAAACAGCAGGGGGGGGGCTTTGAAGCTCAAACTGCCTGTTCTGAAGTGTCATGACCCCATGCCCATATATGGACTTCCTTTTCCTACTGGCCTTGTAATGGCAGACATTTGCTAAGACGAGAGAACCTTAAAGGGAAATGCCGGCATCAGCGATAAAATGCAATGTAATATTTGCCCCATTCCTCACACCTGCCCTGCTAAGAGGGCGCTAAGGGGCAGCACTTTCTTGTGCTCACCCGTGCGCCCATGTGCCCACTATCCCTGTCTGTAGAACTCTGCGGCAGCAACACGGCCATAGTGCTGTTTCGTGTTGAGGATTATGGGCAAGGTCCAAATGCTGTGGGACATTGGGGGGGGGGTTCCGCTCCCAGCCTTGCACTGCTGTCCCAGAAGGGAGGCCCGAACCATACATGGATAGTTTCGGAGTTCCCCTTCAGGGTTTATGTGCCAAACTGCAGTCCACATCCCTCCAGAGTAATGGTTGGACCACTTCCGGAAGAGGTGTAGGGTGGCCCATAGCTGGGACCGCGGGTCCACAGTCGGCCGATGGCAACCCATCCCTTTCTGCCTTACCCGAGCCAGGGGCCTCGGTGCATGTCGCCAACACAGTTTAAGGAGGTAGCCCCGAGTTGGTGCCTGCCTAACCTCCAGCGCCATGAACTGGATCCCCTGGATGGAGAGTCTACCCTGGGGGGATCCTCCTTGGGAAGGATCTCCCACAGGGCAGTACCCACCCTGTCAGCCCAGGTGGGTGACAAGGCCATTGAACGTGGGCCCTGGGTGGCATAGTCCACTGACATTGGTAAGGACCTCTTTCTGTGCGGCAGAGTTTTCGGTGGGCTGCTGGGACTTTGCCCTGCCACCCCCACCCTCTGACCGGTATGGTACCAATGGCAGTAGGCAGCCAGGTCAGGCCCCACTTGCTTCTTGGTGATCTCTATGCGCCCAATCGTCCAGCTCTCTAAGGCATAGCACTTCTTGGCCCTTGACGGATAGGGAACCACCAGCTGCTGATCCTCAGGCCACTCTCCTGGTGACTCTGGCTTGACCATCATTGGGTACAGCCGCCCTTGTCTCCAGACCACCCGTCTGGTGTCTGGGCCCAAGTGGAGCTGCATCTCCTGTTTGGGGAGAACTCTCTGGGGGTCATCAGTGTCTGATGCTACCCCACATCTCTGCCTAGACATGGTCGTGACCACTATGTCCTCAGTCAGTTTCACGGGACCCACCTCTGGTCTTCCGCCTGTCTCAGCTGCCTCTTGGGAGGAAGGGAAGGAGCTGTCAGTCCCCTGAGGGGACTCTGGGCCTCTGCTGTGCTTGTCAGCGGCCTCAGCCGCTGACGTACCAGATAGCACCTGCTCATACACTACTTCCGCCCAAGTTGCCGGTTCAGGCAGAACACCCTGGTCCCTTAACACCCCAGATGTGATGAACCCCTGCAATGTGGACTTATCTAGGGGTCCCATCTCTCCATGGACAGCCCTCACCCCACCTGCAGGTTCCACCGCCACTGCTTTTCGGCCTGGGCTGGTCTTCTCGGGTTGAGGTGCCAGGAACCCTGGACGTGGGGTGGTTGGAATAGAAGAGACCATCCCATCCCCTGTCCGTTTCCCAGAACCTCCCTCCGGACCTCAGTCGCCCTGGCAGCCACTTGGTTTGGAGGAAGGGGGCCATTAGACCCCCGCGGGGCCCCTGGGCTACCAGCGCTCCCACTATGCACGATAGTGGCCGGAGCTGCTGTGGCCACAGGTAATGCCTGTCCCCCTTCCATTCCCATCCAAGCCGCCAGTCCAGACAGACCAGCCTGACCCTCTGACAACCAGTGGTGGAGAAACCCTGCGATGTGGACTTACCTGGGGGTCCCACGTCTCCTGGAACAGCCCTCCCCTCAGTCGCAGTTCCCTCCCCAGCTGCTGGGTAACCCTCCTTCCTCTGGGAGGAAGAAGCACACTTTATACTCCCTACCCCCACATTCCCTGTAGCAGGCAGGTTACACACATAACTCATATTAATTGCACACCTTGGAGTATACATGTTATTACATTCTGGGGGACCAGACCTCAGGGGTTCAGCGGCCACATACTGAGACATTAGCCGCCCCAAGTCTGTCCCTAGCAAAACACCGGCAGCGATATTTGACGATACCCCCACCTCCCGCACACCCCGCCCGGCACCCCAGTCCAAATAAACCCAAGTGGGGCCTGACCTGGCTGCCTACTCCCATGGGGAGCGCCGATGCACCTCCCTCAATTCCGGAGACTGAGACAGTCTTTCCGGGGATGAAGTCCGGTGGGGACACCATCTCAGGGTGCACAAGAGTCGTCTCTGCGCCTGTGTCCTTAAGTCCCACGGCCACAGCTTGGCCCACAGTGACGAATTGCAAGTTGTCCCGGGACCTCCCAGCACCCCTAGCCACATACAGCACCATGGAGGAGTTCTGGGACGGGCCCTGCTGGCGCTGAGGACATGTGGCCTTGAAGTGTCCTGGTTGGTTGCAGTAGTGACAGAGGGAAGTAGGGGAAGGGGCCTTGGGCTGATGGGCAGGGACAACAGATGCCGGTGGCAGCTTACCCCCTTTCCAGCTGGGAGGTTTCCGGGCCTTGGGGGCTCTGTTGTGTTGGTATTCATCCGCAAGTGCTGCAGTTGCTGAGGCTCCTTTGGGCTTCCGGTCACGCAGAAACTGCTGCAGATCCTTAGGGCAATTCCAGAGGAACTGTTCTGTGGCAATCAGCTCCTTCAGTTGCTGGATGGTGGTGATTTCTAAGCCGGTAGTCCACTGCTCGACTGCTCTCTGTAGTGCCCTCATGTGGTCAGCCCAGCTGTCGATGGGGCCCCATCGCAAGCTCCGCAGTTTCTTGCGATAAAATTCCGGGGTAAGGTTATATTGATGGATCAGAGCTTGCTTGACACCCTCGTAGCTCAGGGTGGTCTCGCTGGGTAGGTACCCAAAGATTTCCAGGGCTTTACCCCTAAGTTGAGGGTTTAAGTACCTGACCCACTGATCCTCCGGTACATGGTATTGATGGAAAACAGTTTCAAAAGCCAGCAGAAAGGTTTCCAAATCTGTACCTTTGTCCAAGACGGGGAAATCCTCTGCATGCAACTTTGGGGCCTGGTTCTCAGGGGTCCGCTACCAGCTGTGCTGGGTTGAGGGTGCTGAAGCTTTAGCTGCAGTACTTGGAGCTGGTGTTCACGTTTAGCTTGCTCCCGGTGCTCGGCAGGCTCGATCTGCTCACGTTCACGACGTTGCTCGCGTTACGCTTGGCGCTCGGCAGCCTCAATCTGCTCGCGTTCACGGCGTTCCTCACGTTCCGCTTGGTGCTCGGCAGCCTCAATCAGAACCTCATAGGTGGCACGGTCTCCAGCCCGTAGACTTGCCAGAGCAGCGTGCAGAAGAGCGTCTGAGCCTGCTTGGCTGGGGGGACCGGCAGGCGGGGCACGGTCCTCCGGGATGCTGAGGGTCGGTGATTGGCTTCCGGGAGAGCCCTGGCTGGGCCCCTCCACACCCAGTGTAACATCAGCAGCCACATCCCTGCTTCTGGCCCTGGTGCCACTTGCCATGCCTGCAGCTGCTTGTCACTGACAGATATTGCACACTGTTGTAATCACACAACCTACTGTAACCACTCTCAGAATATGCCTAGTGTTGAGCCGATCTTAAGATCCCAGCAACAGAAAAGCCACTGCTGGTAATCTTTAGTGTATGAGAGTATGGGGCCCACACTCACTATTTGTCTTATCGCAACACGCTGCCACCAATTTGTCAGGGAACCGCGGGTCACGTGATCCAACTATAAACCAGGGACCTCCTGACCCACAGATTGCGTTCCCCAAAACCCTAGTCGGAGCCTTCCTATCAGGAATACCAGGCCCAAAGCCTGCGGACACACATATTCTTGGTTTAAGGCAAACAGATCGCTCAAGTTAAATTTAAGTTTTAATGCTATAAGCACACTAGGCAGTGATAACAAACATTTGGCTATGATGGAATATGAAATGATACAGATGATACAGAATGCTGTTCTGAGACGGTTACAGGATAGAGTTACACAGAGAAACAATATTCAGTTACCCTAGTACGCAGTTTGCAGAGTAGTGGTTAGAGCTTTCACAAGAGGTAAGTGGCAAGCTGGGTGGGTGGACACCTCCAACACGTGTGAATCGTGACCTCTCCAGATAAGTGACCCCGTTCTCATCCCCTGGCTCTACCTTTAAGCACGGTCTCTGCCCCTCCACCCCTCTCAGACACAGATCCTGGATCATTCCCTTGAAGCACCAGGCTATCACACCTCCCCAGCGAAGAAGCAGGCAGGCTCCTCTGTGTCTCAGTAAGGTGTTGGGAAAGCAGCAGGGGAGCAGCGGGGGGGGGGGGGGGGGGGGAGCTTTGAAGCTCAAACTGCCTGTTCTAAAGTGTCAGGACCCCATGCCCATAGACTTCCTTTTCCTCATGACCTTGTAATGGCAGACATTTGCTAAGATGAGAGAACCTTAAAGGGAAATGCCGGAAATGCAATGTAATATTTGCCCCATTCCTCACACACACATACATTTCCTTCCATCTTATTCCCCATTTGAAATCTTCTTCAAAACTTTGGTTAAAGAGGAACATCAGGGGAGGTTAAAATCTCCTCCAAACCTCACCAATCTGCTGGCCCCCTTCCGGTTTTACCTTTGGGCACTTAGTACTCACCTCATCGGGGAATCCATCTTCTGGGTCCCTCGGATTCCAATGGGCGGCGCCATCTTGCATTCTATCAGGCACCGTGTGCGGCCCCCGATCTCGCACCTGCGCAGTGCCTATGAATGGGATGCTGCCTGAAATCCCTCAAGACTTTTCTGATCCGCTAAAGCCGTACTGTCACAGACGGATAAGTTGGCGGCAGGGGTGAGGAACGGTCCCCAAAGCAGCCAGATGTCATCCCAGCAGGCAGCGGAGACATCCAAAAGGTAAGTAGGGGGCAATTTAGGGGTGGGGAATCGCCCCCTTTTTCTTTTGGGTCCAATGTTACATAGAAACAGAGAAGGGTGACGGCAGAAGGAGACCATACTGTCCATCTAGTCTGCCCTCTGTATATACTGTATATTCTCTTTATCTTAGGATAGATGGAGGCTTATCCCAGGCATGTTTAAATTCAGTGACTGTCGATTTTTCAACTACCTCTGCTGGAAGTTTGTTCCAAGCATCTACTACTCTTTCTGTAACATAATATTTTCTAACATTGCTCCTGATCTTCCCCCCGACTAGCTTCAGGTTGGGCCCCCTTGTTCTATCATTAAGCTTCTTCTTAAAAACACTTCCCTCCTGAACCTTATTGAATCTATATATAAAGGTCTCCATCATGTCCCCCTTTCTCCCTTCTTTCCCCCAGACTGTACAAATTAAGTTCTTTTAGTCTCTCCGGATAAGTTTAAGCCCTTCCACCATTTTTGTTGCCGGCCTTTAGACCCTTTCTATTTGAATAATATCTTTTTACAGGACTCTTTAAATGTCAGTGCTTTATGTATTCTAATCTGCACCACTTTCTTTACCATCATTTCTGAGTGGTGGCTGAGCTGGGAAAGACATATACTGACGTAGCTTTGAATCATGTGCGCACTCTTCAGTGGGACCACTGTGGCTTGATGTGCTAGCTCATGCTGAGAGTACCAGGGAATCACATGACTGTTAGACCCGTTTTCTGCATGGTCCTGGAGAAATTAAATTATAAAGAGGAGCAAACTTTGGAGACCTGCTACAGGAAAAGGAGAGGCACATGGGACAGGCATCAGGTGAGCTATTGCTGTAAGGTTCACAGTCCCTTTAATAACCTCTATAAATATTCTGCATTCTTTGTGCTGATTCAGATTATTAGAGAATGTTTGCGGCAGGTTCTCTTTAAATCTCACCGCCAGCACTAGCAGCGATTATACCCTTCCCCGGCTGTATGTGTGGCTTAGCGGTGTTGAAGGAATGGCTCGCTCTAGCTCCAGTAAGCCCTGCCAGGTACACATGTTGCACTAAGTGCTTTCTACTTATCGCCGCACTTGAAACGGTCTGATCACTCCGGGTGAACAATTCACAGCCGGCGCCCGCCTCCAGGCACCATTTATGTTTGGCAGGCAGACAGCTTGTATCACAATTAGCCGAACATCAAACACTGAAAGCGCCTCGCAGCCATGCAAGCGATATTATGGAGCGACATGCACCAATGCTCCGCTGCAGCCTGGCATCGGCGGAGAGAGCGCCGAGACGTGAGAGCGAGCGGGGCTGGCCGGCTTCCAGGCACACACGGGCAGAGGGGGGGGGGGGCACGTCTCTCGCCTCCCGCAGCCGATGCCATGCTTGGGACCTCCCGGCGTCAGCAGCTCCAACCTCATCCCGTTTATTATTGCCGTCTCTGGATCTGCTGCCGAAAATGAAACACGTCTCCTTCACCTCCGCGCAGCTTCCTGGAGAGCGTCTGCTCTCGCCCATATGTGCGCTCTTCGTGCCGCCAAACGCCGGCCTGATCCGTTTATGATCAGAGTACCTTTACAATAAGCCGCTTGCCTTTTATCTGTTTATTTTTATGGGATAACGGGATTCAACGTACTTAAAAAAAAAAAGTCACTGGACTTTGACGGCCCATTTCCACGTAATGATTTGCAAATGAGAAATTGCTAAAGCGAACACGATCCGATTATTGATCCGTGGAAATGCTTGCTGCAGTCAAGCGATCAATGAGAATTTCTTAGTTGGGCGAGCGTCATATCGTTTTGGCTGACATAAAAAGCTTGTTGCTATAGCCTGCGTAGTTTTTATTAATGAAAATTACAAATTAATAATTCGACAATTGATTTTTTTTTGTTTTTAATATTATATATATATTTTGAAATTTACTAATTAATATACCGGTATATATCGCTTTGTTTGACATAAAAGCTCATCGCTATTGCCTGCGTGTTTTTTATTAATGAAAATTACAAATGAATTATTCAGCAATTTTATTTTATATTATATATATATATTTCGAAATGTACAAAAAAATATATATATCGTTTTGGTTGACATAAAAGCTTGTCGCTATAGCCTGTATGTTTTTTATTAATGAAAATTACAAATTAATTATTCAGCTTTTGTTTTGTTTTTTTAGAATATATATATATATATATATATATATATATATATATATATATTTTATATATATATATATATATATAGCTAACTAACCTGGGCAACGGGCATAGGGACTGGTAAACCAGGACTCAGAGGCCACACCGGCTGGCCCCTCCTCTCCATCATAGAGAGACATTTTTATCTCCAATATATCTCTACAAATGTATAAGGCCATTTTATTTTCTTGAAGACGTTTCTCTAGTATTCCAACCTGGCTCCATAGCCAACTAGCCTGGACACCAGACGTAGGGGCTGGTAAACCAGGACTCAGAGGCATAACGGCTGGCCCCTGGTCCTGCTGGTATACCAGCCTTTATGCCTTTCAGTATGGGTTTGGGGCACATCCAGGGGTGCCGTGTGGTGCCGAGCGCGCCTCAGCCCAGGGATAATGGGGGTGCAGTGGCCATTGTTTAAATCGCAGAAAGAGCTGCTGGAAAAAAGTGAGTTTTGCAGTGATTCGGGGGAAGGGGGCAGTTCATACCGCAAGGCTTTCCAAATCGGAAGGCTGGCCCTGGAATCTTTTAGAATTCAGGGCCACCCGCTCTGGATTTTGTTCCATTTTAAAGTCATTAGGGTCGATTCAGAGCCTGGTGAGAAAACTCATTTCTTTTAATGGAGAGTAAATTGCCATTCACTTTCATTGTCTTCATTTCTCTCCTAAAAAAATAAGTGAGTTTTCTCACCTGGCTCTCGACCCCATTGTCTAGGCATGAAAACAAAAAAAAGATGATGGTTCCTAGCCCGGCGCTCTTAAAGTGGACCAAAACCCAGGATTTTGACTATCCTGGGGCTTGGTCCTTTCCCCCGGGGCACCCCGATTGGGGATGCCCTGCTGTGTGAAACCCCCCAGATCGCCGATGCCAACTCACCTCTTCCCCGTCCTACGGCGCATGCGCGGCCATTCATCCAATCAACACGCTCCGAGCGTGCTGGCGGCCGCATCCCCTGCTACCCTATAACAGGGAGCGTGTCTGCGCCGGCCATTGCAAATGCCTGGTGCGGGCACGCACCCTGCTAAAGGGATAGTGGCACTGGACCTGGTTTCGGCCGATCAGGTAAGTGACCGAGAGCTGGACTTTGAGCGAGTCTGGGTCATATAAAAGGTGAAGTGAAATATTCTTATTTGTTTTCATTCCTGGACAATGCCTTTAACTTGCTTGAAATGATAGAAAAGCTGTAGGTGATTGGCACGCATGTTACTGTATGTCCTTGTTAGATGGCCTTCTTGTCCACTAGATGATGTCATGTTATCCCAGGGTCAAGGACTTTGTGAAGTGCTGATCGTTATCATGTTCCTAAATAATTAAGTGCTGAGGTTCAATACCTGCCGAGGGCCATGTCATTGATTTTCCCTGAGGCTTGTGGTTGTGACATCACTAACTTACAAAAACCGAAGGCTGTCTGCTGCGTGTTGCCGTGCTGTCTCATGTGTCCCACTTCACAGCATGAGATCGCCATTAGTCTGGGGCGGGCTGGCCATAGGGACAATGCCCAGTGGGCCGCACTGCTTTGGGACCAGTTGGGCTGCTGCTTTTAACACCCACATTTAATTCCTGATTCTTTAATCTCCCTGTCACCCCCCTGTACCCAGCCCCACTGTACCCACAAGCCAAGAAACCCCAGCCCCCCCAATGCTATAGCCCCAGCATCATGGTGGGGGGGGCTCAGCAGGGATGTCTTGGGCTGGTGAAATCTAGGGCTTTTTGGCCCCAGTAGCTACTGCCATTAGTTATAAACATAGTTTATTTAGTCCGGTCTCCACATTAGCACTGCAGCCAGTTTATACTTACTTTCGCATTCCCTCATATGGCAGCCATTCGTCAATGTTGGCAGTTGTGCTTGCTCAGTGAATGAGATTGGTTGCCAATAGTCACATGGCATGTCACAACATAGACATTCAGCTCAAAATGTACAGGGATGCTCAGGCTTGTGGCAAGGGGGGATTGGATGCTTTCATGCTGTGGGGGTGAGATTTGGATTTACTTTTATTTTAACAAATCAGCAATGCCCCAATGTTGGGAGGACCTAAAGAGAGTAATTTGTGCAGCTTAAAGAGGGACTTCGGACCTCTAACATACTAGGTCCTGATAGTCCCTCATTGCAATGCTCCATATCTCTTTGAAATTAGCAGCAATAATTTGTGGTTTGAAACCACATTGTCTGCTCGCCATAAATAATATGGAGCTAAGGTGTTTATTGCGTCAGCGTGAGTTGTCGTTATCTTTCCCCTCATACATACAATCTCTCTAGCAGCCGGTTATGCATTGTGTGTGTTTATTTAACGTAATACACAAGCTGCCCGTGTTTCTGAGGTATTTATCTTTCAGTTTCGTGTGGGCTGCTGCTGGCACAGCTCTCCCCTCGTGCTTATTATGTGTGTGACAAGATGGCTGCTCCCATGCAGTTCTACAGCAAAGAATCACCATATTATTCCAGAACGTCTGCATGGAGTTAAGCCCTGCCAAATAGTTTTTTAGGGGAGCAGTTTACTAAACTTTCTTTTTTTTGGCCTGTTTTAACACACCATTGTATGTGGCAGACAAAAGATGTCACACCCCCTCTCCTCTGGTCAAGATTGACTTCTCCATTTTACTATGGCTTCCCGTTTCCAAGGTGCGAACAGCCAGAGGAGTTGGACCATCAAAGCCAAGCTTTAGTATACAGATAAACCATGACCTGGATGAATAAGAACCTGCAACTCTGATGATAACCTGGACCAACAACTTTACAAGAAACGGTGCTCATATGCGCACCCCCCAGGGGACTTCAGAATGCTGCACCTAAAATGTATTTACCCGCTTGTAACTCCTGCCATGGTCGATTCCCCCTCCCATTGCATCCTATGGATCTGACAGTGCCCTTAAAGGAGCACTATCGTGAAAAATGGCAGATGATAAAAATCCATTATGCTGGATGGTGGAAGGAAGGGTCATATATACACCTGGCATCAAGAAATATCCAGCCAGGCTTGTTTTTTTTTATTTTAATGGAAGAAAGAGGAAATCAGGGGTGACAGGCTCTGGAAGAAGCCTACCGGGTGCTCCAAGGTGACCGCGACCAGGAGAAAATCGGTTAGGTGGCGTTTCAGCGTCTGAGTGGATGCAGACGCAAATGAAAGTGTTGACAATGATCATGTGTGCAGATGGGGCAACTGTGCAAGGCTGCTGGTCTGGTTTTAAGTTGAAATCATGGACCAGTCCGGTGGGTCATGGTGGAAGAAGTTACAATGACCTTCCGTAAGCAAACTACTGCATTAAGGAGATGAGAAGGTTGCTGTGACTGCACCATTTCAAGAATTCACTACTTATCGTATTTTTCTCTCTATAAGATGCACCTAGCATTTGATGGATGCATTGCAGGAGGAATCCTCCAACGTGACATAAACTGGAAGAGAATCCTGCTCATTGATCAATTAACACCTTCACATCTATGCGCTGCATGCAAGCGTTTTGTGAGGAACTCACCAGTGCCCCCTGTTTTATGGCTGATCTCTGCTGTGTCCTTCCACCAGGTCCTCCAGGTTGTCTGGTCTCTGTTCTGTGCCACCGCTGCCACTGAATGACAGCCTTTCTGCTACCACCAAAGGGGGGGGGAGAAACTACAGGGTTGCAGGACGGCACATGTGGCCGCCACCACAGCGCACTGTCCATTGCACTGCGCTGCTGCATTTACAAATTGTGCTCCTTAAATTGGACCAAAACCCAGGGCGCATCCCCCGCTTTCCTCTAACAGGGAGCGTGCCTGCACTTCACAAAAGCTTGGCGCTACCCTACTAAAATTCACCAAAGCTAACAACATCCTTCGCGACAATAAACAACCAGCCTCTATCCCGCCCCTATCCAGTGTACAAGCATTATTTTTTTCAATAGATTCCCACCCAAGGCAACTAAGGCATTACTATAGAGCACTCGGTGGTCACAACAGGCCCGATCCCTACAAGAAAAAGTGGGAGGGAGATACTGAGACTCCACTACTCGACACAGATTGGCAGAATATCTACAAAGAAAATGCCCTCATACAGTCCACACACATAAGAATCTTTAGTTTCAAATACATCACTCGGTATTACCTAACCTCCGATTACAATAATAACATGACCCCATATTCTTGCTGGTGGTGTGGGCTTTACCCATCCACAGTAAAACACATATGGTGGAAATGTGTACATATTAAGAATCTCTGGCAATTTATAATAACCTTCACAGAGAAAGAAGCTGGAATAAAGATCCCTCTGTGTAAGTCACAAATGCTTCTAAACCTCCCAACTACAGATCACCCAATAGCTGCGAGATTCCTAGTTAATCTCATTATAAGGGGCACAAAACTCTACATAATCAAACACTGGTGCAGAACAAACCCCCCCACCTCCAAAAAATGGAAAGAAGAGAGACAGAGACAGAACCGGGAGAGACCAGGTCTCTGCTTCAAGGGTTTGGGGAGATAATCCAAGAAAAGAGAGATAGAAAAGACGATAAATAGTAAGAAGACGGGAGGAAGAGAGAGAGAGGCCTTCCTTCCTTTTCCTGTGTGCAGCAGAATGAGTGTATGGGTGTGCATGTACACGTACTAAACCGTGCGTGTGTATGTATATATATATATATATACTTAAGTATAGGTGTTGATGTATCCATAACTATCTACTTATATCCGTGGCAACTAGTTCGGGGGGGTGGCATACGGGGTTCATGGGGAGCAATTCACGGGTAAGAAGGTGGGGGGGGGGGGGAGCGCAGGGAAAAAAAAAAAAAAAAAAAAAAAAGCTCACTCACAAAACACAGGGCGAAATATACACTACACACAACCACAAGTAAGTAGTTTAACCCTGGCAATGATGTTAAAGTGATCTACCTCACTCACAAAACACAGGGCGAAATATACACTACACACAACCACAAGTAAGTAGTTTAACCCTGGCAATGATGTTAAAGTGATCTACCTCACTAGATGAACGACTTTGAAAACAGATTTGAAGATCCAAACTGAGCCAAATAAAAAAATTAAAAAAAAAAAGCTTGGCGCGGGCATGCACCCTGCTAGAGGGATGGCGGGGATGCAGCTGCAGCTCTCGCATGCGCCGTTGGACTGGGAAACAAGCTAAGTGTATGGGGCGACCTGGGGGGTTTCACACGGGCTCCCGTCCCTTCGTCTTAGGCAAGCAGATCCAAGCGCACTGGCAGCCGTATCCCCCGCTTCCCACTAACAGGGAGCGTGTCCGCGCCCGACATTCGCAGATACCTGGCATGGGCACGCACCCTGCTAAAATAATGACGGGGATGCAGCCACTGCTTGCGCGTGCGCCGTTGGACAGGGAAAGCAAGTGAGTTTCTGGGACCTGGGGGGGTTTCACACAGCGGGGGTATCCCGATTTTGGATGCTCCGGGGCGAGAGAATCGATATAAGATTCCCGGGCCGATCGGCATTGGTTCCACCTTAAATGAAACAGTAAAATTGAAGGTTAAAGTTGCTTTGCCTCGGTGATTTGAAGTCTGAGCCAAACCTGATTTGATGCAATACCAATGAGCAGCAATAGAGCAAGTCATAGTGGTGGACTGGCTGGTCATGTGTTTCCTGATCAAAGGAAGTGACGTGTAAGCAACGTAGGGAAGTCGTGTGTGTATAGCAAGACACACCATTTATGTGCACTGCGATTTGGAAAGCACCTCGCATTCTTCCACCAGGTCACACCAGTTAGTCCTTCATGTACTAGTTGAGATCATCGTTTCCTGTTCCAGTTTATGCCCTTCTAAACCAAACTTCACCTCTCCCTATACAAACAACCTCGCCTCTACTTCAGTCTTGGCCAGAAACACAAAAGTGGAAGCCTCATTGTACAAAGTGGTTTGTGATGTAATGTTTTGCCGATGTCGGCGCTGGAATAAATGTATACGCTCGCCGGGCATGCGTAATATATACGGCCCATTCCATGGCGGCTCTTTGTGTAAACAATGGGAACTGGATGTCAGATGGAGTAACTGGGGACCAGTCCCGGGAAGATATGTTGGAGGAAGAGATGGCTTACAGGCCGCTCTCCATTACCTTCAGATAAATCAGCCTGAGCTCTTCATGATGGCAGTTTAATTGCCAGCAACTGGTTAAAACAGTAATTCCACCGAATAAACAGCGACCCGCGCCATGTGCGCCTTTTATTACCCGCAGCTTGACAGAAGACAGACGAAAAAAAGTGGTTTGAAGTGAAGAAAGCAAGCAACACGTTGTAGAAATCCAGATTTTGTCATGGCATAATATAAAACGAATAGTGATTCAATCCATATATCAAAGGAAATTCCACTTTTAAATGACTACGATTTAAAGGGGTCCAAAACTGGACCTATGGTGTAGGTTCGGCAATCACCAGACAGCACTGCATTGTGGAATCTGTATTTGACTGCTGAGAGATCCTGGGATCCGGTAAGTTTTACTCTGGTGGGCAACGCGATTTAAAGCATTTGACACTGTCCCCCATAGACGCTTATTGGGGAAATTGAGATCTTCAGGATTAGAAAATACAGTTTGTAACTGGATTGAAAACTGGCTGAAGGATCGTGTGCAGAGAGTTGTGGTTAATGATACCTACTCTGAATGGTTACCGGTTGTAAGTGGTGTACCCCAGGGTTCAGTGCTATTATTCAACTTGTTTATAAGCGACATAGAAGTTGGAATTAGAAGCACTGTCTCTATTTTTGCAGATGGCACACAGATATGTTGCACAGTTGAAAATGTTCACAAACTTCAGGCTGACTTGGACACTTTGAGTGTCTGGGCATTTACTTGGCAAATGAAGTTCAATGTGGAGAAATGTAAAGTGATGCACTTGGGGTCTAACAACCTGAAGGCCACATATCTCCTCGGGGGAGTAAAACTGGGAGAATCACTAGTTGAGAAGGATCTGGGGATACTGGTAGATCAGACTAAAGAACAGCATGCAATGCCAAGCAGCCGCTTCCAAGGCCACCGTGATATTATAATGCATTAAAAGATGCATGGAATCACAGGATAGGGATGTAATATTGCCTCTTTACAAGGCATATGTGCCATCCAGTTCTGGGCACCGGATCATTGAAAGGGCCCTCTGACTATGGAAAGGGTGCAAAGGAAAGCCACCAAACTATGGAATGAAGGATAGTCTTGAGAGGAGACGACTGAGGGGGGACATGATTCACTTGTATAAATATATAAATGGCCAATACAAAAAATATGGGGAAACACTATTTCAGGTACAATTTTCACTAAAGATAAGGGGGCCCTCCATCTGGAAAAAAAAAAAGATTTAGTCCGCGGTCCTAACCGTAGCTTTCACTTGGCTCCTTTTAAAAACATCACAGAGCATATCCCATCACTGCCGGAGCAAAGTTGGGCATGTGGGGTTTTTCATACAGAGGTCTAAACGTACCGAGCTGTGTCTTACGTAGCTTATTACAGCATCAGACAGCATGTCCTACCACTGGTGTTGTAAGGTTGAGCTGTGATGCCTCTAAATCCAAGGTCCTAAACCCTGCTTAGTACCATCAGAGAGCATATCCTACCATCACCGGTGCAAAGTTGAGTTTAACGTAGCTTAGTACCATCAAAGAGCAGATCTAACTACCACTGATGCCGAGTTGAGCTGTGGCTTGTTTTGAACCAAGATCCTAAACATAGCTTAGGACCAACATGGAGCTTATCCCAGTACCCTGGTGAAAAATTGAGCTGTATTGCATTTTGTCCAAGGTCCTTAACATAGCTTTTACTTGGATCCTTTAGAAACCCTACGTTACCTCGTGAGGGCACATTTTTCTACACTCTGTGTTGTTGTCTATAGATAGATGAAATGTTAAAACGTTAAAGAATTTTAATGTATGACCTTCCAGTTGGCAAATATTGTAGTACTCTGGAAAATATCTGAAATTCAGAAGAAGGTAAGAAAGGAACAAAATAATCATGGCCATGTATGCAGTTGGTCTGGATTGAATTCTTAACAAAGCTGGAATTCGTTTTTGCATATACGAAGTTCCTTATTTAGCCATGAAGCCTCCTGTAGTATTGGCCTGTCACAACCAGTGATACGGTTACTTGGGAAATGCTCGGCATTGCTCCCTAGACATGCAAATTACAAGTCCCCATGCCTGTGACAAGATGTGTTTCTCAGAAGTCTGTGCTGCTGTGAGGCCATCCAAAGGTTATGTCACGTGGAGGAGATCTTCTGTCTCCAGTTACCTCTGTCCGATATTTCCACTCTGGCTTCAAGCGGCCATAAATAGTTTCGTTTTGACAGTATTTGGATCGTGCCTTTACCATCTGTATAGCTTAGAGGATGAAGGATTAGCTGGGATATGTCACTGTAGAGCAGGTATTCCTAAGAGAGCAGCTTTCTGTATTGACAAAGACTTTGTAGATGGTGACCATAGTAGACGGTCATTAGGACTAATCATTAGGACTAATCCAAGTAATGCACAATCAAATTCATGCTTGGGTTGACTGTTAAAGAGTTGCTGCATTGTGAGCCTTGTCCCGCAATAGGAGAAAAAAACGAAGTAGCACAAAACAAGGGAGCATCTTGAGTAGAAGGAAGGGAGCACAGATGTTCTCCCATGGGTGCAGAAGGGAGCATAACACATGGGGGAAGCCTATATGTCCTCTGAAGAAGGAAAAATGGAGCATAGGTATTTCCTCAAAGGGAACTATTTCAAAGTGAAATAGAGGCACGCTCATGTTATTTTGAGGCTGCAGAGGGGTGCCCAGGTGGCATTTTGAGGCAGCATAGGGTCGATATAGGGGACCCAAAGAGTCGCGGGTACATACCAATTGTGTCCAGCAACTCTGTTGACAGCCTTCACTCAAATACTGTATTCAGTTGACCAGTGTTTGTAAGCTTTGAGTCTGTTTAAATCTCTTATCCAAATACGCTATTGAATAATAATATTGTGAGCATCAGCTAATATCCAGAGTAATTTTAGTGTGCAGCACACGCAGTAGATGGACAGACTGGGAAAGGCTTAGTATTTGGTGTCACATGTTTCTAGAGCCATGCTGACTGCAATAGGGGCAGTTATGGCCTAGAGGTAAGGGGAGTGGGCTTGTGGCCGGAAGTGACAGGTTCGATTCCCATGGGACATGACTGAAGTGCCCCTTGAGCAAGGCACCTAACCCCCAATTGCTTCCTTGGCGCTGAGTTTAGGGCGGCCCACCTATCCGGGCATGTGTGCACTTCACTGCCCCTTAGTGTGTCATTCATTTGTGTGTAGTATGTAATATAGTGTTTATTCACTGGGGTGTCCACTGTGTGTAATTCACTTGTGTGTAGTCACTAATATAGTGTTTATTCACTGGTGTGTGCACGGTGCATGAATGGGAAAAATTCCATGTGTGCATTAGCACCCAGTGGCCACTATTTGCACTGTTACTCTTACTATATGTGGAAGGATCCATAGAGCGAACCCTGATTGAGGTGATCCCAAAAATTCTCAGTTGGGTTGAAGTCTGGGGAATTCAGGAGTTAGGGTAGGACTTGATCATGTTCTTACAAACAGTGTTGGACAAGGTCCAATTCTGATTCCGCCATAAAAATTGAGGCCTTGTCATGTCGTTAGCAGAGTTGCAGTGACCATCCGTCTTCTTCGGAGCCCCATACTCCGTAGGCTTCACACACGTTTGGTAGCCCCTTGTCCATTTTAGTGGTGGGCTGCTCCACTGTACCCCTGTCTGTCTACCTTTGCGCACCTTTGTAGCCACTGTTTATCCATCTCACATCAATAGCATGTGGTGCTCTGCAGTTTCTGCCTCGCAAAGGTGCCTCTTGTCCAGTCACTGTACACTTTCACCACAGTGGCCCACAAACCATTACAACTTATGCAGTTTCAATAATAACTGTCATCTTTGGTCCAAAAGCTAATAATCTTTTTAACAACTCTGATAAATCAATTATTTTACCCCTGGCGGCAAACAAGTCTATCACACACCTTATATACCCACCAAGCCAACTTGCATTACGTCACTCCCTTCATGAATTAAGAGCTGTCGACTTCAAACACAGAAAGTTCATAATAATGTGACTCATCTGTGTATGTTTTAAAGCAGACCAAAACCTGCATTGTTTACTAGCATCCCCCATGAGTACTTTGCAATTATTTTTTTTCTCCAAAATGTTTTTATTGAAGAAAATACAAGCAAGATTACAGTATATACATTGAATCTGTACTTGGCAAAATGTATATTAGTATTGACTGAGTAAAAACTACGTTCTAAGACATTATCAGCTTGTACTATTCTTATACATGGTGTTAGCTGATTATTATTTTAAATGTTTTAAATTTCTTAATCTTTATACTCGTCCTAAACCGTAACACCTTATGGTGCCATGTTCCTTCAAAATTGCTGTGGTAGACTGCAATGAATCATAGTCTCCCTAGGAGGGTCCCCCCACCCTATTCACCTGGCTGTCCCCCCACCCCCGTCACTAATGATAGGAGCCTCCCCTGAAGCCACCCGTGATAAGTACCAAGATGTGAAACCAAAGGCTCTCTCCAACTGTTTCTTAACCCCCTCCGGGAGAATGTGGACATAGCTCTCCCAGGAATTTTCGGACTCTACGTTCCTTTTGCAGCATCGCCTCTAGTCATTCCATGCGGAAAAGGTATTTAATTTCTTCCAGGAACAACTCCAGGGAAGGGGGTAGTGGGTCTATCCAATGTTGCAAAATACACTTGCGTGCCGCTGCTGAAATTATAAGGCTTAAACCAGATGAATGATGCCAAATAAAGCCCATTCAGGAGTGAAAGGTAAGTAGTTAATCAGATACTTTAAGGAAAATTTGACAATTATGTCCGAAATATTTTAATGTGGCCACAATTCCCACATTAGATGAAAACTGTCTGCCTTAATTTGGCCACATTTGGGGCATTGATATGAATCGGTTAAACCATCAAGCATGCCCTAGGTGGAGAAATTGGCAGAAGGTCATTTCCCTATATGTAGAAGTGGGGAGGGCTGCCCAGTGGTACACAAACTGCTTCAAAAGGTCTGGAACACTCTTTTTGGCTTTTTGCTGCTTCACTCATCCCCCGTTATTGCCGCCTGTTTTAGACGGAATCCCAGTCTCCTCAAGCCATTGCCACTGTTTTGACAGTGATGTCATTCCCGCACCTATCCAATGACTGATCGCCTGCCATCTCACAGAAAACGGTGTTCCAGGACAATTCAGTGGCCAAAAAATGTCCATTTCTAGTTCTACACCTTAAGAAGGGAGTATCGTCAGGGGCTTTGGCCAAAATGTATTTCACAAGTTCAGTGGGTTTTGGTCCATTTTAACAGCAAGATAAATGTGAATGTTTCAATAAGATTTGATTACATTAACAGTCAGACCTGGAAATGCTTTTAGCTTTGGATTTATGTTTGACTGTTGAGGCCCGAGGTTCAGATGGGGGTTTGAAAAATGAGGCTTCAATGATAATGATAACAAAACGATGAGTAGCCTAATTTGATGCATGTGAGATCTTGATCTGTAATCAGGTAGGTGGTTTTAGATACATATTTGTGAAGTTTTTTTGATGCTCTTTCGTATACAGTAACTGTTTGGCTTAGATTTGCTAATCCTTTAAGCTGAAAGTCCCTCTCGTTACCTGTCCATGACCTGCACGTCTTAAAATCCCCAGCTCCCCTTGGACTCGCTATCCTCAACATAGATATGTGCTAGCATAAGGGAGAGAAATCCCCAGCATGCTTCGCTGTGTACTCAGCGTCACTATGCATGAAGTATTACACAGAGGAGGCCATCCAGAGTTTACACTGACAAATCCCAGCAGCCCTTTCACTCTGTGGCCCCTCTGCAACCCTGTGTAACTGAAATGAACTCTTCTGGCATGAGGAACCTGTCCCCTTTAATATATTACTGGAGAAACGTATGTCAGTGTTATGACTAAAGTCTGATCTGTAGCTAATATTAGAATTGGCCCAATCACATTGTATAATCTTAAAGTGGATCTGTCACTGGAACGCAATTAAAGCAGCAATTTTGTCCGCTGAACCATAACGGCAGTGGAAGGAACTGTTATTGCTGAGGAAACACATAAATATTGAAGTGATCATGCACTCTCGGCAACCCGGTGCCCTTTTCCTGCTATTTTTCAGCCTCTGTTTGGTTTTGCTCAACCGGTGTCTTCTGCTTACTAGAGGAGGCATCTGGCGCCTCCTATTGGAGATGCGTAGGTGTTCATAAGTGCTATGAAGCTTCTGCCCCCCAGGGAGCAACAAAATCTACTCCGTGAACAGGTGAAAGGCTGTAGGAGGGGGTTTAAGGGGTAAAAGAAAAGCCTCACCTGGACAGACTTCCTTTAGTGGTTATAGAGGTTACTGCTACCTTCTATCTGCCTGGGTCCGGCATGATTATCTTTTATGGCTGCTTTATTACCCGTGTGAGATACTTTTAATGGATACTCAATAACATTATTAACTTTTAAGGAGTGCAGACCCTCTTCTGAACTTTTTCGCTTGGTTGGAGGCTAGGAGACTGCCCTGGGTCAAGCACCCTGCTATTGTTGGCCAGTGTGCATCTAATCCTCTCTCCAGAATTTCCTTTAGTGGTTATACATTAGGTTTGCTTTACCTTTTACACTCTTTTTTTGGGGTCTTTTACTCTGAAAAATTCCAACTGGGGCTGTTTGCACCCAGGTAGGGACTTGGAAGCACAAGTTACCGAAGTGGCATCTCTGTAGTTAGTGTAAATGGCACAGGAGCAGATTTTGTAGCATGGGTGACTAAAGTGAAGAATCGTGTGTGGTTACATGAGCCAGGTGGAGACTCCAAAGCACTAGTGACAGGTGAAGGTGAAGATTCTGGAGTGCACATGACTCGGGTGAAGACTCTATAGCACAAGTGATCAAATTGGAGTGCAAATAGCCCTTTTAGCGATTCTGTAGCGCAAGTGACTGAGGTAAAGAGTCTGGAGTATACATGACCCAGGTCAAGACTTCATAGCGCAAAATGACCCAGTTTGGAGCCTCTAGAGCGAGACAGAGGCTCTGAAGGCAGATATTTTAGGCAGAAACTCTGGCGGGCCAATGGCCCAGAGGCAGACACTAGAGGGAAGTGATCCAGATGGACACTGTGGAGCGTAAGTTACTTAGAAAGAGACTCTGGCACACAAGCGACCCAGGCAGAGAGTCTGCCATGCAGGCAACCCTGGTGGGAGGCTCTGGTGAACAAGTGACCGAGGTGGAGACTCTGGAGTGCAGGCAGACTGGAGGGAAAGTTATCCAGAGGGACACAGTGGACTTTGGAGTGCAAATGGCCCAGGTGGAGACTCTGGCGCAAAAGCCACCCAGACGAAGACTGTTGCACCCAAGCAACCCAGACAGAGACTCTGGCATACAATTGACCCAGATGGAGACTCTGGTGCAAAAGCAACCCAGGCGAAGACTGTTGCACCTAAGTGACCCAGACAGAGACTCTGGCATACAAGTGACCCAGGTAGACACCTTGCCATGCAGGCAACCCTTGTTGTAGGCTCTGGCGCACAAGTGACCCAGACGAAGACTGTTGAACCCAAGCAACCCAGAATCTGGCAGACAAGTGACCCAGGTGGAGACTCTGTGGCAAAAGTGACCCAGGCGAATACTGTTGCACCCAAGCAACCTAGACATAGACTCTGGCGTACAAGTGACCCAGGTAGAGACTCTGGTGCAAAAGCGACCTAGGCAGAGACAGTGGCACACAAATGACACAGGCAGAGACCTTGGCGTACAAGTGACCAAGGTAAAGACCTTGGCGTACAAGTGACCCAGGTAGAGACCTTGCCATGCAGGCAACCCTTGTGGTAGGCTCTGGTGCACAAGTGACCCAGGCGGGGGCTCTGGTGTAAAAGTTACCCAGGTAGAGACCTTGCCATGTTGGCAACCCTTGTGTTAGGCTCTGGCGCACAAGTGATCCAGGTGAAGGCTCTGGAGTGCAAGTGATCCAGGTGAAGGCTCTGGAGTGCAAGTGATCCAGGTGGAGGCTCTGAAGTACAAGTGATCCACATGCAGACTGGACAGCTACTTAATGACTGTGTAGGGGTATTTAATATGGAGACAAGGATTGGTGTGCAGGTTCACTGTTGCAGTGCATAAAGATTATAGTGTAAGGAATCATAGTGAGCACATTCCTACCAGCCAGCGTGCTGCACACCCTCACCTTTCTTTAGTCAGGGGCCTGCAGTTAAGTCTGCGGGCCATGTTTGTCTAGCTGACCTCTTACTGGCTGCAGGTCAGGTCAGCTGAGTATTCACTATTGCCTTGTTTAGTCTGAGCCCGAGTGACGCTTCTCCTCTCCTTTGTATGTGGAGAACCTGTCACCGATCTGTCAGCGCCTCTCGTCACTTTCTCCTCCGCGTTCCCTCTACAGAGCGCTATTTAATCATTGATGGCTTGCTGGGACAGGAACTGCTCTTTCTCTTTTCCTGGCTAATTACTCTGAACGATAGCATCTCCAAAAGTCAAAAAGGAAAGCAATTAAAAGCAATTTCAGCCAACAAGTAAAAATCTATCAGCACACAAATGTCCAAGAATCTCAATAGGTGGAACTATGGATAAATGCCTGTTGTCAGATCGGCGGCCATATTGGCCAACCAGACACGGCAAGCCTCTATCTTTTCATCCTATTGCTACAGTTAAATAACTGGTGGAAGTGGAAATCTTGGCCAGTTTTGTGGTGCTTATTCAATTTTAAAGAGCTCATCCCAGCAATGTGACCCTGATAAATGAATAGCTGCGGGAGATTTCTAAGTAGTAGACATCTTATGTATGTCTTTCCTATGATCTATTGGTGGTGATTATTTGATTGCTGGTATACAGTATAGGTTTACTATAGTTTTGCATATACTACAGATTTGCATCAAGACAAATATATATATAATTTTTTTTATTTTTTACATTCTACTAGGAATGTTGCCAGTTTGCATGACTATGTAGTAGGATTGGTTCCTAGAACTTTGAATAGCAAATTTTTAGCAATTTTGTATAGGCATGGGTAAGGTTAGATAGTCAGATTCTTTAGTCAGGCATTCTATACTTTACTACTCTATTTAATTTGAGTATGTAGTGTGATATAATAAGAGTATAAACAATTAAAACTGAACAAAAAGTCAGAGTGGAATCTAAAGTTGGGATGCTCTGCAGTGCTAAACTCCCTGGTTTCCTTGTATGCTCTGTTTGATCCTTGATACCACATTGCATGCTTGGGCCTCCATGCTCTGCGTGCTTGTCATACCGAGCAGACTTGAATGTCTGCTGGTGGGACCACACTGGCCAGAGGGAATGGGATGCTGTCAGGTGCTGCTTTGCCGCAACCAAGGGGAGTTTATGGAGAAACCAGAGGGCTCACAATAGGGGACATCCCAAATTGGGATGATCCTAGAGAAATATCTGAAAGAAGACTACGTTTTTTTCCACTTTATTATGGTACAACCTTTTTTTGGTATATTTCCTGTTGGTTAGTTTACTATCTTTAGTTTACTATCTTTATTTGTATGAGTTCTTTTAGTGTCCTGGCTTGTACTTTTCTTTAGCAGGGAGGGTTGCACATTTCCATCCGTTCAGTGGAAGGCCCAGCAACAGTACATGTTCTGCAGATCTCCACAAAGATGCATAGGTCAAGTAATGTGTGTTAAGTCGGAGCTATAGAGCTGACTATGTGGAGATCCCCAAAACATGACCTGTGAGGAGAGGGTTGGGGACAACCACTTTAATTGACTCTTTGTCTAGTTTAGGAGGAAGGCCTGTCAAAATATGCATCAGGATGGCATCCTGAAATGGATTATCCACTAATAAGCAGCCCCCCCCCCCTACAGCTGGAGAATGGGTCTGGCGATACTCACCTCTTCAGGGATCCATGGCCCGCCGGTGGGTATGCACATTACTCTGCAACCATTAGCCTAACAAATCTGACCTGCATAAGGAAGAGAAGGCCAAATAATTTTTGACGGGACCTCTTTTGAATATTGAAACCTCTACCTTTCCTGCTAATGAAGGGAAATCGCCAGGAAGGTAATAAGAGGACACTGCTGTATGATGATGATAAAGCTCAGGATCGGAAAGCTTTATTCCTAGGTGAAATGATCTTCCCAGCATATGCCTCTTGGAAACAGTGAAAAATATGCCAATTGAAAGCACCTACAATATCTGATTATCTGCACAATAAATACCTTATTTATTGTATGCTCAGCTGATTTTTTCACTTCACTTTCTGGGTTGTGGCTGAGTTGAATAGGGCGTGTCATAGTGAAGTTTTAGGAGTCATGAGCATGCTCTTCTGTAGTTAGGGATAGCTGTGAGACTACTGTAACTTCCTGTGCTCGCTCACACGGAGAGCACCAAGGGATAGAGTAGTTGTTGGACCAATTTTTTTTGCATGGTTCTGGAGGAATGTAATTGAAGGAAACGCAAACATTGGAGCTCTGCTATGGAATGTCCGATGTCAAATTCCCAGGTCTTGTTCCGCTTTAGAAACTTTAATAAAAACTTGTATGTCTTGCTTTAGTTTTGAAGTCTCTAAATTTAAAGCTTGGAGAGCTTTATTCCAAGCCAGAATAGGTTTCTTCTTCTGAACACATCTTCCTGAGATTTAAAGAAGACACACGTTTTTTGGTAGTGTTTGTTGGACTGAAGTTGCGGAGTAAATTTTAAGGTTGTGGAGCTTTATTCCGAACTGGAGGGGGCTTCTTCTGAACACGTTTTGAAAACCTTAAGTTTGAATGGTCACTTTTTGGTGGTATTTGTTAGGCCGGACTTGTAGAGGGAGTGTTAAAGTTCAATTATAAAAAGCTTTATTACAAGCTGGAACTTTGTTATGAGTTTTGAAGTGAAAACAAGATCACTTTTTGGCGGTTATATTAGGCTGGAGTCTGGAGGCATTATTCTAACCTAGAGGAGCTCCTCTACCTTAGTTTGAACTGAGCACAAGATCTTTTTTTGTTATTGAAACCTTTGGTATACGAGGGTGGTTGTTTTACTTCTTGCTGATTTCCTTGCTTTCCCTTGGAAATTATTTTCATTAGTCACCCAATTTGAACTGTTATTGGCTACTGCTGGTCACTCCGATGTGTTTGGGGCTGTGTCTACCATCCCAGCTGCACATCAGAATCAGGTTTATTTTGCCAGGTACATACATTACATATGTACTATAAATTCATACATTGTGGCATAGAGGCTACTGGGTTATCGCAGAAGGGAACTAACCGTTACCATTACCATCAGATGCAGATTAGGGAACAGAGCAAAGTAAAAAGAGCAACAGAAGGGTTAGTAACTAGGTACCTGGAAGTTGGAAAAAGCGCCAGTACAAGATGTAAGGAGTCCCTTTTATTCTACCAAGTGTCTCCCATCCAGGCAGCCATTTTATTCCAGGTGGCAGTTGGTGAGGGAGGGCACAAAGTCAGCAAGTGGAGTTTAGAGATAGAAAGAATAAGGGGAACTCATTTTACCAAGTGTCTCCCACCCAGACAGCCATTCCAGATGCCACTTGGTGAGGGTCCTAGGTTAGAAAGTAGATTATAGAGATTGAAAGATGAAACTTAGAAACTCCTTGTGCCAGACGCCTCCCACCCAGACAGACGTTCATTTTAAGGTGCAACTTTGTCCTGTTTCAAGTATCTAGAGGAGGAAGGAACTCTTGTACCAAGGGCCATCCACCCAGGCAGCCATTCCATTTCAGCCTCCACTTGGTTGGGGGTCCCAGACCAAGAAGTGGAGAGTCTTTTGCCATTTTTGGTTGACCACTTCTTATTCCTGTGAGAAAAAGTTGCGCCTGTACATTCTCATCTTCTGATTATTATCCCTTTACTCAATGTCCGCTCTCCTTCTGGTCTCGGAAAAGTCCCTTGGCAATATGTCAACATTATGAGCCAGCTGTATAATACAATGACGTGTAAGGTGTTATGAGAAAGGCAATCGTACAGGGTTAGTGGCGGGTGAATGGGAGTTCACAGAGAGGTGAAGAAAGGGTGACCCAGCTTGGGTTCTGCTGTACGTTACACAACGTATGCACACCATTTCTATATAGGGGAATCTGAATCTACAATCCTCACACTGCACGATTATGTACTTTCCCTGCCTTTACCTAAAATGAATGATTCCCAATGGGATGAATCTCATTCAATAAACCCTTTGTCTGACCTGGTTTGCCACTTGAGCATATAGGTCAGGGGTCATCTGCTGGGAGCCAAATGTTTCTTGCGGCCACATGCTGTGTGATGCACAGGTTAATGAGGAGAGCAGGTAAAGAAGCATGCCAGCTTACCCGTGTCTGCTGCTTCCAGCACTACACATCCTTTTCCAGTTCCCCCTGTGGTGTCATGTGATGATTGTGTCACATTCCTGAGCCATGTGGAAGACAAAAGCCGGGAGCACCCCATGGGGAAATGTAGACAGGGAATCCCACAGATGTTACTTTTTGGGTTATGAGGTCGACTTGTGCCACACCCCTGGTTTGGCCATATACTCACCTCTAGATTGCGGCGCATGCGCGTCCCTCCCGTGGCATTTCCCACACTACTCTATCTAATGCTAATCCCCCCGGCAAATCTGAGTAATATCAGGAGAAGCCTGAAATTGCAGGGCATTCATTTGATGGGGGCACATAAAGACTCGCACGTAAAGAGGTCTCTTTAAAGAGGTCCTCCAGTCAAAATAGACTGGGAGTACTCTTACCCTGACATCTATAGGACTTTTGGATGCCTTGCTGCACATGGCTTTCCTTTGGGAAGTGGGATACTGGCCAACCAATACTTTTGGCACTTTGGTGCCTCAGTTGCTGTTCACGCGAAAGGCAGCGGGCAAACAAGTTTAGTGGGCACACAACTATGTGCAAGTCCACTGGGCGAACACAATTTGCTGTCGGCAGTCACATGGGAGTTGAGAACCACAAAAAAACATGAGAAAGGTGTGTAGCAGTCGCCTGGAATAAGGCTTCCCTGGAGAGATGCCCCTATGCTGCCAGGGCAAGTGATAGTCCTAGCTATAGAGATATTCGTTTTTGAGGGACCCCCTGCTGCTGCTCTTAAGGGGAAGCTGAGGGAGAACAAACCATTCTGCTCCCTATATTTGCTAGAATGTTATGGCCAACAAGGGAATCCCGATCCAATGGTACATGACCAGCACAGGCCCCCACCCTGTTAGTGGGTAGCGGGGATGCAGCTGCCGACGCGCTTCATGGCTAGATTCGGACCTTAGTCCAGTCTTTTTGTTCAGCGCACCAATTGGACGAGAGCCCTCACATGTGCCGTAGGAACATGGAAATGTAAATTTTCTGGCTGACCTGGGGCGTTTCACACAGCGGGGCTTGCTGAATCGGGTGCAGTGGGGGCAAAGGCCAAAACCTGGGTAGAAAATCTGTTATGCTATATGAAAAAAATCATATGAAAAAAAAATTCTGAAAATTCAGTATTCTTTGTGGCCCGCGACCAATTTCCAAAGTGCCCCGTGCTTTTCAAAAAGTTGAGCACCCCTTGCTTTACAGTATGTTTTGCAGGTGCCACCAACAAGGAAATCAGGAGTCAGCCGGGTCAAGAGTAGACCAGTAAAGATCATAGGGGACCCAACTCGCCCAGGCCACTCCCTTTTTAACCTACTCCCATCAAGACCCATCAAGAGGTACAAAGTCACACCGCCCACACAACACCAAAAGAGCTTACTTACAGCCATCCGACTCCTAAATAGTCAGGGAATCCTTGGATCTACTAACAGGTTAGTTTGAGGTGATAGCTAAACAAGGGGTTCAGTAGTTCATTACTACTCATTGTACATTGAGTGTATACTCTGATTCATGATGTATATAGCGTCTAAATGTGTATGATCAGGGATTTCATGTATATATTCTATTTTATCATTTAGCCCAGGGGTACTCAAACACCTCTTGTAAAGGTCCATTTATAGGCATCTGGTGAGAGGTGAAGATCCAGGCGGGGGGCTGTCGCGGAGGATGGATAGTTAGAAATCAGCACATGGGGATGTATAGATTCCACAGGCAAAACTAAAAAAGGCTGCGTGCCTCACCCCAAGAATCCTATTGGGCACTGGGGAAAACAACTTTTTTTTGGCCCCATGGAACCTACAGCTCTGGCCCGCGGCACACCGATTTTAACCTCTCCCCCGTGCATTCTGTGCAGGCCTTGTACAGGGGTGGACAAGGGCCTAAAATCAAGTAAAGGGGGCAGATCTGAGCATGGCAACACAGAAGCAACTGAGTGCAGGGCTGTCAGGACAGGGGTCCGGAAATCTGACACAGAGGTCCGCATTCGGACCCCGGTCCGCCAGTTGAGTACAGCTGATCTAACACATACTCTTGTATTTTGGATTGTGTATTTGGCCCTTGTGTTTCTTGTTTTCACCGTTCTTGTACGTATTCCCTCTCTGCTGCCTTGTATCAAAGAGAATTCCTCCTTCATATATTCATATGTACATGGCGAATAAAGTATTCTAAAGCTTGTGAACATCTTCAATGGACTGGACTGGACTCACCAATGTTTACCCAAACCTCTCTTTGTCATGCTATACACGGAGAAGACCTCTTATAATGGGGAGAACGTTTGTATTTGATAAAAGTATAGCTCTCTCCATCAATGGACTGGACTCACCAATGTTTACCCAAACCTCTCTGTGTCATACTATACACGGAAGACCTCTTATAATGGGGAGAGCGTTTGTTTGTGGAGCTGTTACGTTGCCTTGTCCCTCAGGCTCCGACACCTTTTACCGTCACCAACCTTTTGGATGCTCTGATGTCACCAATGCGCAATGGAACCGACCAACGCGGATCCTATGGGGATAAAACGCACTGCGTGGCGACATTTACCCGTGTGATTGACAGTAACTGACATCCGCCCAACCAGGGCTGCTATGTTAATCCCGCACTCAAAGAGGATTTGGGTAAATACATTTTTCTCTGAGTGTGTGTCCCGTCACGTTTTGATGTATGGCCCCGGACTGCACAGACGGCAGCCTCGAAAGAATTGATGGTATTTGCATATTTTGGTTTTGGAATCTTCCCCAGAAGGTACAGAGTGAAATGTTCATACTCCCGCGACTCTCAAATGCCTCCACACTTGGATCTCATTATGTTTTTTTGGATCAAAGGTGAAAAGTTTAAGTGGAGCTCCGGAGAAGTCTTCCAGCAAATGGGGGGGTGGGTTACCAGCGGGAGATGACAGCCAGAAGCTGCTGCCTGCTAACTATACCTAATATAATGCTGCTGTATTACGGATGTCGCTGATTAACTTCTGGATATGAAGATTTAACAGATCACATCTTTTATTTTTATTAAAGTGGACCAAAACCCAGGATTTTGACTATCCTGGGCTTTGGTCCTTTCTCCCGGGGCACCCCATGTGTGAAACCCCCCAGATCACCGAGCACAACTCACCTCTTCCCGGTTCGACAGCACATGCGCAGCCGCTCATCCAGTTGGCGCACTCAAAGCCACTGATATCACGCCGTCTAAGCCAGCGTTTACGAGCGTGCTGGCGGCCACATCCCCCGCTTCCCTCTATCAGGGAGTGTGCCCCTGATCGGTCAGAGACCAATGAGCAGCAACTCACCTGATCGCTGGATCGCATCCTGGGCCACCTAGGATCGAACAGCTAAAAGCTGCACTTCTGTGTCTGGCTTGTGCCCCCTGCATCAGCCACAGGAGAACTACCACATACTTTGCATTCACTAGAATGGAAGGATCATATGAGGCCTCAGCACACCCCCTTCATTGCAATGAATGGAGAGGAGCAGGGGTGTGAGCGTGACACATATTTATTGCCGACTCCATTTCAGGACCAATTGAGGGTCGGGATGGAATCGGGCGGACCAGAAACAGCTATAAGGAGCTGGCAGGAAAGGAGTGTGCAAGGAACAGGGGGATGAAGTAGGGGTGAAAAAAAGGGAAAGAGGCATAGGAGGGCAGAAGAAGAGGTGAGAGGGTCTGGTTGGTGTAATAAATAAAGGGCAAGGGAGAGAAGCAGTGAGAGTACTGAGAAGGGAAGTCAGAGAGCTGCTGTTATGGAAGGGTCTGGGGAAGTAAGAGTAGAGTACTGTATATGAGATCCAAGGGTCTAGTGAGGGAAAGGAAAAAAAAATATCAGTAGCTTAACTTACATTGAGTACCTCCAGTGCTTTCCTTCCTGCTATGTCTGCCTACTTAGTGAGCAAATCACTTCCTCATTCAGATTTCAGTCCCCACCCTACCGACCTGGTCCTTCAATCAACCTTCAGTGGACCAAGAACGGTAACACCCCTCCCACTCCCCAGACGTCCTGATTGACTGCCTCTTTCTGCAGCTATGAAATCCTGCCCTCCTCTCTGGTCACACTATGTGCTGGCAGGCTGGAGACTGACTTAGCCTGCAGCATCTCTCACACCCTTTTACTAGTCGCACTATCTGCTGCCAGGTACAACAATGGATCTATAGGGTCTTTTTAAAAATGGATTGAAGTTTGAGACAGTTCAACGTGTAGCTCGAAACAATGGCACAACAATTGTGCACTCGCCTTTAGTATAACTTTAAGTATAACCAAGTTTATTTGTTACATACTTAACCATACATGGTCCGACATGCTTTACAACTGCCCAAGTAAAATACATTTTAGAAACATAGAAGGTTGACGGTAGAAGGAGACCATATGGTCCATCTAGTCTGCCCTTATGTGTATACTGTATGTTCTCTTTATCTTAGGATAGATGTGTGCTTATCCCAGGCATGTTTAAATTCAGTGACTGTTGATTTTTCAACTACCTCTGCTGGAAGTTTGTTCCAAGCATCTACTACTCTTTCTGTAAAAT
Source organism: Gastrophryne carolinensis (assembly GCA_027917425.1). Taxonomy (NCBI): domain Eukaryota; kingdom Metazoa; phylum Chordata; class Amphibia; order Anura; family Microhylidae; genus Gastrophryne; species Gastrophryne carolinensis. Next base: position 33,741,648 of record CM051234.1, read on the forward strand.
AATATTTTCTAACATTGCTCCTGATCTTCCCCCCGACTAGCTTCAGGTTGTGCCCCCTTGTTCTATCATTAAGCTTCTTCTTAAAAACACTTCCCTCCTGAACCTTATTCAATCCTTTCACATATATAAAGGTCTCAATCATGTCCCCCTTCTCCCTTCTTTCCTCCAGACTGTACAGATTAAGTTCTTTAAGTCTCTCCTGATAAGTTTTAAGTTTAAGTCCTTCCACCATTTTCGTTGCCGGCTTTTGGACACGTTCTATTTGAATAATGTCTTTTTGCAGGTAAGGTCTCCAGAACTGCACACAGTATTCTAGCTGTGGCCTCACCAGGGCTCTATACAGCGGCATCACAACCTCCCTCTTCCTACTGGTGATGCCTCGAGCTATGCAGCCGAGCATCCTGCTTGCTTTCCCACTGCCTGGCTACACTGTCCAATCATCTTGCAGCTATCAGTAATCAGTACCCCTAAATCTCTCTCCTCCGAGGTCCTGGGTAACACAGTGCTGCCCATACGGTACTCAGAGCAGGGATTCCTTCTACCCAAGTGCATGATTTTACATTTAGAGACATTAAACTCTAGTTTCCACAGTTTTGACCATCTATCCAGTAAAGCTAAATCATTGTCCATGTTGCAGACACCTCCAGGAATATCCCCCCTATTACTAACCTTTGTATCATCAGCAAACAGACAAACTTTTCCTACCAAGCCTTCTCCTATGTCACTTACAAATATATTAAAAGAATGGGGCCCAGGACAGAGCCCTGCGGCACACCACTTGTAACTCGCCTTTGTTCAGATTGCACACCATTTACAACCACACTCTGATACCGATTCCTCAGCCAACTGGAAATCCACTGAACTATCCAGGGATTGAGTCCTACCTTCAATAACTTATCTATGAGCTCCTTATGTGGTACAGTGTCAAAAGCTTTGCTAAAATCCAGATAGGCGATATCCACAGCACCACCTTCATCTAACACTTTAGTGACATTGTCAAAGAAATCAATAAGATTGGTCTGACATGATCTGCCCTCAGTAAAGCCGTGCTGTTTTGGGTCCAATAGGTCATTAATTTTTTTATGGGAAATTATCTGTTTTTTTAAGAGTGTTTCCATTAATTTGACCACTATAGATGTTACACTAACTGGTCTGTAATTACTGGCTTCTTCTCTACTCCCCTTTTTATGGATTGGTACGACATTGGCCATTCTCCAATCATCTGGAACCTCACCAGTTGAAAGGGAATGGTTAAGTAAATCAGTCAGAGGGGCTGCAATCACAAACCTAAGTTCCCTTAGAACTCTGGGGTGGATTCCATCTGGACCCATCGCCTTACTTACCTTTAGATGTGCCAGCTCAGCTAAGACATCAGCCTCCAGAAACTCCGGAGCTGTGCCCTCCCAGCTGGATGCTGTGCTATGACCATGCCTGCTACTATCTGAAAATACCGAACAAAAGTAGCTATTCAGATGGTCAGCCACAGCCTTATCTCCGTCAATATATTTATTTTCCCTATTTCTAATTTTTGAGACTGCATTGTTTTTCTTCTTTCTGTCACCAATATATCGGAAAAAAGGTTTTATCTCCCCTCTTCATAGATTTGGCCATTTCTTCCTCCTTTTGCCCTTTAGCAGTCCTTATAATCAGTTTTGCTTCCCTCTGTTTAATTTTATACGCCTCTCTGTCAGCTACACTTCCACTTACTTTATACTTCTTATAGGCAGACTTCTTATCTTTTATGATAGTGCTGACTTCCCTAGTAAACCATAATGGTTTCTTCTTCCTTTTATTCTTGCTAGTTTGTTTCACATATTGCTTAGTAAGGTGGTCACTCTTTCCATTTTAAGATCAATAGGATACAAACAGAATATTGCAGGTTACACATTAAACCAAGAGTTCAAAGCAGAAATGTTCACAGTGAAATGGCATCATACATACTACTGAACAATAAAGTATAAGGCAGTTCCTAAGTTGACGGGGAACTGTTCATGACACATAATGTATCCTAAGCTATCTAGAGGTTTGTTTCCTGTACTACTTTATGTACAATATGGTATTATGCGTTCTGACATGAATTGGGAGTAGACTGTACACGTTCTCTTAGCAGTGATCTATGGTGAGGTTATTACTGCATAGAGTTCTGATGGCCTCGGGAAAGCTCCTCCTCATTCTTTCTGTGGCTCTCGGGGAGCAAAACATTTGGGCGATTTCATTTTTCAGAGCCTGCTAGTCGGCATCTTCTATCTTCCTGGCCTTGTTTTTGCACCATCTTCCTGGCCATCGCACCAGCTTTTGCTGAGCCATTCTATCTTGCTTGGAGCTGGCAGTGATGTTTCGGGTTAGGACGATCTCTATGATGCTTGGGTAAAATTTATTGAGTACAGCCAGGGCCAGTTTGAAGTCTTTTAGTCACAGGTGGAAGATGCACTGACTGGTTTCTTGGCTACATAGCTAATGTGGTCGGTTTTGGGCTGTATGAACTCCCAGGTGTTTAAAGGTGGTCACTCTTTCCATAGAAACTCCATGGATCATAACGGTTTGGTAGTTCCTCTCCTGCTTACTGCTGAAATCAACTACCACCTCCCTTGCCTTCGTTGTTGATTTGAGCAATAAGCAAGAGAGGAACTACCAAGCAGTGGTGGTAATTGAAACTCCTGTGCAACAATGAGAGCAAAAAAAAACTATACCCCCCTTTTGTCCTCTGCAGTTCCTCCACCTGGCTCTGGTATTGTAAAACTATTGATTGGGGGATAGAGCACCCCAAGGTGCATTGCTGGTTTCTGGAGGCCATAATGCCTCCTCCATGATGGATTCAGACACCCTGCACGCCCACTTTTCTCATTGAATAGAAGGGGGCATACCAACGTGAGCTCCACATTTTCTTGGCTGGACAGTCGCTAAGCTTACCACCAATTATTTCCCTCCCTTACATTGATTCACACACCTGACTCTCTGGATCTTTGGCCTGCGTACTGGAAGTATATTTGGATGTTCTAAAGGAGCTAGATCAAGCCAAGGACCTTCAGCTCCCGGGTTTCGTCAGGCACCATATTTGGATGTTGTTTGAATTTCTAAAATAAAAAAATGTAAAAATGGTGTAGTGAGGTTGAGACATATCACAAACTCAATCAAGATATGGCAAATGATGTGACCACACTGATTCTCTTTCTCTCTCATTGGCAGTTGCTGGATCTTTTCATCAAATGGGACTGGTCAACTTACTTGGCTGACTACGGACAACCGAACTGTAAATATCTGCGTGTCAACCCCACCACGGCCCTGACTCTGCTGGAGAAGTAAGTTTCCTTTCGTTATTTAAAAAAATAGTATTTTCATTAAATATATAATGTCTTGGGTTGCCTTATAAATAATCAAAGGATAACCTGGTGTATATGTTTATCAGTTACAGGGGAACTCAGACAAAAATATTAAATAGATTCGACCCCCTAAAGTGGGTTATAACTTACATGAGCCCCGTGATCCGGTCCCTGCTTCCATCACGCCAGCTTAGCTTGCAAATGGTCTATAAGCAGAAAGATGGCCTTCGCTCTCTGATGAGTGCGGAAACTCCTAGTGCCAGCATCTTTCTGCGGCCCCGCTCGTAGACAATTTGCAAGCCGGCCCAATGGAAGCAGGGACGGGATCACAGGGCTCAGGTAAGTTACAGCCTGCTTCCATCTGCACAATCTGCATAGGTAAGCTGGTTGATGGGTTCGACCCAAGCACGGACATCTGCCTATAGTCTGTGTCCGCGTTTGGGTTTGGCACCCTAACTCGCAAAGTTTGGTACGCACCCGAACTGTGTGGCTCGGGTTCGCCCAACAATAGTTCCTATACATATTCTATATTCCTTAGTAAAATGTCCACCTCTATGGCTCCTTGCTAATTATGTCCCAAAGATACTTTTCTTTTCTACATCCCTTTACAGGAAAGCAGATCCCAGGTCACAATCAGCCCTGCTGGACTACAGCCACACACCCACTTTAGCACACACCCTACAATTTACAACCCTGCCTAGCTGTGTCACTCATAAGGAATCCAACCTTATTGGCTTTGCTTCTTTACTAATTACTACTTTGCAGGGTTACCTGTGCTTCTACATTTACACGTATAACTATTCATACATGACAAGCTCCGTGTCCGAGGAAGATCTTTTTTTTTTTTATTTTGCTGCAGATACAGAAATGGGCCGCAACTCAAACCTTTATCATAGCGCTCAGAAAGGCCAATCTGTTTAATACTAGCCATAAAAAGGAAACTCCGCTTCCGTAGACTTTCCCTGACACACCCCAGATCAATATTGTGCAAGATGTCCCATCTTACCTGCTAGCGATCCTGTACTGCACACCGATCACCCGCCAAGCTTGTATGAGAAGCTGGCTTGGCAAGTGGGAGTAGCTTCCATCTGGAGCACTTCCTTAAAACATACATTTTCTAATTTAAAAACCCATGCGGCCGCTAGCCTGCCATCCTGCTATAGGTCGCCAGTATAATTACCGTCGCCGCATCCCTGACTTCCCATCAGTGTCACCTGTCGCCAATCTCAAGAGGTGCTGGGTGTGCTTGACCTTGGTGATGGATAACGCTGGTTTCTTTGAAAACCGGGGCACCGCCGACTGCATCTGGCAGCATCATCCGGCTGCTGGGGTGGGTCACAGGGCTCGTCCAGATCAGCAGGGCACCCAAAATGGGTTTTCCTCCACTTTAAGAAAACATTTGAAAAAATACTAAATCAGCTCAGCACCCTGAAGACTTCCTTTTGGCAGACAAAAATACACTTTCAAAATTTCAGTTGAAAGTGGACTTACCCTTTAAGTACTTAACTTGAAAAGGGGAATAAAACTATTTATGTGACTTGCAATTTAAAGTCATACTTAGTAAAAAAAAAAAAACCCCACTATACTCACTTTTCATCCAGCGCAGGCTAACGCTGCTGGTGCGGTGTAAAGGCACTTACAAAATCACTCGCTGTCAGTCTCGTGCTGGGCACCGCTACCTCCTCTTCCACCACCTCGATGCTCAATACCGCTGTGCGGAAGGGGACTACGGTGTCCCCATCCCCTCGTCACAGGAGCTATGGCATTGAAGTGAATGGAGAGGGGCGTACCGTAATTCTTGTGATGAGGGGGTGGGGTGCACCATAGTCCCCTTCCGCACAACGGTGTCGAGGCGGCAGGGGAAGAGGGAGCGGTGCCCAACATGGGACTGACAGTGGGCAATCCGATAAGTGTCTTTACAGCGCAGCAGCGGCGATAGCCTGCGCTGGATGAAAGGTGAATATAGTGGGCTTTTTTTTTTAATTAAAGTATGACTTTAAATGGTGACTTCAGGTGAACAATGAGCTATATGGTACCACCCAGGTGGTACTTTGATATAATTAGAAAATGGAAAGTGGTACTTGATGAAAAAAGGTTGGGTACCCCTGTTCTAGATGACTGTGTGTGATCCACATTCATGATCAAAGCCAGAATTGGCTTGGGCACCTGTATATTATGGCAGCAGTGTATTCTACTTCGGCTGGAGACACAATGAGTTCACTCTTTGAGGCTCGAATTTAGCGTTTTGTTTAGAAGATCCTTGAACGTGGGCGTATCTTCACGGTGCTGGTCTCAGTCCTGTCCTTTTTCACTGCACCTTTGCAAAAAGGTGGGAAGGGTTACTTTGGGGAGGGTTTTAGCACCCCCGGGTATTTTGGATGCCAAAATAGTTTTATTTTTACATTACAAGGACCTCTTTGGAGTCCATACTTTAGGCCCAGAAACCTTGGATGATTCTCAAAGCACACGTTTCAGTTGCCACACCACCACATTTAACCAGTTTTCAGAATTTTGTGATGCTAAAATAGAGTCCATGTCCCCCTGTCCCTCGCTGTTCTCATGTGTTCCTCTTTGAGGTGTAACATGCAGATCTGCATCAATAAATGATTCATTTGCCTATTTGCCTAAGTGTTTATATTGTTCTAACAAATGTATCAAATGTCCCTCTTTCTCACCCTGAATAGTTGGCAGATATGGGCATGGTCAGAGTTCTGGAGCATTACCAGGTCGCTGCAATAACTACCTACAAATGTTTCGTTGCGATGATTTACACTTGGGATTGCTTTGGAACATCCCCAAACAACTCGTTCAAAGGAAAAGCAATAGAAAATATTTTTTCAGTAACCACCATAAAAAAAAGGTTCTTGTGATTTTCACTTGAAATCTGCTGAATCTAGTTTTGTCATGTTGTTGTATAGGTTGCCCTTACTTTATTATCTGGGTTGCCCCTACCCTACTCCTACTACCCCTACTTCAGTGTGACAGACTGGACCTGTCTGCAAGGGGAAAGTCATACTCCGTGGGAGGAGTTTTCTGTTCACCGATGTCCATCTCCTTGTCAATGGGCATAGGACCAAGTGTGAAATCTGTCCACAGCTGTATATGGAAAGAAGTTTTTTTTTACACCTGCATGCTGACCTGAACAATGTCAGGAACTCTGTGCCGGTGAACCGCATCAAATATTTCAGCTATGGTGCGGCACTTAGGGCGTTGTAAGAAACACCCAAAGGTGTCCTCATTAATCAACCCCACTCTGACATTTCTTGTAAGATAATTGTTTTTATAGGCTGCTCAACAGGTGTCTTTTAAAATGTCACTCCTTTGTATTTATAATACTCATCACCTCCCTCCCTTCCTTCACTTTCGATATTTTTAAAGGAGCTGTTGAGGTTTTTGCTACCATTGGTTGCCTTTGATAGCAGGTTTTTCTTTTGCCATGGTCTGGGTAAAAGCATCACCAAGGAAAGCCATTCTTCCATTATTTTTTTTTCTTTGGAGTTACTCTGGACTCTTCTGTGATTATGGGGAACCAAGCATCAGATCTTTCTGAACCTTGGTGGTTATGGTTAACCTCTTACCGAGCAGATTATACATCCCGAGCAGATTTTGACTATCCTGGTGATTGGTCCTTGCCCCGGAGACATCCAAATGTATGGGGCCCCCCCTGTGTAAAACCCCCCAGATTAGCCAGTTTCACGCACCTTTCCAACGTTCCCACGGCGCATGTGCGTGCATCCAATCAGGACGCGGCACATACTAATGCGTGTCATAAAGCCGCCGTACTTCGCGTCTGGCATAGGCGTGCCAGCATCCTTGGCTCCCCTGTAAAGTGCACTCTCCCAGCCTATCGGAATGGCTGGGCGCAGGGAATGCGCACAGCTATAAGGGGTTCGCACAGTGGGGCATCCTAGTGGCCAGCCCTGGAATCTTTTGGATTTCTCTCATATACCACTCCAGGGCATCACCAAATCAGATACGAATGGGGTAACTCTCGTCCGAAGGACGGTGTGGGTCCTCCTGGCCTATATATACTTCCAGTTTCATTCTTGCAGTTGTACTGGACTGCGAAGGTTGTGCTTGGATTTCATTTTTTTCCTTTTTATAAGTTTTTGTTCAGGAAACAGGGGATTTAACCCTGTCTGTGTTCCAGGCCCTTACGGTACCGCTGATCCGGTGGACCCACTATGCCTCAAGTCGCTTAGGGCAATAGCATTGGATCAGGGGTAAAATTAAGGGTAGGCGCCAGGTTCCTGCAGGCGCTACGGGGCGTAACTTTAATTTTTTTAAGGTGACCCCCAAGGGCTGGTGGACCCTTTCTAAAGGGACATCCAGCCGCAGGTTTTGCCTGGTGACCTGCAGGGTGGACCAAGGGGAAGATATTTCCCCTTTGCCTGTTCCTTCCACTTTTGGGCAGCGGGTGAGAGCAAGGCACTTTTTTTTATTTGATTTATTTATTCTTTTTTATTTTTGGCAAATATGGGGAGGAGAAGGAGCAGTTCAGTATTTGGATTTTGTGGCAGTGTTCATTAGGCATTCATTAGGCGTTCATTAGGTTCAAGCACTTTCGCATGGAGACGCTACGCTCGGCTGTCAGTACCTTTCGCCCGGGCGACTTCATGACCACCGTGGACATCAAGGATGCTTATCTTCATGTGCCTATCTTTCCAGGTCATCAGAGATTCCTGATGTTCGCTCTAGAGGATCAGCATTACCAGTTTGTGGCCTTACCGCTCGGTATCAAGGTGCTGGCGGGTGTGATGGCTCTGCTGCGGAATCAGGGCATTCGCATCCTTACCTGAACGACATGCTGATTGCGGCTCAGTCTCCATCAGGCCGAGCAGGACACCCAGGTGGTGACTTCCACTCTCGAGTCCTTCGGCTGGGTGATCAACTTTCCCAAGTCTTCACTGTCTCCATCTTTGGTGAGGTCATTTCTGGGCATGACTCTGGATACCTCTCAGGTCAGGGTGTTCCTGCCTCAGCAGAAAGTGGAGGTCCTTCAGAAGCAGGCACTGGCTCTGCTCTTGTGTCCCCATCCCTCCATCCGGCAGGGGATGCAGTTAGTGGGCCTGATGATGTCCTGCTTCAAGGCGGTCCCCTTTGCTCATTTTCACATGAGACCTCTTCAGTTGCACCTCTTGTCAGTTTGGGATCGGGATCCTGTGACACTGGCCAGTCAGTCCCTCTCGTGGTGGCTGGACTCAAGGAACCTTCTGGACTCACTGTCACCACAGATGCCAGTCTGACCGGTTGGGGGGGTTTTGGAAGTCTCTGAATTTCCAGGGTCGGTGGGGCCCCCAGGAGGCCCATGCTCCCATCAATGTCCTGGAACTGAGGGCGATCAGGTTGGTTCTGTCTCAGCTGACCACACACCATCAGGGTCGGGCTGTTCAGATCCGCTCGGACAACCTGACGGTGGTTGCCTACATCAATCATCAGGGGGGAACTCGGAGCAAGCGAGCCCTCAAGGAAGTGTCCCTGATACTGTCTTGGGCGGAAGAGAATGTCCCTTGCATCTCAGCGGTCTACATTCCGGGGGTGGTGAACCCAGGAGGCAGACTCCCTGAGCAGGGGGACGTCTCGTCTGGGGGAATGGTCCCTCAGCAACAAGGTATTTCACTCCCTGTGTCACCGCTGGGGTCAGCCGGATGTGGACCTGTTTGTGTCCCGCCACAATCACAAGCTTCCCAAATTTGTTTCCCTGTCACAGGATCCTCTGGCCTTAGCCACGGATGCGCTAGCGATTCCTTGGACGGAGTTTCCGCTCCTCTGTGTTCCCTCCCTTTCCTCTGCTGGGCAGGGTGCTGCGCAAGATAGCCCAGGAGGGGGTACCAGCCATCCTGGAGGCCCCCTGTTGGGGAGGGTGTGGTTTGCAGACATCGTGCAGTTGGCAGTAGATCGGTACGTTTTGCCCAAGGATCCAGATCTTCTCACTTAGGGACAGCTGCGCCATCCCAATTTACAAACGTTGGCTTTAACGGCTTGGCTGCTGAGACCTCCATCTTGATGGACAAGGGGGTCCCGGCCTCGGTTATGGATACTATGATTCTCGCTAGGAAGAAGTCCTCATCCTTTATCTACTACAGGGTCTGGCATGCTTATATTGACTGGTGTGAGTCCAAGTCTCTTACTTGTCGGGTGTTTTCCATCCCCAAGATTCTGGAGTTTTTGCAACATGGTTTGGTTTCAGGCCTTCAACTTAGTACCCTCAAGGGACAGGTGTCAGCTCTGGCAATTTTTTTTCCAAAGATCCTTTGCCAGTCACCGGTTGGTTAAGACTTTCTTCCAGGGAGTTTCTCATGTGCCTCCACCACATAAGCCTATGCTACCGGTTTGGGACTTGAATCTGGTGTTGTCTGCTCAGCAGGGTCCTCCCTTTGAGCCTATACGTGGGGCTGCCTTGCCCATTCTGACTCTTAATGTGGCCTTTTTGGTGGCCATTACTTCGGTCAGGCGAGTTTCTGAGCTGGCGGTGCTTTCCATCAAACCTCCTTATTTTGAACAGCATCAGGATAAGGTGGTGTTTAGGCTTAAGCCGAATTTTTTACCTAAGGTTGTGTCTGCTTTTCATCTCAATCGGGACATTGTTTTACCTTCTTTGTGTCCTAACCCTGCTAATTCTAAGGAACGGACTCTTCATTCTCTGGATATTGTCAGGGCTCTGAAATTTTATTTGGTTGCTACTGAGCCTTTCAGGAAATCTGATGCTCTTTTTGTTCTTCCTGCTTGACCTAGGAAGGGTTTGCCTCCGGCTAAATCCACTATCAGCAAGTGGATCCGTCAGGCGGTGGTTCAGGCCTATTCTGCTAAAGGGAAGGTTCCTCCTTTCCAGATTACTGCTCATTCCACTCGTGCTATTGGTGCATCTTGGGCTTTTCAGCACCAAGCTTCTGTGGAACAAGTTTGTAAGGCCGCAATTTAGTCTTCTGTTCATACCTTTTCCAAGTTTTACAAGGTTGATGTTAAGGCCTTGGCTGATGCTGCCTTTGGTCGCCAGGTACTTCAGGCGGTGGTGGTTTGAACTGCCTGCTGCTACTTTTTGGGGATTCCACCCTACCTTACGGACACTGCTATTGGACGTCCCATACGTAAGGACTTCTTGAAGCAGGCCGTGCCATGCAATAGGAAAAAGACAATTCTGTGAGTACTCACCTGTAGAATTGCTTTTACTTTTGCATGGCACGGCCTGCTTCACCCCACCCTTGTTATCGTTATTCTTGGTTACCTCTTTATGGTGATTGTTCCAAGTTAGTTGGAGTTTGTTACCTTTTTTACATTTATTACCTCCCGGCTTCTTGAATAACTGCTTGTCAATACTGGAGAAGTCTATGGTGATTCCTGTTTTTATATGGGGCCGGGAGAAGCCACAACTCTTCTGCAGCGCACTGCGCCACCTTGTGGCAGAATATCCCATACATAAGGTCTTCTTGAAGCAGGCCGTGCCATGCAAAGTAAAAGCAATTCTACAGGTGAGTACTCACAGAATTGTCTTTTTCTTCACTTCCTCTACTTGCCCTTTCCATAACCTTCCTTTCCTCTTTTGTAACTGTATCGGTTTTCCTCACTTCCCCTTCCCTTTAATGTCATCCCTTTCATCCGCCTTGGTTTAATGCTGTGTGTCATTTTTATTTAACCTCATTTTTTCATCATTCCATCCACATTCTAAGTCCGAAGGCTTTCTACAAGAATTTCATCTGTTGGTTTAATTGCTAATTCACCCAAAAGGACATTTGTAATTTCAGACACTGACGAACTAGTGTCCCCGGCTCCCGGTCTATCTTCGACTTCACCACAAAGCTGTTGGATGGGTTTGAGGTCAGGCCTCTGTGTGGGCCAGTCAAGTTCTTCCACACCAAACTCCCCCCCACTATGCCAATATGGGTCTGGTCTGTGCACTGAGACCAATCATCCTGGAACAAATATGGTCTTCCTCAAACTGTTCCCACAAAGTTGGAAGCATGTTGTTGTCCCATACCGCTAAAGCGAACCCACAAAAAAAGGCTTGCACTCTCCCCCTCATACATATAAACAAAATACACGGGTGCCACTCCCAAAACTATACAAACAATCTAATAGAGACCAAAACACAAAAAGGGAGGCACGCTCATTTCCAAATTAGTACATGGCGTTTATTTAATGCAAGTATCCACTACACATATATCAGACACATTAAAACCATTAAAAAACTTATAAGACAATGACTCACAAAACAAACCAACATAAATGGTTGTATAGGCAGTGGGGAGAGGACTATCACAAAAAACAATCAATAATAATTGAATGGATAAATACAATCAATATAGCCCTATATATAGTAAAGCCAAATATTGCAATATGCAATGTGCAAAACCTGCCTATGGTCCTGATCCCTATACTATAACAAAAAAATATATAATTAAAACCATGATTACCTAACCACCATCCAAAACTTCAATTGATCAATCCACATTATTAAATCCCACAATAACAGCAAATAGCATTTGTTATTATGGGATTTGGATAGTTATTTAATAATGTGCTTTGATCAATTGATGTTTTGGATCATAGGCAGGTTTTGCACATTGCATATTACACTATTTGGCTTTACTATATATAGGGCTATATTGGTGGATGAATTTATTTATCCATTTATTTATTATTGATTGATTTTTGTCATAGTCCTCTCCCCACCGCCTATACACCCATTGATGTTGGTTTGGTATTAAATATAAGCCATGTACTGACCTATAGAATTGAGCGTGCCTCCCTTTTTGTCTTTTGGTCCCCATACCGTGGTATGATTTCCCTTCACTGGAAGTGACTTGACCCCTGGCAAACAACTTAATAGCATTATTTCTTCTACAGACACAATACAGCCAGGCCGGAAATGTTCTCATGGTGTTCACCAAACCCATCAGCCGGCCAGATAGAGATGCTTGATTGGTGATAGAGCACATTTACACTGGTGTGAGTCCCATGGTTGCTTTGTGCATTACACCGCTGCACCCTGTGATGCTTGTGCCTTGTACTGGTGATGAAAGACTTGCTGCTGCTCTTCCATGGACATCAATGCCACGAGGCTCTGCAGTTGAAGAAAGCGTTTGTAGTACATTTCCCTTAGTGGTTGCAATGTGATTGTACTGAAATGAGATAAGAAGATAACCACAAGATTCCACCTAAAAGCTTTCATAAAAGAATCAACCCTGTTAGCGAATAAAAAATCCTATAATATGTCTCTAAAACCTGGTTAAAAACAGAGTTTTTGGTTTGCACACATTTGCATAAGTATGCTAAAGCTGCACCACCAAATGCCAAGGTGCCTCTGTGTAGGTGCATTCCTAACTCTAATCTATGAAATCCCCCATTGGGACATACAATGCAATGGCGACATTTGGAGCACCTTGCCTTTGGTTACCCTATACGTTGAATTTAGCAGAATAGATGGAAGGAGTCAAAAACCTCCCCCATAAAACTTAAGCCCCCTCCAATGTGCTTGCACAAAATAAAAAGATACAAGGAGTGGAAGACAGTGAGACCAATTCATAACTAACCTGCGAGGTACACATGAGCAGTGCAATTAGAATACACAAATCTTAAAGAGCCACAGCAATCAACCCTATTAGCTAACAGCCAATCCTATAATCTGTCTCTAATATCTGGTTAGAACCACCAAGATTACGAGGGATTAATCATCCGGGTCGGCAGGTAAGGGAGGTTTTGTTCTTTTTTTCATTGGCCTGGATGCATATCCTCCACATATTGTATGTTTTGTTGTCTGGTCAACGTTTTGCTCATCTCACTCCTTTCCTTCTTTTCTTCATTTTCTGTGGCATTGTTTTCTCCTCCGCCCTATAATAAAGGATCCATCGGGTGTAAGTACGGTTGCGTGTGTGCTGATTTGCAGTGCTCCTTGAGGTCTCTCACGGCATGTAGAATTTGCGTCGTGTAGAGAGCAGTTTTGTTGGCCCATGTTTAAGATGCTTAGTCACCGTTTTGCAGTGGGAGTTATGGACAAGTTTGCATTTACTACATGTTCTGGTCTCTAACCGTGTGCCGGGCTAATTGTCTTCTACCTGTGCTTGTTCCCCCTCCTTGAATAATTTTTGTGTTCCTTTGGCTTTTCACTTCCTCATTAGAACGTAATTCTTGCGAGTTCAGCGAACATAGGAAAGATAGCTTCCAAAAATAAATCCAATCTTTTCTCATCATTTAGTCTAATCAAGTCATTATGTTTGTTTGCCACAGTTATATTTATTTTGCATGAGATCTGATGTGCGTGTGTTTGTTAGCTGAGCTATGAGTCACTTGTCATAGAATAACTAACGAGCTACACAGCTAATGCTTAGGACATTGGTTAGGGATTTCTTTGTCTAGCCGCTACCAGGCTGGAGTTCTGTATAGAAGGTCTGGGTAATGTATACTAACCCCCAACCTGCACAAGCCCCAAAACAATGCACACTAAAATTGTAATAACCGGGTGCCACACCCACACCTGTACAAGAATCCACTGCAGACCAAAAATCCTTAGGGAGGCACAACGTTGCCAATTAATATTAATATACTAAATATTCTATAACAAATCCCAAGATTTTCACTTTTTCGGGATATATATCTCCCTGGTGGGGCATCTAAATATCTAAATCTCACTTATTCCTGGTTTCAACGTGGGCTGCTCACCCAATAAACGGCATTCAGATTTTCTTTGGACCTCTGAGCTCAATGTGGCAACGACGACAACCACCAGCCGCATCATCGCTTTGGTTACTGCCATTCAAAAAAGCCTGATGCGTGTGCGTGCCCCATATAGATGTATGCTGTGGATGCATCCATGGTGCCAGAGCTTGGCAAAATTCTAGGGGGTTTCAAACAGCAGGGCATCTTTATTTGGGGTGGCCCATAAAGAGGGAAACCAACCACTGCCCCTCAAGTTTTATAGACTCAAAGGTGAGTGGTTACTCAATTATATTGTTAATAGGACCTTGGGTTTGAAGGAGAAAAAGAGGAATTTCAGGCTTCCAAGCCACCGATGGGGAGAGCTTGGTATGCCCTGGGGATAGGTGTTAAAAGCAACCCTTAGCAATTTTTGACTTTAGGATTTGGTTTCCTCTCTGGAAATACCCCTTTCTTTTCCACATTCCTGGGCTTTGGCAACTGCATCCTGCTCATCCTCTTTGACCAATTAATTTTGCCATAACGGTGTGCGTGGCCAAATAGATGGACACCTGGTTAACCCCCATCGGCTGGCAGTGGTCATGTGGGGTACAAGAGGAGCATGGATGTGTACTGTAAACTTGTTAATTCTGACTAGTATTGGGCTTCATAGCCATCTTCCTAAATTAAAATGCTCTGGGATGAAATTTTAAAGCAAGTTTCCTTTCCTAAAAAAAGGCTGTACTCCCTTTTTGTCCAGTGCATCCGGTCCATCTCAAAGTCCTAATTACAGTATGATTGGGATGAGACTAATAAGATTTGGTATCTGGAAATGCCACACGTGGGATGGGGGAATGCCACACTGCTTACGGGAATGGGATGGGGGGAATGTTGCACTGCCTATGGGAATTAAAGGGGGAAATGCCACACTGCCTATGAGGATGGGATGGGGGGAATGCCACACTGCCTATGAGGAATGGAAGGGGGGAAATGCTATTTTTATTATTTTCCTCCTCCAAATCCTAGGTGCATCTTTATAGGGTGAAAAATACGGTATATCCTCCAGATTAAAAAGCTAGTTTAGTTGATTTTAAGGCTATTACTTCGAACTGGCTAAATAAACCCTCCCAAATACGCTTGACCGCCAGGTATAGTAAAGCAATCTATAAAGTCCATCTGCATGTCGGTAGCGGAATGTTCCTTCCAATCATTTACCTCTTCTTTTCCAATGTCTGTTTATTTCCTTTTAGGATGAAAGACCCCAGCAGGAAAAACAACGTCTTCGCTCAGTTCCGTAAGAACGAAAGGGACAAGCAGAAACTCATTGAAACCGTGGCCAAGCAACTCCGAGTATTGATCAACAGCCACCATTCATGAGGGGGGCCAAAAGCAACTGGATGGTGCCAAGCCCTATACGCTGAGCAAGACATGGGCGCCTTTCTCTTGGCGTTGCTTTTACCATATCTCTCAGTCAAGGGTCTGTACTGCACATGGCCCCATCTCTGGGTTTCCAATGCTGACTTTATCTTTAAAGAATATTTCGCTGTGCCAGGATAAACAAAGGGATATAGGAGTCGGGAAATGCGCTTTTTGCCAGCTGCCGGTGTTGGTTCTTTTCTATTGCACTGATACAATAGGGATTTTTTTTTTTGGTTTTTACATGTACAATGAAATGAAAAGCTATTTTACATGTTTTTAGGACACTCTGACATGTTTAGAATCAAAGTGTTCTTCTTGTAACCATTCTGTGCAATGATGTTTTAGATTTTTTGGATATTAGTGACACTGATTCTACTGACCGCTTATTGTTTTCTTTTCCGTTATGTTCCATTGGCACAAGCTGACCTATACTAGAGGGAGAAGGCGGGATCAAACTAATGTGTTAGTCATGTTACCCCCTAGAGTGGAGGGGGGCAGCAGCGTAATTGTTGTATAAATATATTAATACAAAAGAAGTGCAATACCACAACACTTGGGTTGTTTTTTACAGTGAGCATCACATGGTCTTTATTATCTTCATAACCTAGGTTGTTGTATTAGAAGAATAATTAGAGGATCTTCTTTTAAGGTTGCCATTATTAAAGGGACTCGGTAGGCAAAGTGCATATACTATCATTCAGCAGCTTACTTCCTAATGGCTACGCTCTCCCTTCCTGCCAGAATGCTCCTGGAAGTAGAAACAAGCCAAAGAGTGGTGGCACGCCCCCTGAACTCCTTTGCCATAAACCACTAATCATAAGGTTTGACTGGTGGTCTATAGCTCCCCCTATGTTTGCCAGCTCAGCATTAATGAGCACAATAGTATTGTGCAGCTATCTTTCCATTCAGCCTTTCTTCTCTCTCTCCTCTTTGTGCCTTCCACCCTCGGCCACTGTCCTAATTGGCATATGCCTAAGTAGCGTATTAATCACCATTGATGGCTGTCTGTGTGCTTGTGATTAGGTGAAACCATCACAGATTTGGAACAAGACAAAAGAGCCCACACCATCTCCCTTCACTATTGATCATCAGACTGTGGACACTGTGGATTAGAAATTACTGATTACCGATTCTAATGAGTAAGAACACTAGCAACAGGCTGAGAGGGAAGAGCATAGCCACAGCCTGCCCATTATGTTGATTATTATGCAGCATCACAGCTTCAAGGGCTACACACCCTTTTTCAGAAATTAAATGATATGGTGAAACTATAAACCCTGCTATCTCGTCCGTTTCTTCTTCAATTTAACAATGGAAAACATTTTAAAACAGTGCCAAATGTAGCCCAGCACAGTGGTTTAAAATTTTTCTTTGCCTTATACCTTTAAGTTTTAATAAGTGAAATTGTTCATTGGTGCCAACAGCTCTTAATAGATTTGAGAACCCCTTTCGTTTAAAGATCCCTAGGAAGCCTGTCCATGCCCACAATGTGTTGTTGGTGGAAAAAGGAATGCTTAAATGCTGAGATGTGGATTCATAAACATTAATGTCTCTAATGTTTTTAGGGATCTTTACTTAGAGGACCAACCCGAAATTGGCATTCCCTGGGGGTGGGGCTTAAATATTGTTTTGGTTTTGAGGGTCTCTCTTGGGAACTCTAGAACATGAACTCTGCAGGTTTCCATGTTCAAAATAATTTAGGAAGCCACCAGGTAGCTTTGTCCAATTAAATGGATTATCCATGGAGTAGAGTGTTTTTTCTGTTGTATATTTACTATAGGAATATCTCAGTCAACTTTTACTAACAAGAGAACGGTATTCAGAGCCTTTCCAAATGTATTTCATTTTTTAAATCAAATCATCTGAATCTGACTGGATGGGAGAGCTGCCCTACATTAAACATCAATCCAACTGGCTGTGGGTAATTATCTTATCCGGAAGTTGAGCTCCTGTGTGTGCTGGATCCTTTTTTCTTCCTCCCTGTCCTGTTTGGAAACCTCCTGCTGAAGGCTTTGCTTTGCACCCTTATATTAAAGTCATGGGCTTCCATTCCATTATTAAACACCTCTTCAAAGATAGTCGCCAAAACAGTAACCTTAACAGTTCTGATCCATTTTGCCAGGGTTCAGGTAGCTATGAAAGGTCCATGAAATGCACCACTTGTTTCTGGAGCATAATGCAATGCTTTATGTTTAAAAGTTGATAGTTGCTTTGAGATATTTAGAGCTCTAATGATTCTCTCCAAACCAAGTGATGGGTGTTCTTCTGAGATGAAAAGAGCCAATCAGAAGTGTGGATGCTGTGCCTGATTTTAGCCAGTAGTGTTCGTTTATCATCTAGGTTTACTGTGTGCAGTTATTCCAGCCGAGTCCTGAAAGACACAATAAATCTTTAGACCTTTGATACTTTGGCCTCGATTCAATAAAGGTAGAAAAAAAATTCTCATGGTAGTAAAAAATTCAATTCATGAGAAAAAAGCCTGAGAATTTCACTGTAGCTGAATCACCAGAAAAAAAGACAATGAAAGTCAATGGTACTTTTTACTACTAAGGAAAAGTAGAGAACTTTCTACACTGTAGTAAAAGCTGCCATTGACTTTCATTGTCTTTTTTTCTGGTGATTCAGCAACAGTGAAATTCTCAGACTTTTTTCTCATGAATTGAATCTTTTCAGATTCAGCAAAACAATATCCCTTAAGTCTATATAATCTTTGTTGTACAATATTTGTCTCTACTGACTGCTATTGATAGAAAGTTCTAACAGCTTCAACAATACAAGGTTCTCAAATCATAAGACCTTTAATAAAGGTATTGACTTACCTCTAAGAAAAAATAATGCTTGTTTGAGACTGTATTAACCTCAGAGCATTACATAATGACTGTCCCATCCAACCCAGATGATGGCCTCCTCCAACCCAGTTGTTGGCTGCCTCTAGCCCAGATGATGGCCTTCCCCGAGCCTAAATTATGGTGATTATTTTTTTGGGCGGGGGGGGGGGGGGCCTAAAAAAGGACCATTGTATGTGTGTATGCACACAGAAATTTTTCACTGCAGTGACACAAACAGTGAGTGTACACATGCCGGTGCTGTGTGCTGGCCTAATTACAACATTTAGGGATTGTTTGGGGGTTAGATGCCTTCCTCAAGAGCACTTCAGTCATGTCCTGGTCGAGAATCGAATCTGAAACCCTCTGGTCACAGGGCCGCTTCCTTACATCTAGGCCACGAGTGCCCCTGGATGGTGGCCTCCTCCAACCCAGATGTTGGTCTCCTCCAACCCAGATGACGGCCTCCTCCAAACCGGATGACGGCCTCCTCCAAACCGGATGACGGCCTCCTCCAAACCGGATGACGGCCTCCTCCAAACCGGATGACGGCCTCCTCCAAACCGGATGACGGCCTCCTCCAAACCGGATGACGGCCTCCTCCAAACCGGATGACGGCCTCCTCCAAACCGGATGACGGCCTCCTCCAAACCGGATGACGGCCTCCTCCAAACCGGATGACGGCCTCCTCCAAACCGGATGACGGCCTCCTCCAAACCGGATGACGGCCTCCTCCAAGACATTTGATGGCCTTCTCCAAGCCAGCTGACTGCCTCCTCCAAGCCAGCTGACGGCCTCCTCCAAGCCAGCTGACGGCCTCCTCCAAGCCAGCTGACGGCCTCCTCCAAGCCAGCTGACGGCCTCCTCCAAGCCAGCTGACGGCCTCCTCCAACCCAGGTGACGGCCTCCTCCAACCCAGGTGACGGCCTCCTCCAACCCAGATTAAGGCCAACATTGGACCTGATTAGTATTCCTGGCTAAGCATGTAAAACTCTCCAATACAAGTTATTTCCAGGTATCATTTCATATATTTAAGCTTTTGCTTTCTCTATAGTTGTGATCATTTAGCCCCATCCTCCTGGCAGATACCCAGTGTTCCAAGAATTGTTTTTTCCACTAGGTTGTAGGGGCTTAAACAGTAAACTAAGGCTTAAACATCACGAACCATAAAACTGCTCTACAATAATTTATGCCCCAGTCCCAGTGGCCACCAATGGATCAAAGCAGTTGAAGTCACAAGAAAGTTGGTATCAAAAAATGCATTTTCTGTTGCCTTGACTCCAGAAGTATGCTGCTGACATTTTGTTTGCTTGTTGAACTTAATGGGGTGCTTCTGGGGGAAAGTCCACACTCTAAGAATAGAGTATGGTCACATAGAAAAACATCAGTACAAAATCAACTCCCGGTTCTCAGTCCTAGTTGCTTACAAAGACAGGGAAGTTCTTCCCAATTGGGCCACTTTCAGCCCTCTCTCAGCCTGATGTAGCGTTAGTGAGGGTTGGCTTTTCTTCTATATGACTTTAATGACTGATAAAACTCCAATGTCTTGATAGATGATTTCATAGGCTCCAGGATCCCCCCTCTTACGAAATAACAGAAGACCTTATGGGCCAAGTCAACATACTTGATGGCAGTGTAATTTGGATGAGCAACAGAAACAGGGGAGCGGGGGCTCCAGCAGGAGCATGTTGTGTGAAAATGCGCCTTCTCATCCTCTTCTGGGAGGAGGTCACCTTACAGATATGTACATTGTGGAGGCCATGATGAGACTCGGAGCCTTCACATTTTTTTTTCTCTTTAATTTTATTATATAGTAACTCCTGCGGTATGTAACATGAAATACAGGATGACCCACTGATGGAATGTTTGATGCAGGAAGTATTATTCCTCTGTGTGCCCACTGTACTGTATTTCACCCTGCAGACCCAATAAAATGCTCTATGTGCTTCTTGTTTATTTCATAATTCTGCTCTTATTAATGTGATGCTTCCAGATGTCTGGCCATTACTTCGTCAATTTGCATAAAGATGCCTGAACCTTCATTCTCCTATGGACCTAAATCGGCCACTGAGCCATATGTAGCCTACACCTAAGTATTAGATTGGCCATCCTTGCGTAGACCCTCTCGTGCCACTGCCATGTATATGACTTTGGGCAAATACCAGTTAAGATAACCTTGTTTAGACCTACATTAAGTGACCCTTACCTTTATGATTGGACCTTCCTTGTAAAAAAAATAATAATAAAAATAAGCATATGACGCACCAGTGCAGTGCAAAGCAAGTCAATCGCTAAACGCCTGATGAAATGGAGCAGAGAAAATCCAGGGACAGTTTTTCTTCCTTTTGCTTAAAGTTGAAGTCCAGTCTCGGTTTGTTAGGACAGGGGATGTGGGCAGGGGCACAAATTAAAAAATCATTTATCTAAAGCACCTTTCCCTAGGCACTTCAGCTCCTGTGCGCCGCCATGTTAAAGGGAAAGCGCAGAACGGCCATCCTGTGGCAGGGAAGGGAGGCAGGACGAGGGTGATGACTGGACAAGACTGGACTTCCACATTAATCCCTTGGCACTAAGATTCCAGACTCATCATCTGTGTATTATCTGGCCTGTCCTGGACTTTCTCTGCTCAGTTTTTTTTCCGTCTTGAGCACCCAATTGCCCTGGGGGGCAACCAAGTGCTGGGATGGCAGATAGTGCCTCCCAAAGCTGAACAGGTGCCCTACTATAGATAAGCCATGCATTGATAGATTGGGGATTCACATATGTACAACCACTGGTGACTGGGTCATTTCCCTGTAGTTGTTGACTTTCTTTTGGTCCCTTAGTCTTATGTAACCCAACATTTTGTTAGATTCCCTCATGCAAGAACATTTGCTAGGAACAAGCATTCAGAATGTGTACCTGATGACTATACCTTACGGAAACAATTTTATAGGCGTTGTTTGAGGAAGAATGTGTCCCATGGGTCCATAGTTCTCATACTTATGGGGCCACGTATGACCTGCAGGTGAAGGGGGGGGGGTGTAAAATGACAACCATAATTTTAGTCACCAGAGGCAAAATGTCTATTGTAAATGTTTTTCTACAAGCCAAGCTTACAGTAACTTAAAGGAGAATTATTGTGATATATTGTAGTACAGGAATTCCCAACCAGTGGTACGATAGCATCGATAGTGCGTAAGATCCTTTTTTTTATTTATTCTTTATTGATCACAACAAGCATGTAGTAAATGTACGAAACATAACGAGGCACTTGAGCAAAGTGAGTGCTGACACCATGAGTATTTATTTTTTTATTTTTTTGTGAATCAGCGCTTTTTGCTTGATATTTTTGCCCTGGTGCAATTCAACACCATATTTAGCTGTATATTTTTTAAACATTTGCACAGCTTAATATGGTGGTCTCCAAGGTAAAAACTCATGAGAAAAGGTGTATAATAATACAGGTGCTGAGTTAACCCTAAAGTTGGATTGGCTTAAGCTTTATAAACTCACCAAGGTTGATCTAGCTGTACTCAAATGAAACCCAGTTAGCGGGTCTAGATGCGATAAGCTGACCTTCATATTACAAATGGTAAAAGCTGGACATTGGACACTTCCTTCGTAGACCACAATGAGGTTTAATCAACTAGACTTGACAGCAAATGCTTGAGGGTCTGCAGCCGGGACAATAACCTCTTACGACTAATATAGATAGTGAGAGCGTTTCTAGGGGAGGGTGATCACCCTGGATGCCAAGGCCATTGGGGGCACCTCTATCCCATCCATCCTGTTTTCTGCAGATGAGTCAGGGCCACTGTTAGTGATGCAGGTCATAAGACAGGACCCCCCCATACAGGAGCAGAAGCACCACTGGACACCTGAGGAGGGGGGACATGATTTTTCCCATCCCTCTCTGAGCTCTTTTTCGTCTAGAAACTGTCCTGATAGTGAGAGTAGGAGCTTATGTGCAAATGAAATTAGAGCTCGTCTAAATGCAGTGGCGATCATACTTCGCACTGAGAAAGAACTTAGCTTAGAGTAAGATAGGAAAGATAGAAAAGCAGAGGAGAAAGGTAGAAAAAAGCAAGTGAAGAAAAAAGAGTAGAATGGGGGTATGGATGGGGTGGGGAGGGGAACAGGAGATAATATATCAGGTCAGAACTATATCATAAAGTCAAGTATTGAGTAGTAAATTCAGACCAATTAAACCAAATTAGAATGAACTTCACAAATGCATTATTCTTAGTATACAGTACTTCCTGCTCCAGATAAGATTCATTACACTTGGGTATTACTCCGCCAGATGGCGCTGGACTGCAGACACCACGAAATTGGCTCCTCCCGGCCCCTCAGATACCCGGGACCTTCCACAAATCCCCAGAATTTCTCTGCAGTCTGGACTGCGAAGGACAAGAAGATGGCTCACTCTTCTCGCAGGTGAGCGGGGCTATTAGCCTGCGGCCCTGTAGGAATATTCCCACCCGTTCCATTTTTAACGTGCCTCCCAGCCTTGGCTGCGCTAGTCGGGTGATGGTAGGCAGCACTGCTGTCAGGTGCTTAAGAGCACTGCTCCACCGCAGGCCCCCACCAAAGGGTAGGGAGTATAGGCATATGGTGAGCCTCTATGGGATGCCCCTCCTGCCCTATTTCCCCTTGACCCTGTCTATCGGTGGGCCCTATGTTAAGTGGCCGCTGCCCTCCCTCGCTCTCCCTTGTAGCTTTCGGGGGGGGGGGGGGGTGTATATGCCTTGGTGTTTTCACTGTATTATGTGCTTCTGGCTGGTGTCAGTCTCCGCGCTGACTTGGTTGCACTGGTTGGGTTTTTTTAATAGGCCGCCGCGCGCACTATCACTGTGCTCCGCGGTTGGCGACGGCATTACCTCAGGTGCTGGTGCGCTGTTATTGGCTGCGTGTGCTGCTTCGCGCTCTTCTGGGGCCGGGGCACGCGGATGGCGCGTTCCGCGTCACAGTCTCCGCGGCCCTCCCCTCGAGGTATACCCGGCGCCATTTTTCTCTGCTTTCGGCTGCTGCGTGACTGGCTTCTACCTACCGCAGTCCGTGAGTGCCCTCGCTTCCCTAGCGGGCTATTGGGGCATCCCGGGTTGCTTTTATAGTGTGAATCCCTATCGGCCTATTGTGCCGCTATAATCACCATATGGAGGCGTCTCAGGATAATGTGCTCTGGGTTCCTTCGGGACAAGCCCGGCTGCGTGTAGCTTGTGGGGTGTCCCCTACTAGTGCTGACAATGTGCGGGTCTGTATTACTCGTGCCCACCAGGTGCTTGCGCTGCAGCCTGGTTTACCAATAGCTGGGCCTGCGCCTCGTATGGCGTCACCTACTCCCCCAAGCTTAAATTTGACTCCCATTGAGTTGCATACCAGTGGGGATTCTCAGCCTGATGTGTCTTCCAGACTGGCTAGTGTTGAGAAGTTGCTTGCTAATACCTTGGCGCGTAAGGCCTCTGCTAACGCCTGATGTCACTCTTTTGTCTATGGAGGCTGATGAGTTTTTGGAAATGTCTGGCTTATACCCCTTTGGAAGAAGGTGAGTTATTCTCTGACTCGGAGGCCCAAGGATCATGATGATTCTGGTTCTGCCCCCTGGGCCCCAGATGATACTGACAGGCTGTTGGCTCTGATTTTTGAGGTACTGTCTATCTCTCCCCCGGTTGCGGCCCCCAGGCAGCAGGGGGAATTGTTTCATACTGCTAAACCACGTTTAGAGGTTACTGAGCAAGCCCATTTTAATAATCTCGTGCTCCAGGAATAGGAGCGTCCCTAAGAGTTGGGATAAGAGGTATCCCTTTCCTGCTGATGTGGTGAAGTGTTGGTCATCCCCTCCAGAGTTGGATGCCCCGGTCCTAGGGTTATGTAACACCTCTGTCATGCATTCCCCTGACTCTACTATGCTGCGGGATGGTGAGGACCAGTGTATTGACAAGCTGGCGTCCCATGCCTTTGCATGTGTGGGGACGGCGCTGCGCCCGGCCTGTGCCTCTGCCATTACGGCTGTGGCTATTAGGACCCTGCTTAGAAGTGTCCTAGATGGTGCCCCTGATGATGTGTCTAGTGAGGAGTTTAATGCACTCTCTCGTTGTGAGGTTTTTGTGACTTATGTCCTCTCTGCCTTGGATGATACCATTAGGATGTGTAGCAGAACCTCTGCCCTTGTGGTGGCTATACGCCGCTCGGTTTGGCTGCGCCAGTGGGCTGCTGACAACGCTGCCAAGAAAGCTATCACTGGTTTTCCCTTCAAAGGACTACGCCTGTTTGAGGACCGACTGGACCTGTTTGCTAAGGGAGGCAGGTTACCCCAGCGCAGGCGGCAGTCTCGGCCCTTTCGGGGACAGGGCTTCTTTTCTTCCCCCTACCGTGGAGCCAGACAGGGGAGGGGGGGTCTCCCTTGCTGGGGCCCGAGGAGATTTCTGGGATGGGGCAGAGGACGTGGCCGCCCCCTGGCTCATCCTGGGGCTCCAAGCTTAAGTCCTCTCCCAAGCCCCCTCAGGCATGAAGGGGCGCCCTCACCCATCCGGGTGGGGGGACGGCTTCAGCAGTTTGCTCACGTCTCGAGGCTTCATGTCTCAGATTGGTGGATTCAGGAGGTAGTGTCCTCCGGTTACAAGATTTGCGCACTTTGCGCTCTGCCATCAGTTCCCTGCGTCCAGGGGACTTCATGACCTCTGTGGACATCAAGGATGCTTACCTTCATATTCCTGTTTTTCCAGGTCATCAAAGGTTCCTCCGGTTCGCTCTGGAGGATCAGCACTACCAATTTGTGGCATCGCCCTTCGGTCTCACTTCAGCTCCCAGAGTGTTCACCAAGGTGCTGGCAGGGGTGATGGCTCTGCTCAGGTCTCAGGGCATTCGCGTGCTGCCCTATTTGGACAACATTCTCATCACTTCCCAGTCCCTACAACAGGCAGAGCTGGATACTCAGCTAGTAGTGTCCACTCTGGAGTCATTTGGCTGGGTGATCAACCATCCCAAGTCTTCCCGGTCTCCCTCCTTGGTGATACCCTTCCTGGGAATGAATCTGGATACGGTTCAGGCAAGGAGTTTTCTTCCTCAGCAGAAGGTGGACAGTCTGCTAGCGCAGGTTCAGTTCCTGCTATCTTGCCCTCATCCCTCCATCAGGCAGGGAATGCAGCTGGTGGGCCTGATGGTGGCGTGCTTCGAGGCGGTCCCAGTTTCACATGAGGCCTCTGAAACTCCACCTCTTGTCAGTATGGGACAAGGATCCTGCGTCCCTGGACCAGGTCCTTGTGCTGTCCCCCCTAGTCAGGCGGTCCCTCTCGTGGTGGCTGGACTCCAGGAACCTGTTGGTGGGCAGATCCTTTCTGGCCCCCTGCTGGGAGACGGTCACCACGGATGCCAGCCTGACAGGTTGGGGGGGTTTCAGGAAGTCCCTGCAGTTCCAAGGGCGGTGGGGCCCTCAGGAGGCCCACACCTACCAACATCCTGGAACTGGGGGCGATCAGGTTGGTTCTGGCTCACTTGACCCAACACCTGCGGGGCCGGCCTGTTCAGGTACGCTCGGGCAACCAGACGGCAGTTGCCTACATCAATCATCAGGGAGGGACCCGGAGCAAGGGGGCCCTCAAGGAAGTGTCGCTGATCCTGGCCTGGGTGGAGGCCAAATGTCCCCTGCATATCAACTGTGTACATCCCGGGGGTGGAGAATCTGCAGGCGGACTCTCTGAGCAGGGGGACCTCTCGCCAGGGAGAATGGTCCCTCTGCGACAGGGTGTTTCACTCTCTGTGTCACCGTTGGGGCCAACCAGATGTGGATCTGTTTGCGTCCCGTCACAATCACAAGCTCCCGGCCTTTGTCTCCCTGTCCCAGGATCCTCTGGCCTTGGCCACGGATGCCCTAGCAATGTCATGGCAGGACTTTCAGCTCCTGTCTTTCCTCCATTCCCCCTGCTGGGCAGGGTTCTGCGCAAGATAGCTCAGGAGGGCGTGCCAGCTCTCCTAGTGGCCCCCAGGTGGCCAAGAAGAGTGTGGTTCGCAGATGTGGTGCAGTTGGCAGTAGATCAGTACGTTCTGCCCAGGGTGCCAGACCTGCTCACTCAGGGTCACTTACGCCATCCCAATTTACAAACTCTGGCTTTGACGACCTGGCTGCTGAAACCTCCATCTTGATGGAGAAGGGGCTGTCTTCTTCGGTGGTGGATACTTTGATAAAGGCTAGGAAGAAGTCTTCCATTTATTACAGGGTTTGGCGTGCCTACATTGACTGGTGTGAGTCTAAGTCTCTTCCCTGTCGTGTGTTCTCTATTCCCAGGATTCTGGAGTTCCTGCAGCATGGGTTGGAGATGGGGCTCCAACTCAGTACACTGAAAGGTCATGTCTCTGCCCTGGCTGTTTTCTTCCAGAGGTCCTTTACCCAGCATTCTCTGATCAGGACTTTTTCCAGGGGGTCACTCATGTTCGTCCCCCACATAAGCCTATGGTGCCTGTTTGGGATTTGAACTTGGTTCTGTCAGCCTTGCAGGGTGCTCCCTTTGAACCTGTGCAGGATGCTGCCTTGGCCATTCTTACTCTCAAGGTTGTCTTTTTGGTGGCTATCACCTCTGTTAGGCGTGTGTCTGAGTTGGCGGCGCTTTCCATCCAGCCCCCCTACTATGAGAGACACCAGGACAAGGTGGTGTTCCGCTTCAAGCCAGCTTTTCTGCCTAAGGTCGTGTCTGCTTTTCAACTGAATCAGGACATTGTTCTACCTTCCTTGTGCTAAGGAGAGGGTTTTGCACTCTTTGGATGTGGTTAGGTGTCTGAAGTACTATCTGGTGGCTACTGCACCATTCAGAAAAACTGATGCTCTTTTTGTGGTCCCTTCTGGTCCTAGGAAGGGTCTGGCTCCTGCTAAATCTACTATCAGCAAATGGATCCGTCAGGCTGTGATTCAGGCCTACTCTGCTAAGGGGAAGAATCCTCCCTTCTGCCTTACTGCTCATTCTACTCGTGCTATTGGTGCCTCTTGGGCTTTTCAGCACCAGGCTTCTGTTGAACAAGTTTGCAAGGCCGCTACTTGGTCTTCTGTTCATACCTTTTCTACGTTTTACAAGGTTGATGTTAGGGCCTCAGCTGATGCTGCTTTTGGCCACAAGGTTCTGCAGGCGACAGTGGTATGACCTGTCTGCTGTTACCTTTGGGAATCCCACCCTACTTTATGGACACTGCTATTGGATGTCCCAAGTGTAATGATTCTTATCTGGAGCAGGACGTACTGTATACTAAGAATAATACAATTCTGTAATTACTCACCTGTAGAATTGTTATTATGAGTATACAGTACATCCTGCTCCAACCCACCCTTGGTTTTGCATTATCCTGGATCCCCTGTATGGTAAGTGTTATCATTGTTGATAGTTACTGGTTGGTTATGTTATCATTCTCCTGGCTTCTCGTTAACTGCTTTTCAATGCTGGGGATTTGTGGGAGGTCCCTGGGTATTTGAGAGGCCGGGAGGAGCCAATTTCGCTGTCTTTGCAGTCCAGCGCCATCTGGCGGAGTAATACCCAAGTGTAATGATTCTTATCTGGAGAAGGACGTACTGTATACACATAATAACAATTCTACAGGTGAGTAATCACAGAATTGTATTTTTAGGCGATGAGGTGAGGTTTTCCCATGTGGTCCAGGTCGCTGACCCTCAAGAGCTAGAGAGAGATTGGACAGGGTGTACTTCCACTATGCAGAGATATAGGGTCTGGTCGCAAGTAAGAGACGTAAGGTCTTTTATAACTCTTTTCCGACATAGGAGTGAGGCGCAATAGGCCAGCCCTGGGGTTCCCTGCCAGGTAGAATACGGAGTTTGTAATTTGAGTAAGTTGGCCAAGCATGGCTTGCCCCAAGGCTCTGTCCTGGGCCCAATTCTTTTTAAAATGTTTGTAAGTGACATAGGAGAAGGCTTGGTAGGAAAAGTTTGCCCGTTTACTGATGATACAAAGGTTAGTAATAGGGGGGACACTCCTGGAGGCATCTGCAACAAAATGGTGGAAACTAGAGTTTAATGTCTCTAAATGTAAAATCATGCACTTGGGTAGAAGGAATCCCTGCTCTGAGCACCGTATGGGCAGCACTGTGTTATCCAGGACCTCGGAGGAGAGAGATTTAGGGATACTGATTACTGATAGCTGCAAGATGATTGGACAGTGTAGCCAGGCAATGGGAAAAGCAAGCAGGATGCTCGGCTGCATAGCTCGAGACATCACCAGTAGAAAGAGGGATGTTGTGATGCCGCTGTATAGAGCCCTGGTGAGGCCACAGCTAGAATACTGTGTGCAGTTCTGGAGACCTCCCCTGAAAAAAGACATTATTCAAATAGAATGGGTCCAAAGGCCGGCAAAAAAAATGGTGGAAGGACTTAAACTTAAAACTTATCAGAAGAAACTTAAAGAACTTAATTTGTACAGTCTGGAGGAAAGAAGGGAGAGAGGGGACATGATGGAGACCTTTATATATGTGACAGGAGGCAATAAGGTTCAGGAGGGAAGTGTTTATAAGAAGAAACTTAATGATAGAACAAGGGGCCCAACCTGAAGCTAGTCGGGGGGAAGATCAGGAGCAATGTTAGAAAATATTATTTTACAGAAAGAGTAGTAGATGCCGGGAACAAACTTCCAGCAGAAGTAGTTGAAAAATCGACAGTAAGAGAATGAGCACATGTCTGGGATAAGCCTCCATCTATCCTAAAATAAAGAGAACATACAGTATACACATAAG
This sequence comes from Gastrophryne carolinensis, assembly GCA_027917425.1. Classification (NCBI taxonomy): domain Eukaryota; kingdom Metazoa; phylum Chordata; class Amphibia; order Anura; family Microhylidae; genus Gastrophryne; species Gastrophryne carolinensis. Next base: position 33,770,548 of record CM051234.1, read on the forward strand.
ATACAGAGAACATACAGTATACACATAAGGACAGACTAGATGGACCTTATCGTCTCCTTTTGTTGTCAACCTTTCATGTTTCTATGGACAAAATCTGATCCCAAAAGTTTTTAATGTGAGGACAAGACCAGAAGATGTGTAGGCGCGTACATTCCTCTTTCCTACATCCTACAACACAGTGGGCATACATTAAGGATTACCCTGTGAAGGGTACCGTGTACCATCTAGTTACCAGTTTATAGCCCAGATCCTATCAAGTGGTACTAGGCGAGACCCCTGTACCAGTTCACAAGGCTGGAGGCTGGCAAGTCACCTGCAACTAGCGGGTGACTTGCCATTAACCCCCGCACCCCCAATTACCTGCCTCCCCAAAGCCCGGGGGGGGGGGCAGAAGAGCCTGGGCCCACACAGGCTATGTGGGCTTGTAGGCTGCAGGGGGGGGGGCCACCAGAGCTGGCCCCTCCACTCTGTTCCTACAAGCCCCCATAGCTGGTCCCGGGCTGGTTATGACGGGTAGGGGGGACCCTACGTCATTTTTTTGGGTTAGGGTTAGCCTAACCCTTAAAATTCCAAAAAAAAATGGGGGACCCTACGTCATTTTTTTATTAATTTTAAGAGTTAGGGTTAGCCTTTAGCCTAACCCTAACCCTTAAAATTCCCCCCAAAAAATGCCCCCCCCCCCCCCCCCCTGGGAGGGGGGGACCCTATGTCATTTTTTTTTTTTTTATTTTAAGGGTTAGCCTAACCCTAACCCTTAAAAATCCAGGGGGGGGACCCTATGTTATTTTCTTTTTAAATGAACCCCTTAATTTTCTTTCACATTCAATATGGTTTTCATTAATAAAACAAATGTTTTATTTCAAATAAAGGAGACAATTGTCTAAAAAATATTTTTTTGTTTTTTTACGCAAAATTATTTTGAAAAACTGTAGAAAAATTACAAACAAGACATTTCATGTTAAAGCCTAAACTCTGCTGCAAAAAAATATATATATATTTTCCTGGAAATTCCGGCAAAAATCACGGTTAAACATGGCGCAAAATGGGGTATAATGACCTGTCAACAGAGGGTGACAAAACTTCAAGTAGGCTGGCAATTAACAGGGTTAATAGTACCTATGCATGTTGGGTATTGTTCTGCTCAGGGGACCTTGCGCTTTCAGATTTAGCTTGTTTTTTTCTTATTTGCATATTGATATTTTAGGAAAAGTTTTTTTATTCTGCTTTCTTATACATTTTTTGGTGAAACCCTGTGCAACCTGCTGGGTATGCATAGAAAGCTTAAAATGTGTACTTTCAGGGAATATATGGTTTCTGGGGGATATTCCAAATGTAAAGGGTTGTTTTGGTAGAAAAAGCACAAGGTGCGCACTTTGTCTGCAGAGCTGAAATTTTGAAGTAAAATTACCGTTACGCACATGCTTTACTTTGGTGTGTTTGGCAACTCTTCCCTTGACAGAACCTATGCATGCTGGGTATTGTTCTGTTCGGGACATGTTGCTTTTTCAGATTTTCTGTTTTTTTCTTGTTTGCATATAGTTTTTTTTAGGAAAATGTGGTTTTGATTCTGCTTTTTTATTCTTTTTTTTAGGGAAACCCTGTGCAACCAAAGAATACATAGAGGGATTACTTCCAGAAAACTGCACCCATGTCAACAAGCCTGGTACGCCTAGAAAGCTTGAGGTGTGTACTTCTAGGGAATATATAGTTTGGCGGGGTATTTCAAATGTAAAGGGTTGTTTTTCTTGAAAAACTGCAAGGTGCGCATATTGCATAGCATAGTTGTATTTTATCTGAAAATCCGCTAAAACGCTGTTTCAGTTTGGGGGAGTGCCTTGGCCAGGAAAGGGTGTCTACCTATACATATGTGGTACCGCTGTAACCGGGAGAAATTGGGGTTTCACACGAAATAAGATTTTATTGACAAACTTACATTTTTTATTACAAAAAAACACTACAAACTGTAAAAAATAGTTTGTTTTTTTTTGCACATATTTCATCCAAAAATATTGAGAATACACCTAAAAAATGACAAACAAGACATTTCATGTTAAAGCTCAGACTATGCTGAAAAAAAACAATATATCACTTTCCTGGGAAATCCCTTCAAAAATCACAGTTGAACATGGGGAGTTCAAAATAGTGCAAAATGGTCTGGCAACAAAGGGTGACAATCTCCAGGTAGGCTGGCAGTTAAAGGGTTTAATAAGCTTCCTGTTTCTGATGACCGGCAGCAAGAATAATGAAATCTCACCTATTAGATACTGAAAACAGAAAACAAAAGCTTTTCCAAAAAAGGATTGAGCGATAAGTTAAAAGGTTATTTTCTCAGCAACCAATTGGTGTTTTCCTCTGGGCCAGGATGGCATCTGATTGGTGGCTGGGAAGTAGTTTTTGTTTTCTTTGCTTGAAGGCGCACATTATAATCTGACTGTCTTTCAGCACCATGGACAGCAGCAGTCACAGCGCTGAGTCTACTATGGAGGTCAATGCAAACATTACACACCCTTTAAACCGGACTAAGTTGGTAAAAAAAAAAAAACTTCCCAAAACAGAGGTTTAGTCGCATATATCTGCAGATACATGTTGAAGCCACACCGCCCCGACAAGGCGCTCTGTGTTCAGTGTGGTCCCTACTCTAGATATATATCAGCCCCATAATAGGGACATGCAGTTAGTAAAATACAGAGCTACTTACCGGACTTACCTGGTCACAGCTTTCTAGTGTCAGGTAGACCCTATGTAGTGCTCCGAATGGGAGTTGGCAGCTTCCGGTAAGTAGCTCTGTATTTTTCTAGCTGCAGTACATGTCCCTATTATGGGGCTCAGACATATAGAGCAGGGACCACACTAAACACAGAGAGCCTTGTCGGGGGTGTGTGGCTTCAACATGTATCTGCACATATATGCAACCAAATCTCTGTCTTTCCACATAGCTAGACATGTTTGGTGCTTAATACTTAGATGAGACTGATGGGTGGGCCACATTGGGGTCTCCCACACTACCTATTTAATTCACAGAGCAGCTTGCCATTTCCTTTCATTTGTATGCAGCCAAGTACACACATGAGGGCTGAGGTCTACCCGACACTAGCTGTGACCCTTCCCCCATGTAGTGCACCGAATGAGAGTCGGTAGATCCCGGTAAGTAGCTTTGTATTTTACTAGCTGCAGTACATGTCCCTATTATGGGGCTCATACATATAGAGTAGGGACCACACTAAACACAGGGTGGCCTTGTCGGTATGGTTTGGCTTCAACATGTATCTGTAGATATATGGGATTAAACCTCTGTTTTTCTGTTAGACATGTTTGTAGCTTAATACTTATAGGAGATAGAAAGGTGGGCCCATATAAGGTCTCCCACACTAACTATTTAATTCTCAGAGCAGCTTGCCATTTCTTTAATTCATAATTCATTGAAGTACCTAAAATGAGGAGACTGTCCCTGTACCCCTGACCTCCATCTTACCACCCCAAGCCACTCAATTAGCAGGAGTAGGAACAGAATTGAAAGTACAAGAGATAACCTCCCAGGGGGGCTAAAATGCTTTAAAACTGACAGGGCTGGGCATCGCCCCATCACACAGTCCCACCTCGCCCAAAGCCTGTGCCAGGATTCATTTCTTTAGCTGTCAGCCCGCTCCCTTGCTGGCTTCTGCATGCCCAGATGGCTGGTCAGATGGTGCAAACCTTTCTTCATGTGGAGGCTGGTTCATTACTAGCGCCTGGTATTGCCAGATGAGCAATATAGCGGCGCTTAGAGCGACCACTAGTAGACGCTGTAAGCGGGTATCGGGTGCTGTAGTAACCTGGCTGGTATTAATGAATATGATGTGTGTTGGACGCTCTAACAACAGTACAACGCTACACACCATATTTAACAAACACTACACGCACACAGCGTCGGCGCTCTAAATCTGGGCGCTATAGCATAGAGCGCCAGACGCTTTGTGATTAAAGTCTGTTTTTGAACACATATCCACAAGTAACAAAGCGAAAACACATGGAATGACATTGTTATAATACTGTGACATTAACACTTTAGTGCCAGACCTGTAATGACAATTCTGCATAAAAATATAAAAAGTCCCAAAAATGTATAAAAGTGTTTGTTTGCAGCCAAGAGAGGTCACACAATGATTGGAGCAAAAAAAATGACTTAAATTGCCAAACACGCTATTTATACACAACTAATGAAGCCCTTTGAAATGTATGGGAGAGCGACACTGACAGGTAGTATTTGGCGCTCCTGAGCCTAGAGCGCCGGCGCTATACGCTGAGCCACCTGTAATAATACATGTGGTGCTACATGGCGCTGTTAGAGGTGCTCACCAGATTCGCTTTCTTAAATGTGTTTTTACGTACGGCGCCCGATGTTCACCAGATGCTGCCTGCCGCTATAAAGCACTACCTGGCGCTATCCCTTCTTAAATAACCCCCTTAGTATAGGAGGCTGTTCTTATGCTGCTAGAGGCTGGTGCGGGGAGTGTGCTGTCTGCACTCTACCTAATACAACACCTAGTCTAAACACATTAACACATAACACAACACCTAATGTAACCCCTAGCCTAAACCACAACACCACTTCCCGAGGGTGAGAACAATAGCACCAGCTGCTGTGTCATCCATTAAATCTCCCCAGGCCAGAGATAGACCAATCACACTGCCCCGCCCAACCCAAAAGTCCGCCTTGGCCGCTGATGGAGCCGGGATGGGCAGGGTCAGGGTACGTCCGGTACTGACACTTATCTCTCTGGATGGAAGAGTCACTTCCCATAGACAGACCCCAGCCCACTCATAAATCAGGCACCGGCTGTGTGTCTACAGGACAGCGGGCATTGGGCCTTTTCCTCAAACCCCGGTAATGGAGACTAAGAAAGGCACAAATGCTCATATGCTGATGAATGTGTGTGGTCCAATACCTTGCTCCAGATCACTATGACAAGGCATCAACACATGCCCCAGGGAGCATCCCATAGTCCTCAAAATGGCGCAATATAGCCAGTTGCATGGCTATCATTAGGTAAGGGATCCACAGCCATTCCCACCATATCGGGGCCTGTGTATCCCAAAGGGCCCCAAAAGAAAGAAAAAAAAAAACAATGTCCATCAAGACAAGTTGTAGCTCAGTGGAAGCACCATCCTAATATCAAAATTATCACTCTTAATAATGGAGACGGGTTAAAGGGGAGCAACCGGGGAATGGGACCAAGCTGGCTAAGATGGAATATAGTACTTCTCGGATACACCTCGTGCACCCATTTTCCTGTCATCTCCAGGCATTTCTGTAGTGTTAGAATCCTTCAAAGAGGACAGGGGGCATCCCGAATTTCTGCGTCCGATGTCCATAAGCATGAAGAAAACAACTGCTCGTGCTGAACCAACATAAGAACCTAAAAAAACAAAGAAAGTGAAAAAGGCCTAAATATAAAAAACAAAACAGACAAGTCATATTATACTACCTATACACAATATTAAGGATGAAAACGCTAAACCAGCACCTAACAAGCCCTACCCAAATAACAGCATTTAACCCCAAGCCTAACACCTAACCCAACCCCTAGCCTAAACCCCAACCCCTAACACAACCCCTACCCAAATATCAGCATCTAACATAACCCTAAGTCTAACACCTAACCCAACCCCTAGCTTAAACCCCAACACCTAACACAACCCCTATCCTAAACCCCAACACCTAACATAACCCCTAGCCTAAACCCCAACACCTAACATAACCCCTACCCAAATAACAGCATCTAACATAGCCCCTAGCTTAACAACTAGCACAACCTGAGCCTAAATCTCAATACCAAATACGATCCTTAGCTTAAAATATAACACCTAACACAACCCCAAGCCTAAACCCCAACACCTAACATAACCCTAAGCCTAAATCCCAACACCTAACACAACCCCAAGCCTAAATCCCAACACCTAACACAACCCCAAGCCTAAATCCCAACACCTAACACAACCCCAAGCCTAAACACCAACACCTAGCATAACCCCAAGCCTAAATCCCAACACCTAACACAACCCCTAGCCTAAACACCAACACCTAGCATAACCTCTACCCAAATAACAGCATCTAACATAACCCCTAGCCTAACAACTACACAACCCGAGCCTGAATCTCAACATCAAATACAATCCTTTGCTTAAATTATAACACCTAACCCAACCCCTAGCCTAAACTCCAACACCTAACATAACCCCTAGCCTAAACCCCAGCACCTAACATATCCCCAACCCTAACAACTTAAACAACCCCAAGCCAAATCACAACACCTAGTCTAAACCCCAACATAACCCCTATAGAAATAACAGCATCTAACATAATTCCAAGCCTAAACCCCAACACCTAACATAACCCCTAATCTAAACTCCAACACCTAACATAACCCCAAGCCTAACAACTTAAACAACACTAGCCAAATCACAACACCTTACACAACCCCTAACCTAAACTCAAACAGCAAACTTAACACCTAGCTTAAACCACAAGGGCTTACATGTCCCCTACCCTAAACCCGGACACCTAACTCCTAACCTACATCACAATGCCGTACACAACCCCTAGACTAAACCCTAACACATAACACACTCCCTGATGTAAACCACTCATCCTAACATATCCCCTAGAACAGTTGCCTCATTGGCCACCAACAGGTCATGGTTCTTGGATCTCCACACAGGTGGCTCTATGGCTCTGTCTGAGCACTAATGACTTCACCTGTGTGTCTGTGTGAAGAGCCTCCAAACATGGCCTATTGGTGGGTGTTGAGGAGAAGGTTTGACACCTGAGCTCTAGACTAAACCCTAGCGCATCCCCTAGCCTAAAATACAATGCCTAACACAAGCCCTAGTCTAAACCATGACACCTACAGTAAAATAACCCCTAGCTTAAACCAAAATTCCAAACACAAGCCCTTGCTTAGAACACAATGCCTAACACAAGCCCTAGCCTAGACCCTAAATGTCTAACACAACCCCTAGCCTAGACCCCAAATGCCTAACACAGGGAATAGCCTAGACCCCAATGCCTTACACAAGTTCAATGCTAGACCCCAACGCCTAACACCAGCCCTAGTCAGACCCCAATGCCTACAACAAGCCCTAGACTAGACCCCTCCGCCTAACACAATCCCTAGCCTAGACTCCAATGACTAACACAAGCCCTATGCTAGATCCCAATGCCTAACACAAGACCTATGCTATACCCCAATGCCTAAAACAGACCCTAGGCTATACCCTAGTGCCTAAAACAAGCCCTAGCCTAGACCCCAATGCCTTACACAGGGTCTAGCCTAGACCCCCAATGCCTAAAACAAACCCTAGCCTAGACCCCAATGCCTAACACAGGCCTTTGCATAGACCCCAAGCCCAAACACCAGCCCTATGCTAGACCCCCATGCCTAACACAAACACTAGCCTAGGCCCCAACGCCTAACTCAAACCGTATGCTAGAGCCCAATGCCAAGACAAGCCCTAGCCTTGAACCCAAATGCCTAACACAACCTCTAGCCTAAACCCCAAGCTCTATGGATTGAAGAAAACATTAAACACAGACACACACAAGGAACGTGGAGCTGTCTACAGGATTCCATTAGCTGCCATCTGGTGGGTCAGAATAGTGAAAGAACTGTATTTCATCTGTTAAGATTGTCCAGCAGCTTATGTGCAGCTACAGGGCTATACAGAGCATCATATGTATTTGTGTGGCTGAAGCCATCACAGAAAAGGTCTCCATCTACCAGCCTGAGTTATTACAGCTTGGTAAGCCACAGCACAGCTAACTGTATAATAGGAGCTAACATCAAGTAACCTATATTTAGCGGTGTGTCTGTGAGAGATCATTGAATGCATTTATGGATGTGATTTAGACTTTGTTCAGATCATCAGCGTTTTTTCTAGAAGCAAGGAAAGCTATTCATTTCTGCCTTCCACCAGCCAGCTCCCAAATGTATCAATGGTAAGTTATTCTCCCCGGCCAGACTCTAGCAGAATTTGTTACATAGCAGGTGCGTCTTCCTGGGCAGCCTGCCAACTCACAAGCTGTTACTTTTTCTGCAAACATCTCTGCAGCCCAGAGATTTATGCTGTCATCACAAAATACAGACATACAGCCCAGCAATAGAATAAAATGCTCTGTTAAGCCCACATTCAAAGCAAAGGAAAGTCTTGAAAATATGACTCAAGTGCTGCTTTCCAAAATCAACCATCAATGGGAGGCCATATTAACCCATCAAGTTACCTTTACTCAGACTGCTAATGATGTGTCATTATTAGAGGCTGCTCTGAGACAACTTTCCACACTTTATGAGAAGTATACGCAGTTAAGTCAGAAATATAGTGACACTTTACAGAGAATTAATTCAGACCATTCATTAAAAGAGTTGGAAAGCTTCCAGCAACTTAAAGCGGACCTTCACTCTGAATAAGAGTCTATCTTATACGTTTCCCCCACACTGTACATACAGATTGCTCACATTAAAAATCATCCTACCTGCATCTACTGCATGTTATGAGCCTTTAAACATCCAAGATGGCGGCTTATGGAAGCCGCCATTTTATCAGGCAGCCTGCAAACAGGAAGTGCCTGCAAACAGGAAGTGACTGTGCTGCTCTGCATTCTGGGACTGCTGACCTTTCCCTGACCCCAGCTCTGCTCTGTCTGAGCAAAGCACAGCTATAACCTGCCCCCCTGTACCTTATCCCACTCTCCTCTCCTCAGTAAGTGTGATGCTTCTGAGTCAAGATGGCGGCGCCCGTATCCTAAATTCCTGAACAGAGTTGCAGCCCAGTGGGGGAAAGAATAATAAGTTAGTGACTAAAAATGTTAAATATATTAATTTTAGATGCTGGGGAATCGTTTTTTAAGAGTTTGGGCTTTTCATTAAATCATGGTGAAGGTCCGGTTTAACTCTGAAAGAGACTGTTTAATTAGTGAGCTTAAAACCAATGCTCAAGCAAAAATTGCCCAACTCCAGTAAACTGCTTCTCACATTTCTAAGGCCACTAGTCATTCTAAGGGTTCAAAACGATCATCTAAATCACGATCGTCTAAATATTCAACAATCAGCCAACAACTTGTGCAATCTCGCTCAGATGCAGCAGCTACTAAAGTCCAAGCAATGTTTGCACAAAAAAAGGCAGAGATGAAGGCAGAGACAGCCATCACGGAGTCAGAGGCAGCTAGGAAGCGTGCTGAAATGGCGGCAGAGACAGCCATCAAGGAGGCAGAAGCAGCTCGTAAGCAGGCAGAGGTGGAATCAGAGGCAGCTAGGCAGCGTGCAGAAATGGCGGCTATGGAGAAACAATGTGAGCACGCCACAGCTATGGCAAGATTGCAGGTTTTAGAACAAGCCATCAACGGTAGTGAAAGAGACAGTGTCAGTTTAAATGAAGTGTCATCAGAGGAATCTTTTGAGCGCACCAGGGACTACGTGCTAAGCCAAAATAGTACGCCCCTGAATGCTACAGATGTTCCTGATATTAGAGACATTTCTCCACAGTGGCTGGGGACAGATCCTTTGGCAGCACCCCGCTTTCAAGGTCAGTACAACGCATCACTCACTTATCAACCTGAGTTTTCCTCACATGTTCCTGTGCTCCAGGCCCGTATACCTCAGCGAGTACATTTCAAAGACACTCATGTTCAAGCCAATGCTCCATCACCTTTAATGAGTAGAGGGTATTGTGCAGATCCCCTTGCCTTTAGCCAATGCTCCATCACGACACCAACCACCTCACCGCTACACAGCTCCAATTGTACACGGAACCAAACCTAAGAACTTTAAGACAGTTCCTGCTTTAAATGCTCATGCAGCTCCTCATTTACCCACGTCTGTCATTTCTCAGCCAGCAATTCCCTGCCTAAAGACAGAGAAATCAGACATGTCAGAGTTCACCGGATACATGATCCGCCGTGAAAGACCAGCCTCACAAGGTTTGATGACCAACCTGAGAACGACAGAGCTTGAAAATGTGCATTTAAAGCGACAGTCAGTGACCTTGGCATTACAGCTGCTCGATTTACTTGTAAAGTGGCTAGGCCCACAATCTACCGAACGTATTAAGAGACTCAGATCTGTTCATACTGACAACCCAGGAGCAGGACTTATTGCTGCCTGGGGAAGAATTGAACAAAGCTTTGGCAGTCCAGAGGCTATAGAGAGCGCACTTTTCAAAAGACTGTAGACCTTTCCAAAGTTATCTGGTAAGGACAATCAACAATTCTTAGAGCTTAGTGACCTGCTGTCAGAGCTCCAACTTGCCAAGGCAAACCCCCACTTGCTTGGACGAAGTTACTTGGCCACTGCTCATGGGGTAAACCCAATCGTTTCCAATCTGCCATACCATCTGCAAGAAAGGTGGGCTACACTTGGGTCAAGATATAAAAGGGAATATCAAGTCTCCTTTCCTCCGTTATCCTACTTCTGTGAGTTCATCAGAGATATTGCGGAGACTAAGAATGATCCAAGCTTTTCCTTTGGTGAACTTGGTTGACTCGGTCCACCCCCTCCTGCACTTGACAGCTTCTATCCTAACTACAGAACCCACAGGGGTCCAGTGTCTGTGAAAAAGACCGACGTTCTTCCTACACCCTCATCGGCTTCTGACAAGGGCAACCAGGGGAACAAGATTGAAAACCCTAACCGCCAGTGCCCTATTTACAAGTTGCCACATCCTCTGAAGAATTGTATTGGCTTCAGAACGAAACCACTCAAAGAACGCATAGAACTTTTGAAGCAATTTGGGGTATGTTTCAGATGTTGTGCATCCACTGAACACATAGCCAAGGACTGTAAAATCGCCATCAAGTGCATAGAGTGCGACAACAAAGACCATGTGCAGGTACTCCATCAATATGAGCAAAGCCCTGCACCACCTGCTGATTCCTCTCCTGTGTTACAGCATGGCGGGGAGGCTACAAGTCAACCCGCAAGACCCACCACAGTATCTGCTTCGTGTACAGAGGTTTGTGGTGAAGCCCTTTATGACAAGTCGTGCTCAGAAATATATCTCATCAAGGTATACCCTAAAGACCACCCAGAAAAGACCTTAAGGGTTTATGCCATCTTAGACGATCAGAGTAATCGATCGCTTGCAAGATCAGAACTTTTTGACTTTTTCAACCTGAAGGGTGAGACTTATCCTTACACTCTGGGTACAAAACAACAACTTGAACTACCCTTGCCTACACTTCTGGAGTGCAACCAGATACCATCCAACAGAGATGAGATCAGAGGCCGCTCGTCATCACCCGCACCTGAGGTTAATAGCTCATGAAATACCACCTCTCGATAAGGACGCCAAGATTTTGCTACTGCTAGGCAGAGACATTCTCCGAGTACACAAGGTACACTGGCAGATGAACGGAGTGGCTGACGCTCTGTTTGCTCAACGCCTTGATCTAGGTTGGGTCGTCATAGGCAATATTTGCATAGACAAAATGATGAAGTCTACACCATTCACTTCATTAAAAACGCAGATCATGCTGAATAGTCCCAACTGCCACCTTGATGTCCATACCCGTACCACGTGAAGGAGAAGCTGAGCAGCAGTAAGTGTCAGCAAGAACCTCAAAACAACCTACCTCAGGATGACAACGTGAGAGCAACAGTGCCTAATACAACCAGTGACAACAATTTGGCATCTGTAGAAGAAGTTAAAGAACTCCTCGAAGTGGACAAGGAATTTACACCTGACAATTGCAACAGCTTGGTAGCACACCTACCTATCCATTCTCCAAGAGAGACTTTACTTAACAAAGACTTTGACAAGGAGGTCACAGACTTCAAAATGGAAGTGCTTGTCTTCAGCAACAATCCCTCTCCTGCTGTAGCAACCTATGGACTTAGAAGGACAGTCTCAGAAGTTCAGAAGGAGTTTGGTTCTGCTGCTTGTCAGTCTGTTAAGCTGAACTTTCACATGCAAGATGATCCTAAACCCTTGCCCACAACTCAACAGACAACTAACCACCTCAGCACATCACAGGAGATGCTACCTGTGGCAAACCTCAGACCTCACAAGACCATCTCCAACAGCCAGAAGGTAATGAAAGCCTTTCAATCAGGGCCGGATTAAGAGCATCCCAGGCCTGGTGCTGTAGATTTTGACGGGCCTATTTATCGAAGTATATAAAATGAAAACGCAACACAAAGCAATTTTGTTTAAGACAAAGTGCATTTGTCACATGTCTAATGTACATTAAATTACCAGGATAGCTGAATACATGTTAGTGTATGAAAAATGTGCATATCTTCATAGAGTTTGCTCTTTAGCTAAAAAAAAAAAAAGGACCAACTCGCTTTTGGGGGGGCCCAGAGTGTCAAAGAGGTGTTGTAGAGGGTTCGCTATCCCTCAGTACAGACACAGCGGGGGCATCCCTCAGTACAGACACAGCGGGGGCATCCCTCAGTACAGACACAGCAGGGGCATCCCTCAGTACAGACACAGCGGGGGCATCCCTCAGTACAGACACAGCGGGGGCATCCCTCAGTACAGACAAAGCGGGGGCATCCCTCAGTACAGACACAGCAGGGGCAACCCTCAGTACAGACACAGCGGGGGCATCCCTCAGTACAGACACAGCGGGGGCAACCCTCAGTACAGACACAGCGGGGGCATCCCTCAGTACAGACACAGCGGGGGCATCCCTCAGTACAGACACAGCGGGGGCATCCCTCAGTACAGACACAGCGGGGGCATCCCTCAGTACAGACACAGCGGGGGCATCCCTCAGTACAGACACAGCGGGGGCATCCCTCAGTACAGACAAAGCGGGGGCATCCCTCAGTACAGACAAAGCGAGGGCATCCCTCAGCACAGGCAAAGCGGGGGCATCCCTCAGTACAGACACAGTGGGGGCATCCCTCAGTACAGACACAGCGGGGGCATCCCTCAGTACAGACAAAGCGGGGGCATCCCTCAGTACAGGCAAAGCGGGGGCATCCCTCAGTACAGACAAAGCGGGGGCATCCCTCAGTACAGACACAGCGGGGGCATCCCTCAGTACAGACACAGCGGGGGCATCCCTCAGTACAGACAAAGCGGGGGCATCCCTCAGTACAGGCAAAGCGGGGGCATCCCTCAGTACAGACACAGCGGGGGCATCCCTCAGTACAGACACAGCGGGGGCATCCCTCAGTACAGGCAAAGCGGGGGCATCCCTCAGTACAGACAAAGCGGGGGCATCCCTCAGTACAGACAAAGCGGGGGCATCCCTCAGTACAGACACAGCGGGGGCATCCCTCAGTACAGACACAGCGGGGGCATCCCTCAGTACAGACACAGCGGGGGCATTCCTCAGTACAGACAAAGCGGGGGCATCCCTCAGTACAGGCAAAGCGGGGGCATTCCTCAGTACAGACACAGCAGGGGCATCCCTCAGTACAGACACAGCGGGGGCATTCCTCAGTACAGGCAAAGCGGGGGCATCCCCCAGTACAGGCAAAGCGGGGGCATCCCTCAGTACAGACAAAGCGGGGGCATCCCTCAGTACAGACAAAGCGGGGGCATCCCTCAGTACAGGCAAAGCGGGGGCATCCCTCAGTACAGACAAAGCGGGGGCATCCCTCAGTACAGGCAAAGCGGGGGCATCCCTCAGTACAGACACAGCGGGGGCATCCCTCAGTACAGGCAAAGCGGGGGCATCCCTCAGTACAGGCAAAGCGGGGGCATCCCTCAGTACAGGCAAAGCGGGGGCATCCCTCAGTACAGGCAAAGCGGGGGCATCCCTCAGTACAGACAAAGCGGGGGCATCCCTCAGTACAGGCAAAGCGGGGGCATCCCTCAATACAGGCACAGCGGGGGCATCCCTCAGTACAGACACAGCAGGGGCATCCCTCAGTACAGACAAAGCGGGGGCATCCCTCAGTACAGACACAGCAGGGGCAACCCTCAGTACAGACACAGCGGGGGCAACCCTCAGTACAGACACAGCGGGGGCATTCCTCAGTACAGACAAAGCGGGGGCATTCCTCAGTACAGACAAAGCGGGGGCATCCCTCAGTACAGACAAAGCGGGGGCATCCCTCAGTACAGACACAGCAGGGGCATCCCTCAGTACAGACACAGCGGGGGCAACCCTCAGTACAGACACAGCGGGGGCATCCCTCTGTACAGACACAGCGGGGGCATCCCTCAGTACAGACACAGCGGGGGCATCCCTCAGTACAGACAAAGCGAGGGCATCCCTCAGCACAGGCAAAGCGGGGGCATCCCTCAGTACAGACACAGCGGGGGCATCCCTCAGTACAGACACAGCGGGGGCATCCCTCAGTACAGACAAAGCGGGGGCATCCCTCAGTACAGGCAAAGCGGGGGCATCCCTCAGTACAGACACAGCGGGGGCATCCCTCAGTACAGACACAGTGGGGGCATCCCTCAGTACAGACAAAGCGGGGGCATCCCTCAGTACAGGCAAAGCGGGGGCATCCCTCAGTACAGACAAAGCGGGGGCATCCCTCAGTACAGGCAAAGCGGGGGCATCCCTCAGTACAGGCAAAGCGGGGGCATCCCTCAGTACAGGCAAAGCGGGGGCATCCCTCAGTACAGGCAAAGCGGGGGCATCCCTCAGTACAGGCAAAGCGGGGGCATCCCTCAGTACAGACAAAGCGGGGGCATCCCTCAGTACAGGCAAAGCGGGGGCATCCCTCAGTACAGACACAGCGGGGGCATCCCTCAGTACAGACACAGCGGGGGCAACCCTCAGTACAGACACAGCGGGGGCATCCCTCAGTACAGACACAGCGGGGGCATCCCTCAGTACAGACAAAGCGGGGGCATCCCTCAGTACAGGCAAAGCGGGGGCATCCCTCAGTACAGACAAAGCGGGGGCATCCCTCAGTACAGGCAAAGCGGGGGCATCCCTCAGTACAGGCAAAGCGGGGGCATCCCTCAGTACAGACAAAGCGGGGGCATCCCTCAGTACAGGCAAAGCGGGGGCATCCCTCAGTACAGGCAAAGCGGGGGCATCCCTCAGTACAGGCAAAGCGGGGGCATCCCTCAGTACAGGCAAAGCGGGGGCATCCCTCAGTACAGACAAAGCGGGGGCATCCCTCAATACAGACACAGCGGGGGCAACCCTCAGTACAGACACAGCGGGGGCATTCCTCAGTACAGACACAGCGGGGGCATCCCTCAGTACAGACACAGCGGGGGCATCCCTCAGTACAGACAAAGCGGGGGCATCCCTCAGTACAGACACAGCGGGGGCATCCCTCAGTACAGACACAGCGGGGGCATCCCTCAGTACAGACACAGCGGGGGCATCCCTCAGTACAGACAAAGCGGGGGCATCCCTCAGTACAGGCAAAGCGGGGGCATCCCTCAGTACAGACAAAGCGGGGGCATCCCTCAGTACAGACAAAGCGAGGGCATCCCTCAGTACAGACACAGTGGGGGCATCCCTCAGTACAGACACAGCGGGGGCATTCCTCAGTACAGACAAAGCGGGGGCATCCCTCAGTACAGGCAAAGCGGGGGCATCCCTCAGTACAGGCAAAGCGGGGGCATCCCTCAGTACAGGCAAAGCGGGGGCATCCCTCAGTACAGACACAGCGGGGGCATCCCTCAGTACAGACACAGCGGGGGCATTCCTCAGTACAGACAAAGCGGGGGCATCCCTCAGTACAGGCAAAGCGGGGGCATTCCTCAGTACAGACACAGCGGGGGCATCCCTCAGTACAGACACAGCGGGGGCATTCCTCAGTACAGGCAAAGCGGGGGCATCCCCCAGTACAGGCAAAGCGGGGGCATCCCTCAGTACAGACAAAGCGGGGGCATCCCTCAGTACAGACAAAGCGGGGGCATCCCTCAGTACAGGCAAAGCGGGGGCATCCCTCAGTACAGACAAAGCGGGGGCATCCCTCAGTACAGACACAGCGGGGGCATCCCTCAGTACAGGCAAAGCGGGGGCATCCCTCAGTACAGGCAAAGCGGGGGCATCCCTCAGTACAGGCAAAGCGGGGGCATCCCTCAGTACAGGCAAAGCGGGGGCATCCCTCAGTACAGACAAAGCGGGGGCATCCCTCAGTACAGGCAAAGCGGGGGCATCCCTCAGTACAGGCAAAGCGGGGGCATCCCTCAGTACAGACAAAGCAGGGGCATCCCTCAGTACAGGCAAAGCGGGGGCATCCCTCAGTACAGACACAGCGGGGGCATCCCTCAGTACAGGCAAAGCGGGGGCATCCCTCAGTACAGGCAAAGCGGGGGCATCCCTCAGTACAGACAAAGCGGGGGCATCCCTCAGTACAGGCAAAGCGGGGGCATCCCTCAGTACAGGCAAAGCGGGGGCATTCCTCAGTACAGACACAGCGGGGGCATCCCTCAGTACAGACACAGCGGGGGCATCCCTCAGTACAGACACAGCGGGGGCATCCCTCAGAAATTGAGAAAGAGACACATACAGAAAAAGACACACATATAGAATGAGAGCAACAGCCAACCCCCCCGCCCGCGCTCAACGTCAGGCCAGCACACTGGTCTCACTCTCAATATAGGGGCACCCTCCCAATCGCCGGCTGTCTCTCACTCCTGCATACCCTCCTCCCAGTCCGGTCCCTCTGGAGTCCATTGCCGCCGATCTCCCGCCGCTCACCTCCTCAGGGCCATACGTCCACCATCTTCACTTGTCGTCTTCAGCGATGCAGAGAAGGGAACGCCCCCGGATGCTGCCATTATCCGCAGGGGGGGGTGTTCCCATTCTACAGCTGGGGAGGCGCCATCCAACAGTACTGCCCCCGATGACACGCATACAGTCACTCACCCCTGCCTGTGGCCTGACAGGTACCGCCGTCGTACCCCTCCTAATGCCGTGTGACTTCCTCTCATTTCAGGTCTCATCTTCAAAATTGATTTAATGCCGGATGTTGCGCGCTGGGCCGCTGGCCGGTGGGCATGCCCCAGATGGCCAGCATCCATTGAAAGCAATGGACGCCGCCCACTGAGCAGCGCGCAACACCCGCAAAGTGTGTGTGTGTCGGGCTGTGTCGGCCAGGGAAGGGAAGGAAACAGTGACTGGCAGACCAGGCGGCTGCGGCCGCGGCCTATGCGGGCCGCGTTTGCAGGCTGCTGGGCCTGTCTTAATGTAGGGGCCTGGAGCGGCAGCTCCATCCGCCCCTACGTTAATCCGGCCCTGACTGTCAACGTAAAGAACCTCGACCTTAGGTCCAATATTCCCCCTATATAGACTGGGACACCCCTCTACCTCCTGAGAAGCAGCAAAGGTGGGAGAAATGGAGGAGTTCTTTCAAAGTATTAGAACAACTTCAGGTCCCGCACTGCTATGCTCCCAGCTCTATTCCTACCGCTGTCAGAAAAGTCCACATCTCAGATGTATCCAGTAAAGCCATCGCCACAGTAACCTACTTGAAGTTCTTAGGAACCAACAGCAAACTGTACTGTGGATTCATTCTAAGGAAAGCAGAGTTAACTCCGAAGCCAGCCCACATTGTGCCTAGACCTGAACTTTGTGCAGCTGTGTTAGCAGTGGAAATTGCTGAAGTCAAGTTAGCAAGTGGAGGCCCAGAGCGAGTCTTCTTTCGGGCTAGTTACTGAACTTATGCTCCTTCTTTCCCGAGAAGAAGTTACCTGAAAATGGACAAGCATCATCCTTGCAAGGCCATGGCGGGGAGCATACCCCTTGATTACCTGCTATGGCACACAAGATACTTTTCTGCTTTGAACTTTAACGGTGCTCTACCATTACCATGGAACTTTGGATTAAAAGTGATTTCCCTTGGATTACTGGGTTTTTGAGGCCTTGGCCTACGGCAGCCTCTCTAATCCGAAGAGTGTTTTTTTTCTTTTTATTTGGATTTTTTGTTCCAGTCGGTTGGTCACAAGAACATTGACCAAAATGCCTTGTGGATTATGAACAGTTTTCAGGAACATTGTTCTCTTCCTGCTTAGAGTTATTAAGAAAGTTATGCCATTGCATGTTTTTCTTTTACAGGTTTCAAATCATCGTTACCATTGGACAATTAATGGACATTTATACAATGTTGTTGTGTTATGTGAAATCTAAAGATTTCAGGCGGGGAGTGTCATGTCCCACAACTTACGTTTCATTCTACCCGGGGTAATAGTTTAATATAATGTTTATTTGTACTGGCAGTGTGCCTTTAATTCCCCTTGTCCCTTCCAGGCTCCCTTAGTCTTGCTCTGATGTAAGTAACTCCTCCCTTCTTCCTCTCCCTGGTGGCCATTCTTACTCTACATCCAAGCAGTGCACATCTGCTGCTGCCTTCTTCAGCTATAGTTCTTTCACCTGTTGTTGCTGTATAGATTTCACCACAAGGTTCCAGCTGCATTGAAAGTACATGTCTCCTGTGCCAAGATTCTGTACCGAAATAAAGCTTTTTAAAACTTATAGTGAACAAAGGGGGAGTGGCAGCTGCTCAGACCATTTTATAACTAACCTGGGAGGTGCAAGTCAGCAGGGCAATTAGAATACTAAAGACTTAAAGGAGCCGCAGCACTCAACCCTGTTAGCTTGCAGACCAACCTATAATCTGTCTCTAAATCTGGTAAAAACAGAGGACTCGGTCACACACATCTGCAGAGGTATGCTAAGCTGCACCACCACGCCAAGGTGCCTCTATGGGTGCAGTCCTAACTCTAATCTCTGAGAGCCCCACTTGGGACATACAATGCAATACTATGCAACTTGCAATACAGCCTAGACCCCACACCCCATGTGCTTGCACAAATTCAAAGTGCATTGTATGTCCCAAGTGGGGCTGTCATAGATTAGAGTTAGGACTCTGCCCTTTCCCCTAGCCCTAGCACCTAACCTAATCTCTGACCTACCCCCTAACCCTAGTACCCAACTTAATCCCTGCCCTGCACTATAACCCCTAACTTAAGAGGAACAATCACCTCGGGTCTGGCTCTGGAGTCTAAACAACTATCCTTAGGGCATGTAAATTTTGGATGCCCCTCTGTGTAAAATCCCATGGATTGGCATGTATACTCACCTTTCTGGCTGATGCCCAATCCAGTAATTTCTGAATGGGTGCCACAGGTGTGCACAGCCAAAGAAGAGTGGCCAGTGACTCGTGCTCCAAACTGCATTACTAAGAGCAGCTAAATGTAGCGCTAGCTGCTGATTGGAGGAGAGCAATTTCACACAGCGGGGCATTCCCAAATTCACACCAAACAACAATAAGCCAATTTCCTTATATCCATATACTGTACTTAATTTGTAGAAAATGAAGCGCTCCACAAAAAAAAAATCAGACATGTGAGTTAAAAAAAAATATATATATCTATTATATTATATATTTATTTATTATATTATATATATATAATTACATATATGTATTATTATTATTATTATTATTATTAATAGTATTATATATATATATATATATATATATATATATATATATAAAATATTTAAATATATTATATATAGAATACATACATATATATATATATATATATATATATATATATATATAAAATATTTAAATATATTATATATAGAATACATACATATATATATATATATATATATATATATATATATATATATATATATATTCTCCCAGGCAGAGAATTTAGTGATATGACCAAATGATGACCCTCTTTCTATTTCTCTATTTGAGTGAGAGATCGGGGGGGGGGGGGGGGTCCGGCCTGTCACCTGCACGCCAGCCCTCCATGGCCATTCTATATATGGCTCAGAAGCTCCAGAGAAACGGCCGAGGCTCCAGGTCTGCTTCAGCTCAGAAGATTTTTTGGTCTTTTAAGTTTCTTTTTATACCCACAGATATTTCATAAAGTCCACATTTCTGATGGGCTGTAAAAGAGGAAAAGAATTCAAATTAAAGGCAGAGGCTGAGCCGGGTCATGTTCTTCCTGTGGAAAATAGAAGGAATGGCTTCCAAATGGTGCACATTAGGGGTTTCTTTTAATAAATCGGAGAGCAGTAACCCCTTCCTGTGGTGTTAGGATTACAGCGGCAGGAAAGAGAACAAGCACAGGGGCATGTAATGATGATCCCTATCATGGATAAGGGGGGGGGGCAGGAACATCTCAGAGGAGAGAGCGAGGCTTTAGGAAGGAGTACACTTAATAAAAGATTTTAAAGCAGACCTACACCTACCAATGGCTCTGACCTGTGAGCAGGGACTGATCTAGTCCTGCTACTCAGGGCATCATCACCAAAGGGGTCCCCCTAGCCTTTGACTGGCCTGCTCTGGATCCTCTAGCCCCCCACCATTTCTTCCAGGATGCTATTTACTTCCCATATGGAGCACCAGGAACAGGGGGGGTGTATGTTCTCTAGGGAGGAACAAAATAACCACTCTCCGTTCCCCAAGAAGTGCAGCCTGGCATCTGAGCTAGAAATTGCTCTCCACGGGCCCCGTTGCTGATCTGGGCCCCGTCAGCCAGCACAGCAACTGCATATATCAGTGTTTGTGTGTGTACTATGATTGCACCTCTCACCTAACCCAGCTAACCCTTCCCAGCCACTCAGCCACATCCCTCCATGAACCCCCCTCCCCAACTGCTGACCCACATCCCTTACCGAACCCCCTCCCAAACTGCTACCCAAACAAAAAGGGAGGCACACCAATCTAAATCAAAAAGCCTGTATCAAATTTCATTCAATAAAGATCCACATGACATATTAGACAAAACATATTAAAAACACTAAAAAACATATAACAGATAACATACCACACAGACAAACATAAAGGATGCGTAGATGGTGGGGAGAATATTCAATATTTCAACTATAACCAATAAATCCTCATTAGCATTACTCCAAATGCATACAAACACAAATTCAAATAAATAAATAAATAAATAAATAAAAATGTGTGCAAAGTTTCACTATAGAAATATATACTGTGAAAATAAGCTGTGCTGTCCAATCAGAGCACCATTATATTAAACCACATATCACAACAGGTATAAAGTATGCTGCTCCCAAAGGGAGCTCGCCCCCCTAAAGTCACTAAAAAACATATATATAAAATCCATTAGCCTAAACAATCGAATAATTCAATAACACTACAAAAATTACAGATTAGTCACCAGGTCTCCCCACCACCTGCAGCTGTGACTGAACCTCTCCTCCCCAGCTGCTGACCCAAATCCCCTAACGAACCCCCCTCCCCAGCCACCTACCGACATTTGTGACTAAACCCCCTTCTGCAGCAGCTCACTCTCATCTGTGACTAAATCCACTCCCCCCAGCTGCTCCCCCACATCCCTCACTGAACCCCTCCAACCCCAGCTGCTGACCTACATCCCTCACTGAACCTCTCCAACCCCAGCTGCTCCCCCACATCCCTCACTGAACCCCTCCAACCCCAGCTGCTGACCTACATCCCTCACTGAACCTCTCCAACCCCAGCTGCTCCCCCACATCCCTCACTGAACCCCTCCAACCCCAGCTGCTGACCTACATCCCTCACTGAACCCCTCCAACCCCAGCTGCTGACCTAAATCCCTCACTGAACCCCTCCAACCCCAGCTGCTGACCTACATCCCTCACTGAACCCCTCCAACCCCAGCTGCTGACCTAAATCCCTCACTGAACCCCTCCAACCCCAGCTGCTGA
The DNA here is from genome assembly GCA_027917425.1 of Gastrophryne carolinensis. Lineage (NCBI taxonomy): Eukaryota > Metazoa > Chordata > Amphibia > Anura > Microhylidae > Gastrophryne > Gastrophryne carolinensis. Next base: position 33,792,137 of record CM051234.1, read on the forward strand.
CCTACATCCCTCACTGAACCTCTCCAACCCCAGCTGCTCCCCCACATCCCTCACTGAACCCCTCCAACCCCAGCTGCTGACCTACATCCCTCACTGAACCCCTCCAACCCCAGCTGCTGACCTAAATCCCTCACTGAACCCCTCCAACCCCAGCTGCTGACCTACATCCCTCACTGAACCCCTCCAACCCCAGCTGCTGACCTACATCCCTCACTGAACCTCTCCAACCCCAGCTGCTGACCTACATCCCTCACTGAACCCCTCCAACCCCAGCTGCTGACCTAAATCCCTCACTGAACCCCTCCAACCCCAGCTGCTGACCTACATCCCTCACTGAACCCCTCCAACCCCAGCTGCTGATCTACATCCCTCACTGAACCCCTCCAACCCCAGCTGCTGACCCACATCCCTCACTGAACCCCTCCAACCCCAGCTGCTGACCTACATCCCTCACTGAACCCATCCAACCCCAGCTGCTGACCTACATCCCTCACTGAACCCCTCCAACCCCAGCTGCTGACCTACATCCCTCACTGAACCTCTCCGACCCCAGCTGCTGACCCACATCCCTCACTGAACCCCTCCAACCCCAGCTGCTGACCTACATCCCTCACTGAACCCCTCCAACCCCAGCTGCTGATCTACATCCCTCACTGAACCCCTCCAACCCCAGCTGCTGACCTACATCCCTCACTGAACCCCTCCAACCCCAGCTGCTGATCTACATCCCTCACTGAACCCCTCCAACCCCAGCTGCTGATCTACATCCCTCACTGAACCCCTCCAACCCCAGCTGCTGACCTACATCCCTCACTGAACCCCTCCAACCCCAGCTTCTGACCTACATCCCTCACTGAACCCCTCCAACCCCAGCTGCTGACCTACATCCCTCACTGAACCCCTCCAACCCCAGCTGCTGACCTACATCCCTCACTGAACCCCTTCAACCCCAGCTGCTGATCTACATCCCTCACTGAACCCCTCCAACCCCAGCTGCTGACCCACATCCCTCACTGAACCCCTCCAACCCCAGCTGCTGATCTACATCCCTCACTGAACCCCTCCAACCCCAGCTGCTGACCCACATCCCTCACTGAACCCCTCCAACCCCAGCTGCTGATCTACATCCCTCACTGAACCCCTCCAACCCCAGCTGCTGACCAACATCTGTAATCGAACTCCCACTTCCCCAGCTGCTGACCCTCAACTTCTCAGCCGCTCACCCACAACTTTCCCCAACTTCTCAGCTGCTACACCACATACGTTACCTAACCCTGATCCCTAGCTGCTTACCCACAACCCTCCCAAACCATTGACTTAGGCCCGTTACCTAACCCCCCTTCCCTTTTCCAGCCACTTCCATTCCAAAACCCTCACTTATTCCCCCTTCCAAGCTGAAGACCCACAACCATCATCTATCTGTCAGGTCCCGTGGGACGTCTTCCTTCCAATAAGTCAGCAACCCCCAATCTCCGCTGCTTTCTTCGCCTATAACCAAGCCCCCGTTTGCCGGGACGCAGGATACGCCTCACCGGACACGGTTGCCCCCAGGACTTGTTAGCACAAAGGATGCTGACTTATGCAAGGGAAGGTGGACGAACCAGGAACAAGACTGGTAAGACAATCGGGCAGGGTCATACACAGGTGATCAGTCCAAGGAAGCACGGTACAAGAGGATTGAGACGGAAGAATGGTCAGGGCTAGCCAAAGGTCACACCAGGAGGTCAGAGATACGCGTTACAGAGGAGCAGGCAGGAATCGTGGTCAAAAACAGGCAAGGTCGGTCCAGGCGGCAATCAGGAATGGTCATACACGGCAGAATCGTAAGGAAAATAGCAATCACAATCACACCCAGCAGCACGCTATCACGGGCCAGGATCAACTGCAGAGGAAATCCCTTTATAGTGGCAAAACCGGCAGGATTGGACAGGGAGACAATGGCTAGGATTGGTGCACATAGGATCTGGCGGCCGATTGGAGCACTGGCCCTGTAGTCTGATTGGTGAGCTCTGGGCTGATTGCCCCAGCTGAGCTTCCCAGGCAAACTGCTCAGTGCTGCACCTTCTAGACTTTGTTCTTTTAAACAGCCTCCGGTGGCCGGTGCACCACCGGAAGACATGAGCTGACTGTATAGGCCAGCAAGCACAAGCTGAGTGACAATGGGCAAGGGGGAAGCTCAGCTGGGGCAATCAGCCCAGAGCTCACCAATCAGACTACAGGGCCAGTGCTCCAATCGGCCGCCAGATCCTATGTGCACCAGTCCTAGCCATTGTCTCCCTGTCCAATCCTGCCGATTTTGCCACTATAAAGGGATTTCCTCTGCAGTTGATCCTGGCCCGTGATAGCGTGCTGCTGGGTGTGATTGTGATTGCTATTTTCCTTACGATTCTGCCGTGTATGACCATTCCTGATTGCCGCCTGGACCGACCTTGCCTGTTTTTGACCACGATTCCTGCCTGCTCCTCTGTACCGCGTATCTCTGACCTCCTGGTGTGACCTTTGGCTAGCCCTGACCATTCTTCCGTCTCAATCCTCTTGTACCGTGCTTCCTTGGACTGATCACCTGTGTTTGACCCTGCCCGATTGTCTTACCAGTCTTGTTCCTGGTTCGTCCACCTTCCCCTGCATAAGTCAGCATCCTTTGTGCTAACAAGTCCTGGGGGCAACCGTGTCCGGTGAGGCGTATTCTGCGTCCCGGCAAACGGGGGCTTGGCTATAGGCAAAGAAAGCAGCGGAGATTGGGGGTTGCTGACTTATTGGAAGGAAGACGTCCCACGGGACCTGACATTATCACGGGCCCAAAAAACAATTATCATAGATGGAAGAATTAATGCAGGAGGTGCAAGCTTTGGCCACCGCCATCAACCAGCTGGCCCAGCGAGTAGCCACTCAGGAGAGTTTTGATTTTGAGCGACTTGAACAACAAGTGCATGGCATGGGTACCGCCATTAACTACTTGTCCCAACGTGTGGCTAATCAAGATCGCCAGCCGGTTGCACCACCTTCATCCTTACCTCTTGTCGAGCCGAAGGTTCCCCTTCCTGAAAAATTTAATCGGGACCTGACACTATCCTTCTTTCCCAGTTTCTGACCCACATCCCTCTTCTAACCCTTCCTCTCCACTTGCTAACCCACAACCCCTCACCTAACCCAACTCCCAAGCCGCTGACCCACAACTCTTACCTAACCCCACTTCCCAGCTGCTACACCACATCCCTCAACTAACCCTGATCACTAGCTGCTGACCTGCAACCCTCCAAATCGCTCACCTGAACACCTTACCTAACCCTCCTGCCCAGCCACTGACCCAAAACCTATACCTAATCCACCTTCATATAGCTGCTGACCCCCAACTCACACTTAACCCCCCACCCAAGTTGCTGCACCACAAACCTCACCTAACCCCCTCCCAAGCTGCTGACCCACAACCATCATCTATCCCCCACTCCGCAGCCACTGAACTACAGCCTTCACCGAACCCCGATTCCCAGCTGCTGAGACACAACCCTCACCTACCCCCCCCACTCCCCAACCACTGACATACAGCCCTCACCTAACCCCATCCCCTGCTGCTGCCCTGAACCCCTCAACAAAGAAGACACAGAGGAGGTTGTAGAGATGGGAAAGGTGGTTGCCACCTCCAGCTATCCAACCCCTAAAGACTAAGGTTTTTAAAACCTCCACTGGGTGGTGGAAGATAAAATAAATAGACATCATCTAGACTGACTTGCAAGGCAGCGTAGCTGAACAAAACAATGCATGTCCCAAAAATTGGACGTGGTACAGCCACATCAATTACCCCTTTTTACAATGTAAAAATAGCTGGATTGTTTCCAGATTCTCAAAGGAAAGCCAAATGGAACGTTTACAAATCTCTTGTACTTGGAAAGTTCTGGCCGGTTCACATCAATAAATCCTATTCCTGCCCCCCACCCCCAAATCGTTGCACTTCTTTTGCAAGGTGAAGCGCAGCAGATGGGGGCATGGTGGAGCTTCCCTGGCCTGAACCCCATAATGCCAAGTGGAAGACTATTTAGTGTTTCCAAAGAGACAGACAGGAAATAGCTAAACCAAGATTTTCATCCACCTGATGCTACTAATCAGACTGCCGATTGCCAACCGCCATAATATCTAAACCCCCGCTGGACACCATCATTCAACTGTTCATTTACACTTGGATGCAGTTAGAAGCTCAGATCCATTAGCAAGTGAACCAGCACTAAATCAATGATACATTTTATTGGACTAGTAGAGTGCACCGCCAAGTGTGACCAAAATCCCCCTTCCTTTCCGGCTAACCCCCATTTTACTAATAAAACAAAAAAAAAAAAAAAATACCATCTCCATGAAAGAAGCCCCTCCTGCCGGCTAGAGTAGTTGGCCCCTTCTGTAGTGAACTCATGACAAGCAAATCTATCTATCTATCTATCTATCTATCTATCTATCTATCTATCTATCGTCTCAGCAAATATATAACAGACCAGTCAGGAATTATAATGTATGGGCACCGTGCCTGTGCAATCTAATGATTGATCTATTCACTGCTAATTGCTCCAATCTTTTAATCTCTTATCATCCCTAAACATGTCCTCCCTGTGCTGTGGCTTTGATATATGTGCTTTGATGTGAGTTCAGGGGTTTCTGCTGCACCTGGGAGGACATGGAATGAAGGTGTTTCATTATAAGTAGGTTTCAGGAGACGTCAGTGTCAAGCACAGAGGAAGGGATTACACTGACTGATCGCTGTGCATTTGTAAAAATCATAGGACTCAGGGGTGTAACTATAGGGGGTGTAGTGGTTGCGAGTGTGACAGGGCCCATAAGGTCAGGGGGCCCCATCAGTTTTGTTCCTCCACCTTGTGTATTCTATTTGTGCTCTCATGGCATCAACTAAGCACAATTTATCTAGTTTAGTTATTGTATAAGCCCTGACATGGCCCTATTTAATGTTTGAACCAGGACCTGTCACATTTAGTTACGCCACTGATAGTAATAGTAAATCCTAGTGATAAATACTATGATTGTGCATCACTGGAGTGCAGCTTACAACTTGAACACTCTGAGTTTCCTAGTGTGCCCGATCACATGTAGGTCATATAGGTCACCTGTCTGATGCTGCTTGGCAAAAATATAAAGCAAACACTCCCAAATATCAACAGAATACACATTGGATAATTGCTGATCCCCTCTGCTGAAGCTTTCCATGATCTCTGACCACACTTACCAATCTGCTGTGCTGCCCTTTGCCGGGAACTCTGACTATGCCTGCCAATCTCTTGTGCTGATGCTTGCCATGAACTTCCAGCTTTCTGACCCTTGCCTCAAACTCTTACCATGTTGGCTGGTCTCCTTCATGAACCCCTCCATGTAGTGCTGGCCCTCCTGTGTTGACCCTCTTTGCTAACTTTGGCTATGCTTACTCATCTCCTGTTCTCATGAACGTTGGCTATGCTTGCTGATCCACTTTGCTGACCCTTGCCATGAACATTGGCTCTGCTTGCTGATCCACTTTGCTGACCCTTGCCAAGAACGTTGGCTCTGCTTGCTGATCCACTTTGCTGACCCTTGCCATGAACGTTGGCTCTGCTTGCTGATCCACTTTGCTGACCCTTGCCATGAAAGTTGGCTCTGCTTGCTGATCCACTTTGCTGACCTTTGACTCAAATTGTCCAAGCTTGCTGATGACAAGTTCTGGGCCTTGTCACAAACACTGACCACGCTTGTTGTTTGTTATTGCTGCTATATTCACGACCATGACCTGCCACCAATCCATGAACACCAAAGTATTCTTCATCCACATGTTCTACATGCAATTCGCACACAGGCTTTGAAGTCCATAATCTACCAGCAAGATCTCTGGATGGTGGTACATTACCTTTGTATTAACCATACGGAGCAGACTTGTGGAATCTAGCATTGTACTGGCTCAGTCTGACTACAGTACCCCCTTTGGCTCTTGACCCACTTTGGTTTCAACCTGGCTATGTCTGACTATTCTCCTTGGTTCACATACTTTATCTTCTCTTAGTTCTGCACAGACCTGGTACTGGCTGTGCAACCTGTGGTCCTCTTGCCAACCAAATTCCACCCACCATCAGGTGAAGGCTGGTGAAGACTATGAGTTTCAGTGAGAGCCAAGTGGCAGGTTGGGGTATCAATCCTAGTAAAGCACAGGGTAGGTAATGATATGGAAACCTTATACCTCCTGCTTTTTTTCTTTGCCATTGTGAATTATGAAGTATGAAGCAATGGAGGATATGGAAAGTAAAGGAAATGTAACCTTTGCATTGAATAGCAGGTTTTTGGATAGTCCCTGTATAGTTTAATGTAAAATTAGGTTCCTAATTTCCTATGTGTTTGAAAACTTTGAATCATCTACATGAACTATTTTATTGATATAATGAGATAATGAAATGCGTATTAGTTAAATGGCCCAATCATTTTAATTAGATAAGTAATATGTTTTTTAAAGGTCACGATGCCCCATCAAACTCCCCCATCCTCTATATTTAAGGTGAGTCATTGCCTATTAACTCACAGCTCACCCAAGCTTAGTACAACCATGACTCTTCTGTGAACTGTTCCTTATTACCCACAAGTATTTATTTAGACTACTAATTATCTCAGGTCTCTAGTTTCTCTAATCTATGTCCACTGTCCACCTCCAATCTTCCCATCCATCTAGGAAACACCTTTTCAGGCTCTACATTTTGACTAATGAGATGTTCAAGTGTATGTCATATCAATCCTGTCCTGACCCTCTTCTATCAGCCTCCAGCTTTTATCATGACTCTTGGACTCTTAAAGAATAAAGTTTGAAGGAGGTTAGTTGTCAGACAGAAATACTGTATAATATTGAATACTTTAGTGTCTGTATTTTTCTCATGTGACATGTAGTCCAAGTGCCTTCTCTGCAACCCCAAAGCTAAGAAATCTTCTGGCCCTGACAGTTTTATCCCATTGTGTATCTGAAAATGCCCAGGCATCACCTTTCGCCTCTCCTTACAAAGATATTCAACAGTTTTTGGGTGAAAGCCGAGTTCACGTTTTCCCTTAAATGGTTAGACTCTAACTAGTTACAAAACAAATTAATATTATAAAGAAATCAAAGAAGCCATTTCTAGACCTAGTCCTACAAGCAGGGGCATTGAACTGTCTCCCCGATGACCAGGATAGGTGGAATCCCCAAGGATGTTCTTCCCTCCCCAAGTTGTCCCTCCTAAATGCTCCTCCGAACCATACAGAGAAAGAGAAGCACAGTCTTGACTCAATTACAGCATTACCGGTAGTTTCTTAGACTTTAACTGTTGGAGAATGATCTCTACTGGGCCTTTCTTAGCATAGCCATAATGGTTTTCTTTCACCTAAGCTCATCTGAGATCATAATACCTAAAAAGTTTATTTTACCCTTGTTATTTCCTCATCATGTTTAGGTTGGGTATTTACTTGGTTCCTTGAAAAGTCTACTATAATCTTATCAGTTGATCATCCAGTGGTTCCTCTGCACCACCTCGCCGGGTCTTCATCTTCATTGCCATTCCTGACAACTACAGTATTTCAGTCAGCAAACCTGAATATATCTCAGCAAAGTCTGCAGAGCTGGAGCCATCATTGGAATACACAGCGGTGATAGTGCACATCCCTGGTGGTGGGGGGGGGGGGGACGGGGGAGTAACATTGTTGATGGTTCTGATGCTAGACTGGACTGGCCTAGCCTAACCTATTGGGTTCTCTCAGTAAGAAACTTGTGCTACCCAATACAACTAGCAACAATGTGTTACAAATAGCATTTCCCCCACATGTCTAATCCTCATAGCTATAACATGTGCTATTCTGGAAATCTCAGAATCAGAACATAATTAACTGATTACGTGCCTAACTATTCTCTCTGCCTTTCTAGCGGATGGAGGCTCCTCCACCTGACTCTACAGCAGCTGTACTCAACTGGCGCAAGCCTTTTTTCGTTTCTGCAAACCTGCAGTTACCACAGGGCAGGAAGGAGAGTCTAGAGCAGCAAAGCCATCGTCAGCAACGCTACAGTGATGTGTGCAGAGCTGTCACTGCACATAAGCCACCAAGCACAGCCGCTGGCAGCTCAATGCAGGGAACCAGCCGGGCGACTACACTACCCCCCACCCAGAATGGCAAAGCAGGAGTTCCCGAGCAGCACGCACCCGCGCAAGGGGGGCACAAGGGACTCCATCTGACCTTCCAGTAAGTAGACGGGTGCCAGACAACGACCAATCAGTTACTTGGTCGAACTATTATTTTATACTGTATCTGGGGCCTCCACCAGATTCTGTGCCCAGGGGCCTCCACCGCACTTACACCGGCCCTGATTGACACACAAGGACTACCAAGGAATTGCAAGCAAATGCAGGCTCTGTCTGTGTCTCCAGTGTCAGGTGGTCACAGGTCACTTGTTACATGTCTGAACTTGCTCTGTCTCTGTCCTCCTGTCTGATGTAACCCGCTGGCTCTCAGTCTTTTTGTAGAATGACAGGTATCAGCACCCCTTGGATTTTCCCCAAAGCTCCTTATCTGAGATCTGCTTCCTGGCAGAAAAGTGGCCATAGACCCTGGCAGGTGCTGAGGACTCATCATTAGACACAGGCTTGGACATTTTCCATATAGGTGCTTGATGCACCCGGGAAACAATCTGCTCTCCAGTATCTATCTTTCTATCTATATAACGATTCATTCATCCACCCAGCCATGTTTTATCTATATATCTATCCATCCATTAATTGATTCATTCATCCATTATCTATCTATCTATCTATCTATCTATCCAGCCATCTTCCATCTTTTTTTATCTATTCATTCATTTATTTATTAATCCATTCTATCTATCTATCTATCTATCTCTCCATTACCATGCAATAACGTGTAAGAAATATAGATTGTTCTTATCAGGCCTCCACACCCGATTTTATCTTGAGGTGCAGAGGTCCCCCTATGTAGCTGCAGAAGTTTTTCAGTGAAGATGAGACATTTTCCATCAATTAGACAATAAGTGGCTTTGGTAAGTGACCCCTAATCCAGCTGCTGCTGCAAAGCTCTGTCACTGTAGGCGAAGCCCTATACATGGCTGTGTATGGGGGGGGGGGGCAGTGTGGTATGAGGGAGGCCATGTCTGCCCTGTGATATTCTACATGCTGTAGCTGCCCGGTGTTGGGGATTCTCACGTCTGGCTGAGCTTATACATGGCGGGAAGGGACACATGTTTCTGCTGGGCGCGACATAGCGCAGGAATGTCCAGACACACATTGCTCGCTGCCTCTCCGCCCTTCGCGTGCTTTGATCTGAGACACATCTTCAGGCTGAATCTGGCTGTGTTTGGTGCTTCAGGCTCCCTCTGCGTCGCCCCCTGCTGCCAGGTCACAGGGGAAAATATGTCCTGCTATGTCCTATTTTTGTGTCTCCTCAATTATCTCTCAATTTTGTGGGCTATTAAAGGGGTCCTACGCCCATTTTCTACATAATGGGTGTGGGACAGCATTGTGACAATATCAGGGGGGGCATTCAGATTGATGGAGCCCCCCTGCACATAGACTCCCGCAATCCCCCCACAATCCCTAGCTGCACCTCCTGCACCTCGTTCCTTAGTGAAATGTGCACCCATGACTGGCCACTTGCGGTCACGTGGGTCACTTTCTCTTTCAAGGCAGCCAATCCAGGTCAGCCCACGTGGCTGCCAGCGGCCATTTGTGGGGCTGCATTTTGCCCAAAGATCAAGGTTCTGGTAAGGATTGCAGAGGGTTTTGGGGGTCTATGCACTGGGGGGTGGGGGGAATGGTCACAGTGCGGCATCACTTGTTATGTAGAAAATGAGTGTGGCATACCTCCCAAGTGTCCCTGATTTGGAGGGACTGTCCCTCCTTTGAGTCCATGTCCCCCTGTCCCATTTATCCCTCTTTGAGGTGTAACATGCAGATCTGCATCAATAAATGATTCATTTGCCTATTCAAAGTGCTTCTATTGTTGTAACTTTTACATCCTATCTCCTATCCATCCCTCAATGAGGGGGCGTGGCTTCATTTAACAACTGTCCCTCTTTCCCACCCTGAAAAGTTGGTAGGTGTGGTGTGGAACTTTTCCCACTCATTAAACCAATTAGAGACAAGGAATGTTCATGTCTGAAGCCTTGTCAGAATGGGGTGGTATATTGGGGTCAGCTAGTAGAATAAACACTAGGGGTTAACCCCACACTTATTTGCAACATACAGGACTTCAATTCCCACTGAGAGTGGATAAGCTGGGCTCTACTAAGTACACACTAACCATGTGACCATGTTGTTCCCAAGCGCTTAAAGTGGACCAACACCCAGGATTTTGACTATCCTGGGTGTTGGTCCACTTAGGTGGGGCACCCCGATCGGGGGGTGCCCCGCTGTGTGAAACCCCCCCGATCGCCGCAAAAACTCACCTCTCCCCGCTCCCACGTGACCTCGTCCGGCCAATGACAGCGCTCAGAGCCGCTCTGGTATGCGCGTCCAAAGCCGCTTGGACGCGCATACCAGAGCGCTGTCATTGGCTGCGTCTCTCGCTTCCCTCTAACAGGGAGCGCGCCTGCGCCGGCCATTCACAAAACGGCCGGCGCGGGAGCGCGCCCTGCTAGAGGGAAGCGAGAGACACGGACGCGTCTCGCGCATGCGCCATTGGATCGTCGGTAAGGTAAGGATTGTGGGCCTCCTGGGGGGTTCCTCCCCGCGGGACATCCCGATTTCGGATGCCTCGCGGGGAGGAATCTGATCGGCCCGGGAATCTTATAGATTCCCGGGCCGATCCCCCCTGGGTGTTGGTCCACTTTAATAGACAATGTTCCAGGATTTTTGACAGAGGGCTTCTTTGGGAGGGCTAAATTTACAGGACCACTGAGACATTCCCCCATTCCCATGTGGGTCAGTCCATGCCTAAAGAGCTTCTTCAGCTTCTCTTCTTATCATTATAATTATGTCACCTGAACAGCCAATTATATACAAGGGATTTCCTTATCTCAGCCTACTCCTTGTATGACTAATCCTTGTCATTTGGTTGGGGGAACTCCCTATCATGGAGTTTACCATTGCTAAGACTCATTCAAACTACCCCCACTGGGTGGCAAACCTGGGAACTGGCTGTCGCCAAAACCAATGCCAACATCATGAGTGTTAAAGAAGGTAAGGCACGTCTAAGGCTCCTCAGAATCTCAAAACAGTTCCCTAGCCCTGGGGTGGCTTCTCACAACCTTCTTATATCAAATTGTTTCTGACCCTCACCTCTACTAGTGCCAGTTTCTGTTAGGGGTTTGCCACCTTTCTGCACCAAGTACCATGCTTCATTTTCTAACTGTCTCAAGTACCTCCAGGGTAGTAGACATGGCAGGGTTAAGCATGGTGGAGGCCCCTGATACTGTATATTTCCTACTTTAAAGTAATAGTATAATGCAAACCACCAGTTTTCTCCCCTCTCTAAACATGCCTGCCACGGTGCTACCTACCATGTGTGCCAATCTAGGGAATCCTGCTCTGCTGTCCTAGCCACTTAACCTCTGCTTCTCCACCTATGTTGGACTCGGTGCCACCGCTGCTCGGGGTCCTCTCTCTCTGGTTAAAGAAGCAATGATAGTTTGTTTTTGGTGCTCCCTCTATGGGGGACAAGCTACCAGCATTTTAGTTCCATCCCACAAGTTCTCATCACTTGCTCCATGCACACCCCCTGCTAGAAATGGCTTTGCCCAGGCCGGGCACCCCCCCCCCGCCACCTATCCTGGCAGTGTCATTGCTTTCCAGGATGATCTTGCTGCTGTGCAGTGGAAGCCGCTCCTGGGGCTGTAAGCGGGACCCTCTTCCTGCCTTCACCGGGTGTCTGATGTTTACTGTTTAACTGATGTGGGCATCCTGCCACTGGCTTCTTTCCTGCCTTGACCCCTGATGACCACAATAAACAGGTGGTGAAGGCCCTCTTTACATAGCAAATGGTGGAGGCCCAGGTGCACATGGCTCTTGGGCCCTGCCTAAAATCCAGCCCTGGTGGTAGGTATGGGTTTGTAGTCACCTAAAACATGACAACCATTTAATTTACACAAAATGTACATAGTTGTTATTCATTTTTGGAGCTGTTGTATATTTATGAAGCGAATCAAGCTTGCTTTAAGTGTAGATGGCAGCAGATTGGGGGGGGGGGGGGAGGGGTTAGAGGTAAGTCTGCAGTGGGGTCTCACATATTACAGATGGTATATGTACCACTGGTTGGGAACCCCTGGACTATGCCATAGTGTACCCAGGGGTGGACTGGCCATAGGAAGACCCGGGCAAATGCCTGGTGGGCCGCAATGCTCTGGGCAGCTCCCTTTACTAACACTCCCATCCAATCCCAGCCCCCCATCCCCTTCCCCACTCTATCCCCTCACCCAAGCACCCCCAGCCCATGTCCTCCACCCTAATGATATAGCGTCAGTCTTGGAGCACACTGGGTGAAAGGCCAGGAAGTGATAGAGATGTCACTGGCCGGTCATGGGTAGGCCAGGGCTGATAAAATACCAGGCTGTTTTTTGTCCCCCAGTCCACCACTAGTCTAATATCAGATATCATAATACATTCAATCAGACACTAAAGATCTCCGTGCTCTGGAGCTACAGTACAACACACCCTGCCCTGTCACATACTTGTGACCATAATGAATTGTGAAATATGAAACATAAATTATTTTCTGCAGAGAATCTAATAACTATATGTGGACTGACGTGTAAACATTTCGCCCCTCTAGGCCTCTAAAACAAATAAAAAAAAAATGAAATATAGACCAAGAAAGAGTCTCATGACGGGGAGCTGACATTTTGCTCTTGGGTAATTTTGCATTTTTTCTGAGGTTTGAAAGGGCAAAAATAACTTATAGCTTGTACATGTCAAGGGAGTTTATTCATAAACAAGGCGATCGAAAAATACATGCGACCATCCCTTTTCATGTACGTGAGGAGGTTTGTGACAGCTAATGAAACCATAAGTTCCAGCAAACAGCTATGCTATCAAGTACATCAGGGCCAGTGCCAGCGCAAACCTTGGCATCTTCAGGAGCCTACTCAGGCTCACCATTGGCCATTATACAGTGGGCCTGAACCACCAAATCCCCGGTGTTGTGTGCAGACCCGCTCATGGCTGGCCTCAGCAACAGGGGATAATCAACAACAATGGAAAAGATGGCCTGGAATGGAGGGCAATTGATGGAAGCTCAGAAGGTGTCGGGAGTCAGGTGACAAATGACAACAATGATGGAGTCTTTAGTGGCAGCAGAACAGCAGTAAGGGCTGATGGGTGCTTGGTGGCAGTAGAGAATGCAACAAGGACTGGAGGACGATTGGTGGCTGTAGGGAAGGCAATAAGGACTGGAGGATGATTGGTGGCTATAGGGAAGGCAATAAAGATTGGAGGATGATGGGTGGCTATAGATAGGGAAGGCAATAACGATGGCAGGATGATGGGTGGTTATAGGGAAGGCAATATGGACTGGAGGGTGATTGGTGGCTATAGGGAAGGCAATAAGGACTGGAGGGTGATTGGTGGCTATAGGGAAGGCAATAAGGACTGGAGGGCGATTGGTGGCTATAGGGAAGGCAATAAGGACTGGAGGGTGACTGGTGGCTATAGGGAAGGCAATAAGGATGGGAAGGTGATTGGTGGCTATAGGGAAGGCAATAAGGATGGGAGGGTGATTGGTGACTATAGGGAAGCCGATATGGATGGGAGGATGATTGGTGGCTATAGGGAAGGCAACAGGGATGGGAGGGTGATTGGTGGCTATAGGGAAAGCAATAAGGACTGGAGGATGATTGGTGGCTATAGGGAAGGCAATAAGGACTGGAGGGTGATTGGTGGCTATAGGGAAGGCAATAAGGATGGGAGGGTGATTGGTGGCTATAGGGAAGGCGATAAGGACTGGAGGATGATTGGTGGCTATAGGGAAGGCAATATGGACTGGAGGGTGATTGGTGGCTATAGGGAAGGCAATAAGGATGGGAGGGTGATTGGTGGCTATAGGGAAGGCAATAAGGACTGAAGGGTGATTGGTGGCTATAGGGAAGGCAATAAGGACTGGAGGGTGATTGGTGACTATAGGGAAGGCAGTAAGGATGGGAGGGTGATTGGTGGCTATAGGGAAGGCAATAAGGACTGAAGGGTGATTGGTGGCTATAGGGAAGGCAATAAGGACTGGAGGATGATTGGAACTATAGGGAAGGCAATAGGAATGGGAGGGTGATTGGTGGCTATAGGGAAGGCAATATGGACTGGAGGGTGATTGGTGGCTATAGGGAAGGCAATAAGGATGGGAGAGTGATTGGTGACTATAGGGAAGGCAATGGGGACTGGAGGATGATTGGTGGCTATAGGGAAGGCAATAAGGACTGGAGGATGATTGGTGGCTATAAGGAAGGCAATAAGGACTGGAGGCCGATTGGTGGCTATAGGGAAGGCAATAAGGACTGGAGGGTGATTGGTGGCTATAGGGAAGGCAATAAGGATGGGAGGGTGATTGGTGGCTATAGGGAAGGCGATAAGGATGGGAGGATGATTGGTGGCTATAGGGAAGGCAATAAGGATGGGAGAGTGATTGGTGGCTATAGGGAAGGCAATAAGGACTGGAGGGTGATTGGTGGCTATAGGAAAGGCAATGAGGACTGGAGGGTGATTGGAGCTATAGGGAAGGCAATAAGGACTGGAGGGTGATTGGTAGCTATAGGGAAGGCAATATGGATGGAAAGGCGATTGATGGCTATAGGGAATGCAATAAGGATGGGCGGATGATTGGTGGCTATAGGGAAGGCAATAAGGATGGGAGGATGATGGGTGGCTATAGGGAAGGCAATAAGAATGGGAGGATGATGGGTGGCTATAGGGAAGGCAATAAGGATGGGAGGATGATGGGTGGCTATAGGGAAGGCAATAAGGATGGGAGGGTGATTGGTGGCTATAGGAAAGGCAATAAGGACTGGAGGGTGATTTGAGCTACAGGGAAGGCAATAAGGATGGGAGGGTGGTTGGTGGCTATAGGGAAGCAATAACATCCTTATTGCTATAGGGAAGGCAATAAGGATGGGAGGGCGATTGGTGGCTATAGGGAAGGCAATAAGAATGGGAGGATGATTGGTGGCTATAGGAAGGGCAATCTGGATGGGAGGATGATTGGTGGCTATAGGGAAGGCAATAAAGATTGGAGGATGATGGGTGGCTATATATAGGGAAGGCAATAACGATGGGAGGATGATGGGTGGCTATAGGGAAGGCAATAAGGATGGGAGGGTGATGGGTGGCTGTAGGGAAGGCAATAAGGATGGGAGGGTGATTGGTGGCTATAGGGAAGGCAATAAGGATTGGAGGGTGATTGGTGGCTATAGGGAAGGCAATAAGGATGGGAGGGTGATTGGTGGCTATAGGGAAGGCAATAAGGATTGGAGGGTGATTGGTGGCTATAGGGAAGGCAATAAGGATGGGAGGGTGATTGGTGGCTATAGGGAAGGCAATAAGGATTGGAGGGCGATTGGTGGCTATAGGGAAGGCAATAAGGATGGGAGGGTGATTGGTGGCTGTAGGGAAGGCAATAAGGATGGGAGGGTGATTGGTGGCTGTAGGGAAGGCAATAAGGATGGGAGGGTAATTGGTGGCTATAGGGAAGGCAATAAGGATTGGAGGGCGATTGGTGGCTATAGGGAAGGCAATAAGGATGGGAGGGTGATTGGTGGCTATAGGGAAGGCAATAAAGATTGGAGGATGATGGGTGGCTATAGATAGGGAAGGCAATAAGGATGGGAGGATGATGGGTGGCTATAGGGAAGGCGATAAGGATGGGAGGGCGATTGGTGGCTATAGGGAAGGCAATAAGGATGGGAGGGTGATTGGTGGCTATAGGGAAGGCAATAAAGATTGGAGGATGATGGGTGGCTATAGATAAGGAAGGCAATAAGGATGGGAGGATGATGGGTGGCTATAGGGAAGGCGATAAGGATGGGAGGGTGATTGGTGGCTATAGGGAAGGCAAGAAGGATGGGAGGGTGATTGGTGGCTATAGGGAAGGCGATAAGGATTGGAGGGTGATTGGAGGCTATAGGGAAGGCAATAAGAATGGGAAGGTGATTGGTGGCTATAGGGAAGGCAATAAGGATGGGAGGGTGATTGGTGGCTATAGGGAAGGCAATAATTATTGGAGGGTGATTGGTGGCTATAGGGAAGGCAATAAGGATTGGAGGGCGATTGGTGGCTATATGGAAGGCAATAAGGATGGGAGGGTGATTGGTGGCTATAGGGAAGGCAATAAGGATTGGAGGGCGATTGGTGGCTATAGGGAAGGCAATAAGGATTGGAGGGCGATTGGTGGCTATAGGGAAGGCAATAAGGATGGGAGGGTGATTGGTGGCTATAGGGAAGGCAATAAGGATGGGAAGGTGATTGGTGGCTATAGGGAAGGCAATAAGGATGGGAGGGTGATTGGTGGCTATAGGGAAGGCAATAAGGATGGGAGGGTGATTGGTGGCTATAGGGAAGGCAATAATTATTGGAGGGTGATTGGTGGCTATAGGGAAGGCAATAAGGATGGGAAGGCGATTGGTGGCTATAGGGAAGGTGATAAGGATGGGAGGGTGATTGGTGGCTATAGGGAAGGCAATAAGGATGGGAGGATGATGGGTGGCTATAGGGAAGGCAATAAGCATGGGAGGGTGATTGGTGGCTATAGGGAAGGCAATAAGGACTGGAGGGTGATTGGTGGCTATAGGGATGGCAATAAGGACTGGAGGGTGATTGGTCGCTATACGGAAGGCAATAAGGATGGGAGGGTGTTTAGTGGCTATAGGGAAGGCGATAAGGATGGGAGGGTGATTGGTGGCTATAGGGAAGGCAATAAGGATGGGAGGGTGATTGGTGGCTATAGGGAAGGCAATAAGGATGGGAGGGTGATTGGTGGCTATAGGGATGGCAGTAAGGATGGGAGGATGATGGGTGGCTATAGGAAATGCAATAAGGACTGGAGGGTGATTGGTGGCTATAGGGAAGGCAATTAGGATGGGAGGGTGATTAGTGGCTATAGGGAAGGCAATAAGGATGGGAGGATGATGGGTGGCTATAGGAAATGCAATAAGGACTGGAGGGTGATTGGTGGCTATAGGGAAGGCAATAAGGACTGGAGGGTGATTGGAACTATAGGGAAGGCAATAAGAATGGGAGGGTGATTGGTGGCTATAGGGAAGGCGATATGGACTGGAGGGTGATTGGTGGCTATAGGGAAGGCAATAAGGATGGGAGAGTGATTGGTGACTATAGGGAAGGCAATAAGGATGGGAGAGTGATTGGTGACTATAGGGAAGGCAATAAGGATGGGAGAGTGATTGGTGACTATAGGGAAGGCAATAAGGATGGGAGAGTGATTGGTGACTATAGGGAAGGCAATAAGGATGGGAGAGTGATTGGTGACTATAGGGAAGGCAATGAGGACTAGAGGATGATTGGTGGCTATAGGGAAGGCAATAAGGACTGGAGGATGATTGGTGGCTATAGGGAAGGCAATACGGATGGGAGGGTGATTGGTGGCTATAGGGAAGGCAATAAGGACTGGAGGGTGATTGGAGCTATAGGGAAGGCAATAAGGACTGGAGGGTGATTGGTAGCTATAGGGAAGGCAATATGGATGGGAGGGCGATTGATGGCTATAGGGAATGCAATAAGGATGGGAGGATGATTGGTGGCTATAGGGAGGGCAATAAGGATGGGAGGATGATTGGTGGCTATAGGGAAGGCAATAAGGATGGGAGGATGATGGGTGGCTATAGGGAAGGCAATAAGGATGGGAGGATGATGGGTGGCTATAGGGAAGGCAATAAGGATGGGAGGGCGATTGGTGGCTATAGGGAAGGCAATAAGGATGGGAGGATGATGGGTGGCTATAGGGAAGGCAATAAGGATGGGAGGGTGATTGGTGGCTATAGGGAAGGCAATAAGGATGGGAGGGTGATTGGTGGCTATAGGGAAGGCAATAAGGATGGGAGAGTGATTGGTGACTATAGGGAAGGTAACGAGGACTAGAGGATGTTTGGTGGCTATAGGGAAGGCAATAAGGATGGGAGGGTGATTGGTGGCTATAGGGAAGGCAATAAGGATGGGAGGGTGATTGGTGGCTATAGGGAAGGCAATAAGGACTGGAGGGTGATTGGAGATATAGGGAAGGCAATAAGGATGGGAGGGTGGTTGGTGGCTATAGGGAAGCAATAAGGATGGGAGGGTGATTGGTAGCTATAGGGAAGGCAATAAGGATGGGAGGGCGATTGGTGGCTATAGGGAAGGCAATAAGGATGGGAGGATGATTGGTGGCTATAGGGAGGGCAATCTGGATGGGAGGATGATTGGTGGCTATAGGGAAGGCAATAAGGATGGGAGGATGATTGGTGGCTATAGGGAAGACAATAAAGATTGGAGGATGATGGGTGGCTATAGATAGGGAAGGCAATAAGGATGGGAGGGTGATTGGTGGCTATAGGGGAGGCATCAAGGATGGGAGGGCGATTGGTGGCTATAGGGAAGGCAATAAGGAAGGGAGGATGATGGGTGGCTATAGGGAAGGCAAAAGGATGGGAGGGCGATTGGTGGCTATAGGGAAGGCAATAAGGATGGGAGGATGATTGGTGGCTATAGGGAGGGCAATCTGGATTGGAGGATGATGGGTGGCTATAGGGAAGGCAATAACGATGGGAGGATGATGGGTGGCTATAGGGAAGGCAATAAGGACTGGAGGGTGATTGGTGGCTATAGGGAAGGCAATAAGGACTGGAGGGTGATTGGTGGCTATAGGGAAGGCAATAAGGACTGGAGGGCGATTGGTGGCTATAGGGAAGGCAATAAGGACTGAAGGGTGATTGGTGGCTATAGGGAAGGCAATAAAGATGGGAGGGTGATTAGTGGCTATAGGGAAGGCAATAAGAATGGGAGGGTGATTGGTGGCTATAGGGTAGGCAATAAAGATTGGAGGATGATGGGTGGCTATAGATAGGGAAGGCAATAAGGATGGGAGGGTGATTGGTGGCTATAGGGGAGGCATCAAGGATGGGAGGGCGATTGGTGGCTATAGGGAAGGCAAAAAGGATGGGAGGATGATTGGTGGCTATAGGGAGGGCAATCTGGATGGGAGGATGAGATGATTGGTGGCTATAGGGAAGGCAATAAAGATTGGAGGATGATGGGTGGCTATAGATAGGGAAGGCAATAACGATGGGAGGATGATGGGTGGCTATAGGGAAGGCAATAAGGACTGGAGGGTGATTGGTGGCTATAGGGAAGGCAATAAGGATGGGAGGATGATGGGTGGCTATAGGGAAGGCAATAAGGATGGGAGGGTGATTGGTGGCTATAGGGAAGGCAATAAGGATGAGAGAGTGATTGGTGACTATAGGGAAGGTAACGAGGACTAGAGGATGTTTGGTGGCTATAGGGAAGGCAACGAGGACTAGAGGATGATTGGTGGCTATAGGGAAGGCAATTGTCACGTTCCGGGTACTACAGCAATCCACTTAGATAACTCCAGCCCTCTCAGTAAGACCTCAACCCCCAATCTCCGCAGCCAGCTTCACCTTTAGGAGCCCCCGCTTGCCGGGATGCAGAGCACGCCTGCCCGGGATCGGTTGCCCCCAGGACTTCAATGGCTCAAAGATTGGAGTCTTACTGTTCAGAGGCCTGGAGAACCCGCGGCTGGAAGTGGTGCCGAGCAGCCCAATCGCTGAGCGTATAACGGAAGTCCAACAGGCTAGGGGTCAGCAACAGAAGTTCCGAGATGGCAGCGGTACAAAGGATTGGACAAGACGTGGTCGAGGATCAAGCAGAGGTCGGCAACAGGAGATCAGATCGGGGGTGGTCAAAACACAGGCGAAGGTCGGCAACAGGAGATCAGATTGGGGGTAGTCAAGACGGGCGGTGGTCGGCAACGGGAGATCAAAAATAATCTTTAGAGACAAGCTACTAAACTGGGGACAAGGCACTATCACAGGCAATGGGCAAATGAAGGGGAATCAGCTTTATAGGGACAGGCAAGACTGGGACAGGATGATGATTGGTGCAACTGTGAGAACAAAACTGGTTGGTGTTTAACTTCAGAGGGCGTGAGTACAAATATCTCCAAGTGGGCTATTGGCCCACTCTGGGAACCCTGGGCTGATTGGCCCCTTTAATTTTTCCTCCGGCGGGCGCGCAGGAAGCAGCGCCGCCGGAGGGTATGAGAGACCTAAGACCTAGGGTATGAGAGACGTACAGCAGAGCCGGGGTCGCGAGCAGGGGGCGTGGCCGAGCGGCGCGCTGCCCGAACAGACGCCGCCGGAGCCGCCGCCGGAGCCGCTGCCCGGCCGAGACGCAAGCCGGAAGCAGCGCGGCTAGCTGCCCGGGGACGGCGTGGGAGCGAGGACGAGGTGAGTGGATTCCTGACATTACCCCCCTCTTCACGAGGGGCCTCCGGACCCTCACCCGGCTTCTCCGGATTATCACGATGGAATTTCCGTACAAGAGCTTTGGCATGAACATCCCTCGCAGCCACCCAGCATCTTTCTTCTGGACCATAGCCAACCCAGTCCACCAAATATTGTAAAGTATTGCGAATCTTACGAGAATCCAAGATCTTATTTACTTCATACTCAGGCTCATTATCCACGAGAATAGGTGCAGGACCAGTAAGAGGAATATTCTTCGCCGGTTTTAGCAGTGAAACGTGAAAAGAGTTGGGTATTCTCATAGTAGGCGGGAGTTGAACCTTAAAAGACACATTATTTAACTTTTTGATTATAGGAAAAGGGCCAATGAATTTTGGACCCAACTTACAAGAAGGTTGACGGAGTGCAATATTTTTAGTGGAGACCCAAACTAAATCACCTACTTGAAGAGTAGGCTCCCGTGATCTGCGACGATCGGCAAATTTTTTATATCTTAAACTAGTAGTCTTAAGAATTTCCTGAACATGTGTCCAGATATTCTTCCGTTCTTGAAGCCACTCCTCCAACGCCGGCAAGTTGGAAGGTGACCCTGAAAGGGAAGAAGCTCTAGGATTTTTCCCTAAGTTACAATAAAAAGGCGAAATCTTGGTACTCTCACTAGGCGCATTATTGTAAGCAAATTCGGCGAAATCAATAAATTCTGCCCATTGTTCTTGGGCATCAGAGACATAACACCTTAAATACTGTTCCAAAGTTTGATTAGTTCTTTCCGTCTGCCCATTGGACTGGGGATGGTAGGCAGACGAAAGAGAGATCTGTATACCCAGCCGTGAACAGAAATGTTTCCAAAAACGGGAAGTAAATTGGACGCCCCGATCAGAGACTATATTGGACGGAATACCATGAATACGAAAAATGTGTGAAATAAATAATCGAGAAAGCTCTGGCGCAGAAGGAAGTTTAGCCAAAGGAATGAAGTGTGCCATTTTACTGAAACGATCTACGACCACCCAAATAACAGTATTCCCGAGTGATAAAGGCAAATCTACAATGAAATCCATAGAAATATGAGTCCAAGGTTCAGCAGGAATTTCAAGAGGAACCAAACCGCCACTGGGAGCCTTATGAACCCCCTTACTTCGAGCGCAAACAGCACAAGCATCGATAAAGGCGGTAATATCGCGTCTCATGGTTGGCCACCATACATGGCGACGGGCAAGCATAAGGGTTTTTCGGTTACCCACATGGCCAGCAGTTTTAGCATCGTGAAACTCGCGAATTACATCTGAACGCAAATGTGGCGGTACAAACTGGCATCCCAAGGGAATATCACTCGGAGACTGGTCTTGAAACGGCGCCAAGGTGTTAGAGAGATCAGGAAGTAATGCCCCGACCACACAACCCATAGGTAGAATCGGGTCACCAGTATCACCCCGATCCTTACATTCACCGAACATGCGAGATAGAGCATCCGCTTTAGTATTTTTTACACCTGGCTTGAACGTAATAATAAAATTAAAACGTGAGAAGAATAATGCCCAACGTGCTTGACGAGAGTTCAGTCTCTTGGCAGACCCAATGTATTCAAGATTTTTGTGATCGGTATACACGGTTATAGGATGTAAAGAACCCTCCAGCCAATGTCGCCATTCATCAAAAGCCAGTTTAATAGCTAATAGTTCCCTATTACCAACATCATAATTTTGCTCCGCGGTACTGAATTTACGTGAAAAATAAGCACATGGATGTAGACGCTCAGGGTCACCGGAATACTGCGACAAAACTGCACCCACTCCCAGCTCTGAAGCGTCTACTTCAACAATGAAGGCCTTACGAATATCTGGGTGAATTAACACTGGTGCCGAAGTGAAGGCCCGCTTCAAGGTCAGGAAGGCCTCACAGACAGAGGGAGACCAGTTAGCCGTAAAGGCCCCCTTGCGGGTAAGATTGGTAAGAGGTGCAACAACATGAGAGAAGCCTTTGATGAACCGCCGATAAAAATTGGCAAAACCTAGAAAACGCTGCAATTCTTTTAAGGTCTTGGGTTGAACCCAATCCTGAACCGCCGAAACTTTCCCCGCGTCCATCTCTAAACCCTGGTTGGTAATAATATACCCTAAGAAAGGAACTGTGGTGACTTCAAACATGCATTTAGAAAGTTTAGCAAATAAGTTGTTCTCTCTTAATTTTTGTAATACCATCTTAACATGACGCCTGTGCTCCAACAAGGAATTAGAAAAAATGAGAATATCGTCTAAGTATATGACCACAAATCTACCGAGATACTCTCTGAAAATATCGTTAACAAAATCTTGAAAAACGGCTGGCGCGTTACAAAGACCAAAAGGCATGACCAGGTACTCGTAATGGCCGTCTTTCACATTAAATGCGGTTTTCCACTCATCCCCCTGTCGGATGCGAATAAGATTGTAAGCCCCTCTTAAATCCAACTTGGAAAAAATTTGGGACCCAGTGACTTGATTGAACAGATCCCCAATCAAGGGCAAGGGGTATCGGTTCTTTACAGTGATTTTATTCAAGGCTCGATAATCTATGCATGGTCTCAGGCCGCCATCTTTTTTCTCTACAAAAAAGAATCCAGCCCCGGCAGGCGAGGTAGAGGGGCGAATAAATCCCTTCCTTAAGTTTTCGGTGATGTACTCCCTCATTGCTTGCTCTTCAGGCAGGGTAAGATTATAAATTTTTCCCCTCGGGGGAATCGTGCCGGGCAGCAAGTCAATAGGGCAGTCATAAGACCGATGTGGAGGAAGGGTATCCGCAGAACGTTCAGAGAAGACATCAACCCAGTCTGCGTATGGTTGAGGTAATCCCTGAGGTAAAACTTGCATACTTCTAAGGCCTGTAGTAAAGCAGTGACTTTTACAATGGTCACTCCACTTGATCAATTCTCCAACCCGCCAATCTAACACCGGGTTGTGGAGTTGTAACCAGGGGTATACCAAAACCACCGGAGTTTCTGGACAGTCGAAGATGAAAAATTCTAAGAACTCAGAGTGGGAAGAGCCAACAATTAACCGAAGAGGTGGGGTCTTGGTGTTTATAGGTCCCCCCTGGATGGCCTTCCCATTGATGGCCAAAACTTGTAGGGATCTTTCAAGAGGAACTAACGGAATACCTAAAAGGGAGATCATGCTCCTATCCAGAAAGTTTCCCGCCGCACCGCTGTCGATAAAGGCGGAAACTGTTTGCTTGGAAGAACCCCAAGACAGGTCAATGGGTACTAACATTTTATTTTGGCGAGAGTTGCAAACTGACTCACCCAGATCAGTACTCTCTACCTGGTCTGGGTGCGGAAGTTTTCCGCCGGCCTCCCCTTGTTGGGACAGGACCCTGCGAAATGTCCCGAGTTCCCACAATATAGGCATAACCCATTGGACCGCCTACGCTGCTTTTCCTCTTGGGATAACCGGGTTCTCCCTAATTGCATGGGTTCTTCCTGGGAAGGAGATGAGGTATTTTCCCCACGGGTAGCCGGGGAACTAAGACTCTGGGAGGACCTGAAGGACGTGGGAGCCCTGACTCTCTCCCTAGCCCTCTCTCTAAGACGCCTGTCTATTTTAATGGAGACCTGCATTAATTGGTCTAGGTCTGCGGGTGGAGGAAAATTTACCAAAGCATCCTTGATGCTTTCCGACAGCCCCACCCTGAACTGACTACACAAAGCGGGATCATTCCACCTCGATTCGATGGCCCAGCGGCGGAATTCAGCACTATAATCTTCAGCCGAATTCCGTCCTTGTCTTAAGGCCCGAAGCCTATTTTCTGCCGTAGATTGTTGATCAGGGTCAGCATATAAGACGCCCATAGCATTAAAGAATACTGTAACAGATTGTAGGGCAGAATCATGAGATGGTAAACTAAAGGCCCAGGACTGCGGGTCTCCTTGAAGCAAAGAAATGACTAGGCCTACTCGTTGGGGCTCAGTGCCTGAGGAGATGGGTCTCAGCTTGAAATACAGTTCGCAGGCATTCTTAAAATTGGAGAATTTAGCTCGTTCTCCAAAAAACTTTTCCGGCAGTGGAATCTTCGGTTCTGAGATATCAGGTGGTACAGAGGATGCTGGTAACTGACGAGATTCCTGAGTGGCCACTCTTTGAGCGAGCTGGTTTATCGCCGTAGCCATAGCTTGTACCTGCTGTACCAGGTCATCCATCATCGGGCCTGTGATAATGTCACGCTCCGGGTACTACAGCAATCCACTTAGATAACTCCAGCCCTCTCAGTAAGACCTCAACCCCCAATCTCCGCAGCCAGCTTCACCTTTAGGAGCCCCCGCTTGCCGGGACGCAGAGCACGCCTGCCCGGGATCGGTTGCCCCCAGGACTTCAATGGCTCAAAGATTGGAGTCTTACTGTTCAGAGGCCTGGAGAACCCGCGGCTGGAAGTGGTGCCGAGCAGCCCAATCGCTGAGCGTATAACGGAAGTCCAACAGGCTAGGGGTCAGCAACAGAAGTTCCGAGATGGCAGCGGTACAAAGGATTGGACAAGACGTGGTCGAGGATCAAGCAGAGGTCGGCAACAGGAGATCAGATCGGGGGTGGTCAAAACACAGGCGAAGGTGGGCAACAGGAGATCAGATCGGGGGTAGTCAAGACGGGCGGTGGTCGGCAACGGGAGATCAAAAATAATCTTTAGAGACAAGCTACTAAACTGGGGACAAGGCACTATCACAGGCAATGGGCAAATGAAGGGGAATCAGCTTTATAGGGACAGGCAAGACTGGGACAGGATGATGATTGGTGCAACTGTGAGAACAAAACTGGTTGGTGTTTAACTTCAGAGGGCGTGAGTACAAATATCTCCAAGTGGGCTATTGGCCCACTCTGGGAACCCTGGGCTGATTGGCCCCTTTAATTTTTCCTCCGGCGGGCGCGCAGGAAGCAGCGCCGCCGGAGGGTATGAGAGACCTGTGCTCGCGCCCGCGCGCGAGCACGTACAGCAGAGCCGGGGTCGCGAGCAGGGGGCGTGGCCGAGCGGCGCGCTGCCCGAACAGACGCCGCCGGAGCCGCCGCCGGAGCCGCTGCCCGGCCGAGACGCAAGCCGGAAGCAGCGCGGCTAGCTGCCCGGGGACGGCGTGGGAGCGAGGACGACGTGAGTGGATTCCTGACAGCAATAAGGATGGGAGGGTGATTGGTGGCTATAGGGAAAGCAATAAGGACTGGAGGGTGATTGGAGATATAGGGAAGGCAATAAGGACGGGAGGGTGATTTGAGCTACAGGGAAGGCAATAAGGATGGGAGGGTGATTGGTGGCTATAGGGAAGGCAATAAGGATGGGAGGACGATTGGTGGCTATAGGGAAGGCAATAAGGACTGGAGGGTGATGGGTGGCTATAGGGAAGGCAATAAGGATGGGAGGGCGATTGGTGGCTATAGGGAAGGCAATAAGGATGGGAGGATGATTGGTGGCTATAGGGAGGGCAATCTGGATGGGAGGATGATTGGTGGCTATAGGGAAGGCAATAAAGATTGGAGGATGATGGGTGGCTATAGATAGGGAAGGCAATAACGATGGCAGGATGATGGGTGGTTATAGGGAAGGCAATATGGACTGGAGGATGATTGGTGGCTATAGGGAAGGCAATAAAGATTGGAAGATGATGGGTGGCTATAGATAGGGAAGGCAATAACGATGGCAGGATGATGGGTGGTTATAGGGAAGGCAATATGGACTGGAGGGTGATTGGTGGCTATAGGGAAGGCAATAAGGACTGGAGGGTGATTGGTGGCTATAGGGAAGGCAATAAGGACTGGAGGGCGATTGGTGGCTATAGGGAAGGCAATAAGGACTGGAGGGTGACTGGTGGCTATAGGGAAGGCAATAAGGATGGGAGGGTGATTGGTGGCTATAGGGAAGGCAATAAGGATGGGAGGGTGATTGGTGACTATAGGGAAAGCGATAAGGATGGGAGCATGAATGGTGACTATAGGGAAGCCGATATGGATGGGAGGATGATTGGTGGCTATAGGGAAGGCAACAGGGATGGGAGGGTGATTGGTGGCTATAGGAAAAGCAATAAGGACTGGAGGATGATGGGTGGCTATAGGGAAGGCAATAAGGACTGGAGGGTGATTGGTGGCTATAGGGAAGGCAATAAGGATGAGATGGTGATTGGTGGCTATAGGGAAGGCAATAAGGATGGGAGGGCGATTGGTGGCTATAGGGAAGGCAATAAGGATGGGAGGGTGATTGGTGGCTATAGGGAAGGCAACAAGGACTAGAGGATGATTGGTGGCTATAGGGAAGGCGATAAGGACTGAAGGATGATTGGTGGCTATAGGGAAGGCAATATGGACTGGAGGGTGATTGGTGGCTATAGGGAAGGCAATAAGGATGGGAGGGTGATTGGTGGCTATAGGGAAGGCAATAAGGACTGGAGGGTGATTGGTGGCTATAGGGAAGGCAATAAGGATGGGAGGGTGATTGGTGGCTATAGGGAAGGCAACAAGGACTAGAGGATGATTGGTGGCTATAGGGAAGGCGATAAGGACTGAAGGATGATTGGTGGCTATAGGGAAGGCAATATGGACTGGAGGGTGATTGGTGGCTATAGGGAAGGCAATAAGGACTGAAGGGTGATTGGTGGCTATAGAGAAGGCAATAAGGACTGGAGGGTGATTGGTGACTATAGGGAAGGCAATAAGGACTGGAGGGTGATTGGTGGCTATAGGGAAGGCAATAAGGACTGAAGGGTGATTGGTGGCTATAGAGAAGGCAATAAGGACTGGAGGGTGATTGGTGACTATAGGGAAGGCAATAAGGACTGGAGGGTGATTGGTGGCTATAGGGAAGGCAATAAGGACTGGAGGGTGATTGGAACTATAGGGAAGGCAATAAGAATGGGAGGGTGATTGGTGGCTATAGGGAAGGCAATATGGACTGGAGGGTGATTGGTTGCTATAGAGAAGGAAATAAGGATGGGAGAGTGATTGGTGACTATAGGGAAGGCAATGGGGACTGGAGGATGATTGGTGGCTATAGGGAAGGCAATAAGGACTGGAGGCCGATTGGTGGCTATAGGGAAGGCAATAAGGACTGGAGTGTGATTGGTGGCTATAGGGCAATATAGGGAAGGCAATAAGGATGGGAGGGTGATTAGTGGCTATAGGGAAGGCAATAAGAATGGGAGGATGATTAGTGGCTATAGGGAAGGCAATAAGGATGGGAGAGTGATTGGTGACTATAGGGAAGGCAATGAGGACTGGAGGGTGATTGGAGCTATAGGGAAGGCAATAAGGACTGGAGGGTGATTGGTGGCTATAGGAAAGGCAATGAGGACTGGAGGGTGATTGGAGCTATAGGGAAGGCAATAAGGACTGGAGGGTGATTGGTAGCTATAGGGAAGGCAATATGGATGGAAAGGCGATTGATGGCTATAGGGAATGCAATAAGGATGGGAGGATGATTGGTGGCTATAGGGAGGGCAATAAGGATGGGCGGATGATTGGTGGCTATAGGGAAGGCAATAAGGATGGGAGGATGATGGGTGGCTATAGGGAAGGCAATAAGAATGGGAGGATGATGGGTGGCTATAGGGAAGGCAATAAGGATGGGAGGATGATGGGTGGCTATAGGGAAGGCAATAAGGATGGGAGGGCGATTGGTGGCTATAGGGAAGGCAATAAGGATTGGAGGGCGATTGGTGGCTATAGGGAAGGCAATAAGTATGGGAGGGTGATTGGTGGCTTTAGGGAAGGCAATAAGGATTGGAGGGCGATTGGTGGCTATAGGGAAGGCAATAGGGATGGGAGGGTGATTAGTGGCTATAGGGAAGGCAATAAGAATGGGAGGGTGATTGGTGGCTATAGGGAAGGCAATAAAGATTGGAGGATGATGGGTGGCTATAGATAGGGAAGGCAATAAGGATGGGAGGATGATGGGTGGCTATAGGGAAGGCGATAAGGATGGGAGGGCGATTGGTGGCTATAGGGAAGGCAAGAAGAATGGGAGGGTGATTGGTGGCTATAGGGAAGGCGATAAGGATTGGAGGGTGATTGGTGGCTATAGGGAAGGCAAGGAGAATGGGAAGGTGATTGGTGGCTATAGGGAAGGCAATAAGGATGGGAGGGTGATTGGTGGCTATAGGGAAGGCAATAATTATTGGAGGGTGATTGGTGGCTATAGGGAAGGCAATAAGGATTGGAGGGCGATTGGTGGCTATAGGGAAGGCAATAAGGATGGGAGGATGATTGGTGGCTATAGGGAAGGCAATAATTATTGGAGGGTGATTGGTGGCTATAGGGAAGGCAATAAGGATTGGAGGGCGATTGGTGGCTATAGGGAAGGCAATAAGGATGGGAGGGTGATTGGTGGCTATAGGGAAGGCAATAAGGATGGGAAGGTGATTGGTGGCTATAGGGAAGGCAATAACGATGGGAGGGTGATTGGTGGCTATAGGGAAGGCAATAAGGATGGGAGGGTGATTGGTGGCTATAGGGAAGGCAATAATTATTGGAGGGTGATTGGTGGCTATAAGGAAGGCAATAAGGATGGGAAGGCGATTGGTGGCTATAGGGAAGGTGATAAGGATGGGAGGGTGATTGGTGGCTATAGAGAAGGCAATAAGGATGGGAGGATGATGGGTGGCTATAGGGAAGGCAATAAGCATGGGAGGGTGATTGGTGGCTATAGGGAAGGCAATAAGGATGGGAGGGTGATTGGTGGCTATAGGGAAGGCAATAAGGATTGGAGGGCGATTGGTGGCTATAGGGAAGGCAATAAGGATGGGAGGATGATTGGTGGCTATAGGGAAGGCAATAATTATTGGAGGGTGATTGGTGGCTATAGGGAAGGCAATAAGGATTGGAGGGCGATTGGTGGCTATAGGGAAGGCAATAAGGATGGGAGGGTGATTGGTGGCTATAGGGAAGGCAATAAGGATGGGAAGGTGATTGGTGGCTATAGGGAAGGCAATAACGATGGGAGGGTGATTGGTGGCTATAGGGAAGGCAATAAGGATGGGAGGGTGATTGGTGGCTATAGGGAAGGCAATAATTATTGGAGGGTGATTGGTGGCTATAAGGAAGGCAATAAGGATGGGAAGGCGATTGGTGGCTATAGGGAAGGTGATAAGGATGGGAGGGTGATTGGTGGCTATAGAGAAGGCAATAAGGATGGGAGGATGATGGGTGGCTATAGGGAAGGCAATAAGCATGGGAGGGTGATTGGTGGCTATAGGGAAGGCAATAAGGATGGGAGGGTGATTGGTGGCTATAGGGAAGGCAATAAGGACTGGAGGGTGATTTGAGCTACAGGGAAGGCAATAAGGATGGGAGGGTGGTTGGTGGCTATAGGGAAGGCAATAAGGATGGGAGGATGATTGGTGGCTATAGGGAAGCAATAAGGATGGGAGGACGATTGGTGGCTATAGGGAAGGCAATAAGGACTGGAGGGTGATTGGTAGCTATAGGGAAGGCAATAAGGATGGGAGGGTGATTGGTGGCTATAGGGAAGGCAATAAGGATTGGAGGGCGATTGGTGGCTATAGGGAAGGCAATAAGGATGGGAGGGTGATTGGTGGCTGTAGGGAAGGCAATAAGGATGGGAGGGTGATTGGTGGCTATAGGGAAGGCAATAAGGATTGGAGGGCGATTGGTGGCTATAGGGAAGGCAATAAGTATGGGAGGGTGATTGGTGGCTATAGGGAAGGCAATAAGGATTGGAGGGCGATTGGTGGCTATAGGGAAGGCAATAAGGATGGGAGGGTGATTAGTGGCTATAGGGAAGGCAATAAGAATGGGAGGGTGATTGGTGGCTATAGGGAAGGCAATAAAGATTGGAGGATGATGGGTGGCTATAGATAGGGAAGGCAATAAGGATGGGAGGATGATGGGTGGCTATAGGGAAGGCGATAAGGATGGGAGGGCAATTGGTGGCTATAGGGAAGGCAAGAAGGATGGGAGGGTGATTGGTGGCTATAGGGAAGGCGATAAGGATTGGAGGGTGATTGGTGGCTATAGGGAAGGCAATAAGAATGGGAAGGTGATTGGTGGCTATAGGGAAGGCAATAAGGATGGGAGGGTGATTGGTGGCTATAGGGAAGGCAATAATTATTGGAGGGTGATTGGTGGCTATAGGGAAGGCAATAAGGATTGGAGGGCGATTGGTGGCTATAGGGAAGGCAATAAGGATGGGAGGATGATTGGTGGCTATAGGGAAGGCAATAATTATTGGAGGGTGATTGGTGGCTATAGGGAAGGCAATAAGGATTGGAGGGCGATTGGTGGCTATAGGGAAGGCAATAAGGATGGGAGGGTGATTGGTGGCTATAGGGAAGGCAATAAGGATGGGAAGGTGATTGGTGGCTATAGGGAAGGCAATAACGATGGGAGGGTGATTGGTGGCTATAGGGAAGGCAATAAGGATGGGAGGGTGATTGGTGGCTATAGGGAAGGCAATAATTATTGGAGGGTGATTGGTGGCTATAAGGAAGGCAATAAGGATGGGAAGGCGATTGGTGGCTATAGGGAAGGCAATAAGGATGGGAGGGTGATTGGTGGCTATAGGGAAGGCAATAAGGATGGGAGGGTGATTGGTGGCTATAGGGAAGGCAATAAGGATGGGAGGGTGATTGGTGGCTATAGAGAAGGCAATAAGGATGGGAGGATGATGGGTGGCTATAGGGAAGGCAATAAGCATGGGAGGGTGATTGGTGGCTATAGGGAAGGCAATAAGGACTGGAGGCTGATTGGTGGCTATAGGGATGGCAATAAGGACTGGAGGGTGATTGGTCGCTATACGGAAGGCAATAAGGATGGGAGGGTGCTTAGTGGCTATAGGGAAGGCGATAAGGATGGGAGGGTGATTGGTGGCTATAGGGATGGCAATAAGGATGGGAGGATGATGGGTGGCTATAGGAAATGCAATAAGGACTGGAGGGTGATTGGTGGCTATAAGGTAGGCAATAAGGATGGGAGGGTGATTAGTGGCTATAGGGAAGGCAATAAGGACTGGAGGGTGATTGGAACTATAGGGAAGGCAATAAGAATGGGAGGGTGATTGGTGGCTATAGGCAAGGCGATATGGACTGGAGGGTGATTGGTGGCTATAGGGAAGGCAATAAGGATGGGAGAGTGATTGGTGACTATAGGGAAGGCAATGAGGACTAGAGGATGATTGGTGGCTATAGGGAAGGCAATAAGGACTGGAGGGTGATTGGAGCTATAGGGAAGGCAATAAGGACTGGAGGGTGATTGGTAGCTATAGGGAAGGCAATACGGATGGGAGGGTGATTGGTGGCTATAGAGAAGGCAATAAGGACTGGAGGGTGATTGGAGCTATAGGGAAGGCAATAAGGACTGGATAGTGATTGGTAGCTATAGGGAAGGCAACATGGATGGGAGGGCGATTGATGGCTATAGGGAATGCAATAAGGATGGGAGGATGATTGGTGGCTATAGGGAAGGCAATAAGGATGGGAGGATGATGGGTGGCTATAGGGAAGGCAATAAGGATGGGAGGATGATGGGTGGCTATAGGGAAGGCAATAAGGATGGGAGGGCGATTGGTGGCTATAGGGAAGGCAATAAGGATGGGAGGATGATGGGTGGCTATAGGGAAGGCAATAAGGATGGGAGGGTGATTGGTGGCTATAGGGAAGGCAATAAGGATGGTAGAGTGATTGGTGACTATAGGGAAGGTAACGAGGACTAGAAGATGTTTGGTGGCTATAGGGAAGGCAACGAGGACTAGAGGATGATTGGTGGCTATAGGGAAGGCAATAAGGATGGGAGGGTGATTGGTGGCTATAGGGAAGGCAATAAGGATGGGAGGGTGATTGGTGGCTATAGGGAAGGCAATAAGGACTGGAAGGTGATTGGAGATATAGGGAAGGCAATAAGGATGGGAGGGTGGTTGGTGGCTATAGAGAAGCAATAAGGATGGGAGGACGATTGGTGGCTATAGGGAAGGCAATAAGGACTGGAAGGTGATTGGAGATGTAGGGAAGGCAATAAGGATGGGAGGATGATGGGTGGCTATAGGGAAGGCAATAAGGATGGGAGAGTGATTGGTGACTATAGGGAAGGTAACGAGGACTAGAAGATGTTTGGTGGCTATAGGGAAGGCAACGAGGACTAGAGGATGATTGGTGGCTATAGGGAAGGCAATAAGGATGGGAGGGTGATTGGTGGCTATAGGGAAGGCAATAAGGATTGGAGGGCGATTGGTGGCTATAGGGAAGGCAATAAGGATGGGAGGATGATTGGTGGCTATAGGGAAGGCAATAATTATTGGAGGGTGATTGGTGGCTATAGGGAAGGCAATAAGGATTGGAGGGCGATTGGTGGCTATAGGGAAGGCAATAAGGATGGGAGGGTGATTGGTGGCTATAGGGAAGGCAATAAGGATGGGAAGGTGATTGGTGGCTATAGGGAAGGCAATAACGATGGAAGGGTGATTGGTGGCTATAGGGAAGGCAATAAGGATGGGAGGGTGATTGGTGGCTATAGGGAAGGCAATAATTATTGGAGGGTGATTGGTGGCTATAAGGAAGGCAATAAGGATGGGAAGGCGATTGGTGGCTATAGGGAAGGTGATAAGGATGGGAGGGTGATTGGTGGCTATAGAGAAGGCAATAAGGATGGGAGGATGATGGGTGGCTATAGGGAAGGCAATAAGCATGGGAGGGTGATTGGTGGCTATAGGGAAGGCAATAAGGACTGGAGGCTGATTGGTGGCTATAGGGATGGCAATAAGGACTGGAGGGTGATTGGTCGCTATACGGAAGGCAATAAGGATGGGAGGGTGCTTAGTGGCTATAGGGAAGGCGATAAGGATGGGAGGGTGATTGGTGGCTATAGGGATGGCAATAAGGATGGGAGGATGATGGGTGGCTATAGGAAATGCAATAAGGACTGGAGGGTGATTGGTGGCTATAAGGTAGGCAATAAGGATGGGAGGGTGATTAGTGGCTATAGGGAAGGCGATATGGACTGGAGGGTGATTGGAACTATAGGGAAGGCAATAAGAATGGGAGGGTGATTGGTGGCTATAGGGAAGGCGATATGGACTGGAGGGTGATTGGTGGCTATAGGGAAGGCAATAAGGATGGGAGAGTGATTGGTGACTATAGGGAAGGCAATGAGGACTAGAGGATGATTGGTGGCTATAGGGAAGGCAACAAGGACTGGAGGGTGATTGGAGCTATAGGGAAGGCAATAAGGACTGGAGGGTGATTGGTAGCTATGGGGAAGGCAATACGGATGGGAGGGTGATTGGTGGCTATAGGGAAGGCAATAAGGACTGGAGGGTGATTGGAGCTATAGGGAAGGCAATAAGGACTGGATAGTGATTGGTAGCTATAGGGAAGGCAATATGGATGGGAGGGCGATTGATGGCTATAGGGAATGCAATAAGGATGGGAGGATGATTGGTGGCTATAGGGAAGGCAATAAGGATGGGAGGATGATGGGTGGCTATAAGGAAGGCAATAAGGATGGGAGGATGATGGGTGGCTATAGGGAAGGCAATAAGGATGGGAGGGCGATTGGTGGCTATAGGGAAGGCAATAAGGATGGGAGGATGATGGGTGGCTATAGGGAAGGCAATAAGGATGGGAGGGTGATTGGTGGCTATAGGGAAGGCGATAAGGATGGGAGAGTGATTGGTGACTATAGGGAAGGTAACGAGGACTAGAAGATGTTTGGTGGCTATAGGGAAGGCAACGAGGACTAGAGGATGATTGGTGGCTATAGGGAAGGCAATAAGGATGGGAGGGTGATTGGTGGCTATAGGGAAGGCAATAAGGATGGGAGGGTGATTGGTGGCTATAGGGAAGGCAATAAGGACTGGAAGGTGATTGGAGATATAGGGAAGGCAATAAGGATGGGAGGGTGGTTGGTGGCTATAGGGAAGCAATAAGGATGGGAGGACGATTGGTGGCTATAGGGAAGGCAATAAGGACTGGAGGGTGATTGGTAGCTATAGGGAAGGCAATAAGGATGGGAGGGCGATTGGTGGCTATAGGGAAGGCAATAAGGATGGGAGGATGATTGGTGGCTATAGGGAGGGCAATCTGGATGGGAGGATGATTGGTGGCTATAGGGAAGGCAATAAGGATGGGAGGATGATGGGTGGCTATAGATAGGGAAGGCAATAAGGATGGGAGGGTGATTGGTGGCTATAGGGGAGGCATCAAGGATGGGAGGGCGATTGGTGGCTATAGGGAAGGCAATAAAGATTGGAGGATGATGGGTGGCTATAGGGAAGGCAAAAGGATGGGAGGGCGATTGGTGGCTATAGGGAAGGCAATAAGGATGGGAGGGTGATTGGTGGCTATAGGGAGGGCAATCTGGATGGGAGGATGATTGGTGGCTATAGGGAAGGCAATAAAGATTGGAGGATGATGGGTGGCTATAGATAGGGAAGGCAATAACGATGGGAGGATGATGGGTGGCTATAGGGAAGGCAATAAGGACTGGAGGGTGATTGGTGGCTATAGGGAAGGCAATAAGGACTGGAGGGTGATTGGTGGCTATAGGGAAGGCAATAAGGACTGGAGGGCGATTGGTGGCTATAGGGAAGGCAATAAGGACTGGAGGGTGATTGGTGGCTATAGGGAAGGCAATAAAGATGGGAGGGTGATTAGTGGCTATAGGGAAGGCAATAAGAATGGGAGGGTGATTGGTGGCTATAGGGTAGGCAAAAAAGATTGGAGGATGATGGGTGGCTATAGATAGGGAAGGCAAAAAGGATGGGAGGGTGATTGGTGGCTACAGGGGAGGCATCAAGGATGGGAGGGCGATTGGTGGCTATAGGGAAGGCAATAAGGACTGGAGGGAGATTGGTGGCTATAGGGAAGGCAATAAGGATGGGAGGGTGATTGGTGGCTATAGGGAAGGCAATAAGGACTGGAGGATGATTGGTGGCTATAGGGAAGGCAATAAGGATGGGAGGGTGATTGGTGGCTATAGGGAAGGCAATAAGGATGGGAGGGTGATTGGTGACTATAGGGAAGGCAATAAGGATGGGAGGGTGATTGGTGGCTATAGGGAAGGCGATAAGGATGGGAGGGTGATTGGTGACTATAGGGAAGGCAATAGGGATGGGAGGATGATTGGTGGCTATAGGGAAGGCAATAGGGATGGGAGGGTGATTGGTGACTATAGGGAAGGCAACAGGGATGGGAGGGTGATTGGTGGCTATAGGGAAAGCAATAAGGACTGGAGGATGATGGGTGGCTATAGGGAAGGCAATAAGGACTGGAGGGTGATTGGTGGCTATAGGGAATGCAATAAGTATGGGATGGTGATTGGTGGCTATAGGGAAAGCAATAAGGACTAGAGGATGATTGTTGGCTATAGGGAAGGCAGTAAGGACTGAAGGGTGATTGGTAGATATAGGGAAGGCAATAATGACTGGAGGGTGATTGGAACTATAGGGAAGGCAATAAGAATGGGAGGGTGATTGGTGGCTATAGGGAAGGCAATAAGGATGGGAGAGTGATTGGTGACTATAGGGAAGGCAATGGGGACTGGAGGATGATTGGTGGCTATAGGGAAGGCAATAAGGACTGGAGGATGATTGGTGGCTATAAGGAAGGCAATAGGGACCGGAGGCCGATTGGTGGCTATAGGGAAGGCAATAAGGACTGGAGGGTGATTGATGGCTATTGGGAAGGCAATAAGGATGGGAGGGTGATTGGTGGCTATATGGAAGGCGATAAGGATGGGAGGGTGATTAGTGACTATAGGGAAGGCGATACGGATGGGAGGGTGATTGGTGACTATAGGGAAGGCAATAGGGATGGGAGGATGATTGGTATCTATAGGGAAGGCAATAAGGACTGGAGGGTGATTGGAACTATAGGGAAGGCAATAAGAATGGGAGGGTGATTGGTGGCTATAGGGAAGGCAATAAGGACTGGAGGGTGATTGGAACTATAGGGAAGGCAATAAGAATGGGAGGGTGATTGGTGGCTATAGGGAAGGCAATATGGACTGGAGGGTGATTGGTGGCTATAGGGAAGGCAATAAGGATGGGAGAGTGATTGGTGACTATAGGGAAGGCAATGAGGACTAGAGGATGATTGGTGGCTATAGGGAAGGCAATAAGGACTGGAGGATGCTTGGTGGCTATAGGGAAGGCAATACGGATGGGAGGGTGATTGGTGGCTATAGGGAAGGCAATGAGGACTGGAGGGTGATTGGAGCTATAGGGAAGGCAATAAGGACTGGAGGGTGATTGGTAGCTATAGGGAAGGCAATATGGATGGAAAGGCGATTGATGGCTATAGGGAATGCAATAAGGATGGGAGGATGATTGGTGGCTATAGGGAGGGCAATAAGGATGGGCGGATGATTGGTGGCTATAGGGAAGGCAATAAGGATGGGAGGATGATGGGTGGCTATAGGGAAGGCAATAAGAATGGGAGGATGATGGGTGGCTATAGGGAAGGCAATAAGGATGGGAGGGTGATTGGCGGCTATAGGGAAGGCATCAAGGATGAGAGGGCGAGTGGTGGCTATAGGGAAGGCAATTAGGATGGGAGGATGATGGGTGGCCATAGGGAAGGCAATAAGAATGGGAGGGTGATTGGTGGCTATAGGGAAGGCAATAAGGATGGGAGAGTGATTGGTGACTATAGGGAAGGTAACGAAGACTATAGGATGATTGGTGGCTATAGGGAAGGCAATAAGGATGGGAGGGTGATTGGTGGCTATAGGGAAGGCAATAAGGACTGGAGGGTGATTGGAGATATAGGGAAGGCAATAAGGACTGGAGGGTGATTTGAGCTACAGGGAAGGCAATAAGGATGGGAGGGTGGTTGGTGGCTATAGGGAAGGCAATAAGGATGGGAGGACGATTGGTGGCTATAGGGAAGGCAATAAGGACTGGAGGGTGAATGGTAGCTATAGGGAAGGCAATAAGGATGGGAGGGCGATTGGTGGCTATAGGGAAGGCAATAAGGATGGGAGGATGATTGGTGGCTATAGGGAGGGCAATCTGGATGGGAGGATGATTAGTGGCTATAGGGAAGGCAATAAAGATTGGAGGATGATGGGTGGCTATAGATAGGGAAGGCAATCGCGATGGGAGGATGATGGGTGGCTTTAGGGAAGGCAATAAGGATGGGAGGGTGATGGGTGGCTGTAGGGAAGGCAATAAGGATGGGAGGGTGATTGGTGGCTATAGGGAAGGCAATAAGGTTTGGAGGGCGATTGGTGGCTATAGGGAAGGCAATAAGGATGGGAGGGTGATTGGTGGCTGTAGGGAAGGCAATAAGGATGGGAGGGTGATTGGTGGCTATAGGGAAGGCAATAAGGATTGGAGGGCGATTGGTGGCTATAGGGAAGGCAATAAGGATGGGAGGGTGATTGTTGGCTATAGGGAAGGCAATAAGGATTGGAAGGCGATTGGTGGCTATAGGGAAGGCAATAAGGATGGGAGGGTGATTAGTGGCTATAGGGAAGGCAATAAGAATGGGAGGGTGATTGGTGGCTATAGGGAAGGCAATAAAGATTGGAGGATGATGGGTGGCTATAGATAGGGAAGGCAATAAGGATGGGAGGATGATGTGTGGCTATAGGGAAGGCGATAAGGATGGGAGGGCGATTGGTGGCTATAGGGAAGACAATAAGGATGGGAGGATGATGGGTGGCTATAGGGAAGGCAAGAAGGATGGGAGGGTGATTGGTGGCTATAGGGAAGGCGATAAGGATTGGAGGGCGATTGGTGGCTATAGGGAAGGCAATAAGAATGGGAGGGTGATTGGTGGCTATAGGGAAGGCAATAAGGATGGGAGGGTGATTGGTGGCTATAGGGAAGGCAATAATTATTGGAGGGTGATTGGTGGCTATAGGGAAGGCAATAAGGATTGGAGGGCGATTGGTGGCTATAGGGAAGGCAATAAGGATGGGAGGGTGATTGGTGGCTATAGGGAAGGCAATAAGGATGGGAGGGTGATTGGTGGCTATAGGGAAGGCAATATGGATGGGAAGGTGATTGGTGGCTATAGGGAAGGCGATAAGGACGGGAGGGCGATTGGTGGCTATAGGGAAGGTGATAAGGATGGGAGGGTGATTGGTGGCTATAGGGAAGGCGATAAGGACGGGAGGGCGATTGGTGGTTATAGCGAAGGTGATAAGGATGGGAGGGTGATTGGTGGCTATAGGGACGGCGATAAGGATGGGAGGATGATTGGTGGCTATAGGGAAGGCAATAAGGATGGGAGGGTGATTAGTGGCTATAGGGAAGGCAATAAGGACTGGAGGGTGATTGGAACTATAGGGAAGGCAATAAGAATGGGAGGGTGATTGGTGGCTATAGGGAAGGCAATATGGACTGGAGGGTGATTGGTGGCTATAGGGAAGGCAATAAGGATGGGAGAGTGATTGGTGACTATAGGGAAGGCAATGAGGACTAGAGGATGATTGGTGGCTATAGGGAAGGCAATAAGGACTGGAGGATGATTGGTGGCTATAGGGAAGGCAATACGGATGGGAGGGTGATTGGTGGCTATAGGGAAGGCAATAAGGACTGGAGGGTGATTGGAGCTATAGGGAAGGCAATAAGGACTGGAGGGTGATTGGAGCTATAGGGAAGGCAATAAGGACTGGAGGGTGATTGGTAGCTATAGGGAAGGCAATATGGATGGGAGGGCGATTGATGGCTATAGGGAATGCAATAAGGATGGGAGGATGATTGGTGGCTATAGGGAGGGCAATAAGGATGGGAGGATGATTGGTGGCTATAGGGAAGGCAATAAGGATGGGAGGATGATGGGTGGCTATAGGGAAGGCAATAAGGATGGGAGGATGATGGGTGGCTATAGGGAAGGCAATAAGGATGGGAGAGTGATTGGTGGCTATAGGGAAGGCAATAAGGATGGGAGGATGATGGGTGGCTATAGGGAAGGCAATAAGGATGGGAGGATGATGGGTGGCTATA
Organism: Gastrophryne carolinensis; assembly: GCA_027917425.1. Lineage (NCBI taxonomy): Eukaryota > Metazoa > Chordata > Amphibia > Anura > Microhylidae > Gastrophryne > Gastrophryne carolinensis. The sequence continues at coordinate 33,831,480 of CM051234.1, forward strand.
GGGAAGGCAATAAGGATTGGAGGGTGATTGTTGGCTATAGGGAAGGCAATAAGGATGGGAGAGTGATTGGTGACTATAGGGAAGGTAACGAGGACTAGAGGATGTTTGGTGGCTATAGGGAAGGCAACGAGGACTAGAGGATGATTGGTGGCTATAGGGAAGGCAATAAGGATGGGAGGGTGATTGGAGATATAGGGAAGGCAATAAGACTGGAGGGTGATTTGAGCGACAGGGAAGGCAATAAGGATGGGAGGGTGGTTGGTGGCTATAGGGAAGCAATAAGGATGGGAGGACGATTGGTGGCTATAGGGAAGGTAATAAGGACTGGAGGGTGATTGGTAGCTATAGGGAAAGCAATAAGGATGGAAGGGCGATTGGTGGCTATAGGGAAGGCAATAAGGATGGGAGGATGATTGGTGGCTATAGGGAGGGCAATCTGGATGGGAGGATGATTGGTGGCTATAGGGAAGGCCATAAAGATTGGAGGATGATGGGTGGCTATAGATAGGGAAGGCAATAACGATGGGAGGATGAGGGGTGGCTATAGGGAAGGCAATAAGGATGAGAGGGTGATTGGTGGCTATAGGGAAGGCAATAAGGTTTAGAGGGCGATTGGTGGCTATAGGGAAGGCAATAAGGGTGGGAGGGTGATTGGTGGCTGTAGGGAAGGCAATAAGGATGGGAGGGTGATTGGTGGCTATAGGGAAAGCAATAAGGATTGGAGGTCGATTGGTGGCTATAGGGAAGGCAATAAGGATGGGAGGGTGATTAGTGGCTATAGGGAAGGCAATAAGAATGGGAGGGTGATTGGTGGCTATAGGGAAGGCAATAAAGATTGGAGGATGATGGGTGGCTATAGATAGGGAAGGCAATAAGTATGGGAGGGTGATTGGTGGCTATAGGGAAGGCATCAAGGATGGGAGGGCGATTGGGGGCTATAGGGAAGGCAATAAGGATGGGAGGATGATGGGTGGCTATAGGGAAGGCAAGAAGGATGGGAGGGTGATTGGTGGCTATAGGGAAGGCAATAATTATTGGAGGGTGATTGGTGGCTATAGGGAAGGCAATAAGGATTGGAGGGCGATTGGTGGCTATAGGGAAGGCAATAAGGATGGGAAGGTGATTGGTGGCTATAGGGAAGGCGATAAGGACGGGAGGGCGATTGGTTGCTATAGGGAAGGTGATAAGGATGGGAAGGTGATTGGTGGCTATAGGGAAGGCGATAAGGACGGGAGGGCGATTGGTGGCTATAGGGAAGGCGATAAGGATGGGAGAATGATGGGTGGCTATAGGGAAGGCAATAAGGATTGGAGGGCGATTGGTGGCTATAGGGAAGGCAATAAGGATGGGAAGGTGATTGGTGGCTATAGGGAAGGCGATAAGGATGGGAGGGTGATTGGTGGCTATAGGGAAGGCAATAAGGATGGGAAGGTGATTGGTGGCTATAGGGAAGGCGATAAGGACGGGAGGGCGATTGGTGGCTATAGGGAAGGTGATAAGGATGGGAGGGTGTTTGGTGGCTATAGGGAAGGCGATAAGGACGGGAGGGCGATTGGTGGCTATAGGGAAGGCGATAAGGATGGGAGAATGATGGGTGGCTATAGGGAAGGCAATAAGGATGGGAGGATGATGGGTGGCTATAGGGAAGGCAATAAGGATGGGAGGATGATTAGTGGCTATAGGGATGGCAATAAGGACTGGAGGGTGATTGGTCGCTATAGGGAAGGCAATAAGGATGGGAGGGTGTTTAGTGGCTATAGGGAAGGCAAAAAGGATGGGAGGATGATTGGTGGCTATAGGGAAGGCAATAAGGATGGGAGAATGATGGGTGGCTATAGGGAAGGCAATAAGGATGGGAGGATGATGGGTGGCTATAGGGAAGGCAATAAGGATGGGAGGATGATTAGTGGCTATAGGGATGGCAATAAGGACTAGAGGATGATTGGTGGCTATAGGGAAGGCGATAAGGATGGGAGGGTGATTGGTGGCTATAGGGAAGGCAAAAAGGATGGGAGGATGATTGGTGGCTATAGGGAAGGCAATAATGACTGGAGGGTGATTGGTGGCTATAGGGAAGGCGATAAGGATGGGAGGGTGATTGGTGGCTATAGGGAAGGCAATAAGGATGGGAGGGTGATTAGTGGCTATAGGGAAGGCAATAAGGATGGGAGGATGATTGGTGGCTATAGGGAAGGCAATAAGGACTGGAGGGTGATTGGTGGCTATAGGGAAGGCGATAAGGATGGGAGGGTGATTGGTGGCTATAGGGAAGGCAATAAGGATGGGAGGATGATTGGTGGCTATAGGGAAGGCGATAAGGATGGGAGGATGATTGGTGGCTATAGGGAAGGCAATAAGGATGGGAGGGTGATTGGTGGCTATAGGGAAGGCAATAATGACTGGAGGGTGATTGGTGGCTATAGGGAAGGCGATAAGGATGGGAGGGTGATTGGTGGCTATAGGGAAGGCAATAAGGATGGGAGGGTGATTGGTGGCTATAGGGAAGGCAATAAGGATGGGAGGATGATTGGTGGCTATAGGGAAGGCAATAAGGACTGGAGGGTGATTGGTGGCTATAGGGAAGGCTATAAGGATTTGAGGGTGATCGGTGGCTATAGGGAAGGCAATAGGGACGGGAGGGTGATCTGCTGCAGAAGATTACCCATTTGAGGAAGTTGAAAGGTGACATAATCTGACACACTACTTAGGGGCCCACTAAGACTCTCTTGCCCAAGGGTGCCCACAAACCTAGAGCCAGCTCTGACGTACATGGTGAAGATTTTGTCAAAGGAGGATATTTGACAAGACCAGTTGTGCCCCCAAAAGCCAGTTCTATGTTGGTGATATTGGAGATTAAGTCAAGGAGCAGAGGTTTGTGGGCAGGCTGGATAGAGCATTCATGTGAATGATGCCTGGAGAGCAAATCAACCATTGTGCGTGCATGAACCAGAGGGCAGAGTATATAGTAAATCTTCACCAGTTAAAGGGATTGTCCAGGCAACTACCTAGCCCTAAACTCCCCAAAGCAGAAGAGAAAGCCCATTTTAAAGTTTTAATTCCTTTTTTGAAATTCACAACCACTGGGAGTGGCCATTCTCCAGCATTAAAGCAGGCAGCATGTTTATATCAGCATAATGTGACAACTAATCACAATGCTGCAAAAACGAGGCAGCCACAGGAGGCTGAGTTATAGACCACCAATCAAGTCCTGTGATTGGTGGTCTACAATTGGGGAATCAGGGGACAGTGCCAGAAGTCAATGCCAAGTTTATGCTCTTAGGTGCTGCTATGATGTTGCAAGAAGGGAAAGGGCAGATATGACGGGGTAAGCTGTCGTTTATTTACATTTTTCCTGGACAGTCGCTTTGTTAGTTACAGTATGTCGGGAAAAACAGGTTTAAGGAGCACTTTAAAATATTAACACGTCGGCTAATGAGAGGAGGGGTCACTTATACACCCGAACTGAATAAAACTCCCGCCAAGCTTCTGTTTTTTTCTCTCTTTGTAGGAATAAATCCAGGGGTGACAGGTTTAGTCTATCAGGGGGGACAGAGCCTGTCACTCATTCTTTCCTCTTCCTTCCATTAAAATAAAAGAAAACAAGTCTGGCTGGATATTTCTTGATGCCGGGTTTATAAGTGACCTCTCCTCCCGCCATCCAGCATATTTATATGGATTTTTACTATTGGGCCATTTTTCGCGATAGTGCTGCTTTAACACCAGAACCATGCCCGAGCAATACTCACAAAAAATAAGAACTAAAGCCAAAGATCCGACAATTCTGGGTTAGAAGCCAGAGAGGGCAGATCAGGAATGCTGTGTCAAGAGCCAGAAAAGTAGTCAGTCGATGCCAGGTCAGGGGACAGAGCGGGTAGACAGGCCATAAAGGGTGGTGCAGAAAGGGTCGACAACCTGATTCCCAACAATAGTCACAGGTTGGGGTTCAGAATGCGAGTGACACTTCTTGAAGATCTGCTTACAGGACCGGATGAGGTGTGGTAGTGGCCTCTACACAGAAAGCCTAGTTGACGCTGTACGTAACTGCTGCCCTGGTTAAATAATTATGGATGCACCAATTGGTGGTGGTTCTCATATCAAAGCCCTCGTTCTCCCCTACTTTAATCCGGCCCTGTCTGCTCCCCACACACAACTGTTGTCTTTCTATGTACATCAGTATGAGAACATGTGCAGACTGGTGTACCATGGCGCCATGTTCTAAGTATGTCTGTACACATGCTAGGGAAATCCCACAGAGCAATGGGTATAAATGGTTCTTCCTGTGATGGCAATGACACCAGGCTGAGAGCCAGCAAGAAGAAAGGGAGACCTGTGCTTTTTCTAGCAAGCCCCCGGACACTGAAAGACTTCCGCAGGGGCAATTATGGCCTAGAGCAGTGGTTCTCAACCTTTCTAATGCCGTGACCCCGCAATACAGTTCCTCATGTTGCCGTGACCCCAAACCAAAAAATAATTTTGGTGGCTACTTCAAAACTGTAATTTTGCTACAGTTATGGTTCGGAATGTAAATCCCTGATATGCATTATGTATTCTCATTGCTACAAATCAAATATCATTTAAACATAGTGATTAATCACAAAAACAATATTTAATTATATGTTGAGAAATATTTATTACTAATTCCAATAAATAACATTTCACCATGGCATAGCATATGTCGGAAACTGTCATTTCTCCGCCTCTTATTGAAATTAATAGGAGGCTGCTCTCTTCCACAAAATCCGCCGCACTCACAATAAAATCAAGGAGGTGGATTCAATGCCGGAAACCGCTGATTTCAGCAGTTTCCTCATTCAGAATATGGGAAAATAGTGGGAGATATGGGAGATAATTATACAATGGGGACCACTACATCTTTTAGTGGTCTCTTATAGTATAAGACACTGTGTAAATGTCTGGTGCTTTGTGTAAGTGTAAGCTGCTTTGTGTACTGTGTAATGATTACACACAAAGCACCATACACTTGCACAGTATTGTGTGTATGGCGTGTGTACTGTTTTTACATTATTAACCTTTTTTACACCAGCAGGCTCTCTTGCCTCTCGCCTCTCCGCCTCCTAGGCTTCTGTCCTCCGGTGCTTGCTGCGCCCGCCCACTGATGATGTTACCAAGCGCCGGACACACGTAATGCGCTGCTATGGACTGTGGAGCGTTCCCCCCGCCCCTTAGGCCCCAGACGGATGATGCAATCACGTCTGCGCATGCGCGCAGGCATTCAGTTTGGGAAGCGCATCCATAACGGCGTGCGTTCCAGCTGAATAGCGCTGCTGCAGACGGTAGCGCAACTTTTTGGCGGCTAAAGCCTTCGGAAATATGTATTTTCCGATGGCTTTAGGCGACCCCTGTGTTTTGGTCGTTCGACCCCCGCCGGGGTCCTGACCCACAGGTTGAGAACCGCTGGCCTAGAGGTAGGGAAACAGGCTTGTGACTGGAAGGTGGCAGGTTTGATTCCCAACCATGGGACATGACAGAAATGCCCTTGAGCAAGGCACCTGACCCCCAATTGCTCCCTGGGCACTGAGTTTAGGGCAGTCCACCACTCCGTGTGCACTTCACTGCCCCTTAGTTTGTAATTCACTTGTGTATAATCACTCACATGGTGTTTATTCACTGGTGTGTACATGGAGTTGTGTTGTTCACAGTGCACGGATGGGTAAAGTGCCGACAAAGAATTCCATATGTGCGTTGGCACAATGGCCACTATTGTACTATTATCAAGACGGCGCTGGATCAGGGATCAAGATTCAAACTGAGTGATTTTTATTGAAAGTTGATTTTATTTTATTTGCACACTACTTGTGTACTAGTCAGGGGTCCCAAAGGTTAAGGGGTTAGTCACCTGCCCATCAGGAGATGAATGACTTGCAGATTACTCTCACTCGATTACCCAAATTTTGTCTCTATTCAGGTCTGACCAAACCAAACCAGCAGAATTTAGGTTAAACTTAACTTTAACTTGAGTTTGAAGTTCAGCATTAGTTGACACGTTTCTCTGGAGCAGCAGCTGAGGCAGACAACTTGATGTAATAAACCTGGGTTGGGTTGATGGTAACTGAAGAAATTACATCAAGCCAATGTACTTACTGCATTCTTGTTGGCAAATGTCAGCTGGGTTGTTTTTTTCACCTAGACATAGTTTTCAAAGTTTACAAGGTCATGGACTCTTATCTTACCCGGGGCATCAAATACTCAACTCAGGCAGTCTGCACCAGACATTCCGCCCTGCTTATGACTAGCTTTGAGTCTTCTTCTTCTTCTCGGTTACAGAAACATTTGTTATAGGCCGCCTAAAGAGATTTGTGTAAGCCTGTAACTGGTTTTTCAGTTTGCTTGCCCTGAAGCATTGCTATAATAAAGCACAAAATATACGAGCGAGATTCTCATAGATCTGCTCCTTAAATGTTCGTTTTTGAAAGAATTTCTTTATTGCACGCTGTCCTAAGGGCCTTCTTGCCAGGCAGGTGGAGGAGATAGTTCACATTTAGTTGAAGGGTGGAGGGCTTGTAGTCTGGTTACTACTGTATCTTACTCACATAAGGATCAGACAGCGGGTCAGAAAAGGATTCTAGGGACCCTGAGGTGTTCTGTGCAGTGCATAGTCTCATTCACACCATCTCTTGGTTCACAGAAGAGTTAAAAACATCTTGCAGTTTCCATAAACTTCAACAACACATCCAAGCTACAGTGTAGCACCACTTGCAGTTGAATATCAGCTGTATGCAGCTCACTGGAGACTTATGATAACACAGTTTCGCTGCTCTACAGGTGAATAGTCACACAAGTACCTAGGCCTTCAGCCTGGACTGGGTTAGGAGTGGTGGAGGCCCCTGTGCAGAAAGTTAAGAGGAGGCCCCCATAAGTGTAAATCAATAGTGGCCCTTGTTTAAAAGTGGTGGGAACCCTTACTCGCCACTTCATTTTTTCCGACCATGCCTTCAGCAGTGATGACTTGTCTTGATTCATTCCAGTTTTTTCAAAGGTTCCTCACTGTAGCACCTGGGCCTTTGGTGGTAATGGTATAATACTTTAAAAGGTTAACAACACATTGAAATGAGATAAAAAACTTAATTTTTAAAAAGTCCAAAAGATATGTATATAGTTCAGTCTTCCTGATTAATAGGTAGCAATTTATCTCTATTCCATCAGTGCCAATAGATATATATTCAAAAAAATGGATGTGCTGGGTATGACCGCAATTTGTCCACCAAGTGCCCACCACCAAGATTGTTTACTCTTACCAGATGGCTGAGCCAGTTAAGCTTTTCAGACAAGAATCTCAATCTCTCCTCGCCAAATGCTTTGAATCTTCTTCAATCAAATGGTTTTTTTGCCCATAAAGCTTAATCTAATATTCCTCATTCATACGGAATCTTGCCTCCCAGTGGATGTATTGATAAAATGTGCATAAAGAAGGGAAGAATAGACTAAAATAGCGTGATACCGCTTTTAATTTGACCTTTGTTGAAAAAATTATAAAATGCGCACTCACATTTCATAAAAACATATTCAGCATTAGTTAGCAGGTAAGGATCTCACCACCCATTGCTCACACCGCGGCCGCAGATGTCCCAATGATGGAGGGGAAGAGGGGGTATGTGGGTCCTCGTTGTATTGCAAGTGCTAAGTGCTGACTTAGAGATAACCGCCTTGCCGCCCGTGTCTGGCGCGTTTCGTTGCGCTCCCGCAACTTTTTCCAAGAGTCTTGGAAAAAAAAGTTTTTTATCTCATTTTAATGTGTTGTTAACCTTTTAAAACATTAATTGCTCTGTGTTTTATATGTTGGATACTGTTTACCTGAACTTGGGATAGTGGAGTTCTATACACGTTGAGCATACACTAAAGCATTTCTATTGAATTTTAGTAACAAATAATTTTTAGAAACAATTTATCAGCGCGGGTTTAACCTATATACCTTTTTGCAATGGTATAATACTGATCCACTTTGGTTCCGCCACAATTCCCGTGTCTTCCTTCTGTGCACAAGGAAGCCAAACACCTCCCTTGTTTGGAGGCTGGCAGAATGTTATTTGGAATTTTTATAAACAGATCAAAGTAGTTGAGGTAAAAATTGTCCCACTGCACCAGGCATAGGGGGTGGTAGCCCAGAGCTCAGAGGACTTGCAGTCCGGCTAGGCATTTTACCAGCACCTATGCTTATCATTACCAGTTCTGGGGTCAGCCCTTTAAAAACATCAGACGCTGGGCTTTTACATGGCCAGGTCCACAGGACCCCATTACCAGTTCAAAAGGTAGGAGGGCCAGCAAGCCTTCTGCCCGACATGCCAGGGTGTAGCCTGTCAACCACCCCCCCCACCTAATTATCTACACCCTCACCAGCCAGACCAAAATCACCCAGGAGTGGGGGGTTATCCTCCCCGGATGTCTCAATAGCAGCCATGGCACCTTAATGGTATTCCCTATGGGGGCCCATGCAATAATCAATATGACTTCTGCTGAAAGAAGGATATTAGCAGTTTTCATTGTACAACAGTTGTATTTAAAGACATTGCCCAGTCAACTTAAAAAACTCACCTGTGTAAATTAGACTTTTTCATCTTTGAACAATTTTTCCCTAGATTACTCTTCCTTCCTCTCCCTCCCCCTTGCCAGCACCAACGAATGCTGTCATCTTGGTCGATGGACCCCCCCCTCATATATTACCTGAGGCCGCTCAGTGCCTCCTCTCCAACCCTCAGCCACGTGCATTCTCCCTCCCTCCTAGTGTGACAAAGCAGTGTTGTCAAGGCTGACAGCTTAATTTTACAGAAAAATATGATGTTGAGCATCAGCATAATCAGGGCAATTTGAAAATAGCTCTGATTATGTGCATTAAAAAAGTGATCCCGCCCTTTTGAAGCTACCAGCTTGCACACATGGCATAGGGGCTGGGTTTCCAATGGCTCGGAGGCCGCGTGGCCAGCCTCCAACTATTACAGGACACCAGTCCCTATGCCCTTCAGTGCAGGAATGGTGCTCCCCCAGGGGGTGAACACTGGGCCCCCACAGATGGCTACCAGGCTCTTCTGTACCCACCGGCTGTTAGGGATATTGGGGGATATTTCAAAATTTCACCTACTTACTAAATTCTTCCCACCCCTGCACTATGCCATTTTTGCTCCATTTTAAAGCCCCCCCCCCCCCCCCCCCGCAGCAGGTCCTGGAGTCTAAAAGGCTCCAGGCCTGGCTGCTAGCTTTCCCCTGCGGTATCCAATACCATGATGCCCGCCGCCAGTAATCTTACCTTTCCCATCTTAGCTGTGTTTACCAGGGGCTGCATCTCTGGCATCCCTGCAGCTTTGCACGCTACCGTGCCCAACCATTCAGAAAGGCTGGGCATGCGGGAGTGCGTAGGCCACAGGGGAGCCCGGGGTACATCTGTCAGCATTCCCTTTGCCCACACAGCGGCTCTATGTCATGCATTATCATGCAAGCTGTAAAGCGCTGTTTGGACAAGCGTCCGCACATGCGCCATGGGAATCGCGGAAAAGGTGAGTGGAATCGACGACCTGAAGGGTTTCACAAAGTGGGGCATCCTGCATTCAGATGTCCCTGGGGCAGGTTCCAATCACCAGGATAGTTAAAGTACTGGTGACTGGTCCACATTAAAGAGGAAGTCCAGCCAGGACCTCTTAAATATGCACTAGCTGTGCATTGGCTCCTGGAAAACCCAAAGAATGGGGCCACCAGCTCATGTGACCAGAAGCAGCCCATCAGACATTGCTGTGCAACCGCCGGTCATGTGAGCTCGATAAGCTGCTCCACGGCTGACGTGGCCTGATCCCAGACGTGGTGTGTATTGTGCGGCCCCATCCTCCCAGTTACCCACCATCAGGCCTGTCTACATATCATCACTTTTGATTCACATTTGACTGGACTTCCTCTATAAAGGAAAAATTGCAGTATGAGTTAACCCTGGAATTATTTTGAATATAAACATGGCTATCCAATATGCTCATGCCATCCATTGCTGATCAGTAATGAAAAAAACCCCTATTGACCAAACCAGGGGCAGGTACGGAGGTGAGGGAGGCATGCACGCAGATGGGGTGTGGTGGACACTGACCGGGCAGATTCCATACAGTCAGGCAATGTGCATCTGCGAGGGTGGTGGTTGTGTACCAAGGGGGGGAAGGTGTGCATGGGGATGGGCCAGGGTGGTCACTCACCAGCCATTTGAGCTGACGATGGCAGCCCTTGATTAGCAATCATGCAAAATAAAACAATTAATTAATAATTCATAGTAAATAAATAGCATCATAAAATCAGTTGTGACGTGTCTTGACATGAGCTTGCTCTTCATTAAATACTGTACCTGTTACAACGAGAAGCTGAAATAAATAATAGCAATAGCCAGTGGACTACCCAACACAGTCAGGCAGTGCGCATCTGTGGGGGGGGGGGTCTTTACAGAGTTGGGGGAGGTGTGCATGGGGCTTGGGCCATCACTCATGCAGGCTGTTGGCAGAAAAAGGAGACGACATGCAGGAAGGAGGTGCATGACTGGGTAGGTAAGTATGAAGTTGCGCTGGGATACATACTATAGAGGAGGTAGAGGAAGCTTGTGCTGAGTCCCCTTGTGCCACCTGCCTTCACTGCCTCTATGGTATGTATGGCCCTTGATCAAACTGATAGTGTCGGGGCAGCCTGTATTCTATGTAAATTGTGGGCAGTTGTGTAGTCTATTGCTATTGCTATTATTTCAGCTTTTCGTTGTAACAGGTACATTATTTAATGAAGAACAAGCTCAGGTCAAGACACGCCACATCTGATTTTTTGATGCTATTTAATTATTTCTAATTATTAATTAAATGTTTTATCTTGCATGATTGCTAATCAGGGGCTTGCACTGCCATCATCAGATCCCCTTGTCTCTGCTGAAAGAGATGCAGCAACAGAAAGACTGACAGCCGATGAAAGAGAAGAGGCAGAACAAGGATGACGTGTCAAGAAAGAGAGAAGAGGCAGAGCAAGGATAAGAGCAGGAAGAAGAGTGGGGCAGCGAGATCATGGCTGGAAGCAAGGAGATGAAAGACCATTCATGAGAAGTGGTGCAGGACAGAAAAAAACAGCTTAGCAGTCAATTTGGGCACAATGCTAGGAAAAAGGTCATGTATATCTGCAAAATGACCTCAGCATAAAAAGCTGCGCATAACTCTACTGACCACAAGTCTGAAAAACCCATCAGTACTCTACTTCCTTTCAAGAGACTTTATTCTTCCATTTAAATTCTTATTCCAACGTTTTGGGGCCTCACAGAACCCCTTCATCAAGATAAAACAAGACACACCAAGTATATTGGCCATCACTACTCTTGTCCAACATTTTGGAGAAAGGCTTTTTGGAAATTGGAAATTGTATCTTTGTTTTGTAAACTCTTTGAAATGCCTTCTGGGCTAATCCGTATCATTGTCTTTCACTGAGGGACACTGAAGTCTAAACAGGGAATTTGTTGTGGAAAATCAGTCAGTGATATCCTGGCTGGCCTGAAGGGACAGGAAGGCTTAGTAAAGACATCACTAATTATAGGGTTTGTGTTGGCTTCTTTCACCACTGAGTAAAGTCTTAGAGAAGTTGGGGAATGTGAAGGAATTTCAGTCTTGTTTTCGACAAGAACTTGATCAGAAAAGCTGGGTGAGACGTCAAGCTTGAAACCGCGTCCATCAAAACAGAAATATAGTGAGGTAGTAATACAATTATTATAAAATATTTCTAAGTTTTAATATTGGTAGACCCTATGTCTAAGTTATTAATACATTATGCTAAATTATTAGGCATAATTAGAACACTAAAGGCTAAACAATAATGTGTTGTGGCAGAAAAATATCATAGACATGGTGGCAGGTGCCTGGTGAAGGTTCTAAGAGTTGCTTAAGCCAGGTTTTATGCTTGTCTCAAGAAGAGGGTTTTGGAGCATTGGAGAGTGATGGATTGAGCAGGGGAGTGCATTTCAGAGATGTGGAGAGGAACGGAAGAAGTCTTGAAGGTGGGAGTGCGAGGAGAAGGTGACCAAGGAGGACGTCAGAAGCAGGGCAGAGGTTGCATCTGGGTTGGTATCGTTGGATTAGAGATGAAATGTGGTGAAGGGACTGGCTGCAGAGAGCTTTGTAGGCTAGTGTTAGATTAGTATTATTAGTATTATTTGAACTGAACTCTGAGAAACAGGTCCCCAGTGAAAGGATTGAAGCACAGGAGAAGCACTGAAGTGAGAAGAGAGATGGATGAGGTGAGCAGCAGAGTTAAGAATAGATTGGAGGGGTGCCAGTCTTTTGGTAAGCCAGCCAAGAAGGGTGTTGCAGTAGTCAAATCGGGATATGATCAGGGCGTGCACTAACATTTTAGTGGTGTCAGGTGAGAAAAAGGGATGGATGCAGTACATGATTTTAAGTTGGAGGGGACAGCAGGTGGCCAGGGAGGGAATATAGGGTATGAATGAGTGCAGGGTCCAGAATGACTCCCAGGCATTGAGCTTCAGGAGTTGCAGCTATCGTAACATTATTTACAGAGATTGTGGTGTTAGAGAGGGGAGGGGAGTGAGATGGTGGGAAAGTGACCAGTTCTGTTTTGTCCATGTTTAGTTAAGGGAAGCAAGATGATGTGAAGAAAGAGACAGTCAGGAAGGCGAGAGAGGAGGGAAGAGAGATTTGGGCCAGAGAGGTAGATCTGAGTGTCATCTGCGTAACAGTGATATTGGAAGGCCAGTGAGGTTATGTGGTGGCCAAAACCATGAGTATATGGTGAAGAAAGAAGAGGGTCCTAGGACAGAGCCTTGTGGTACAGAGGAAAGAGGAGAAGAAATTGTGTTTGATAAGGATTCACTAAATGATTGGTCAGAGATATCAGACAGTCAAAAGAGTGCGAGACCTTGAACTCCAAGAGAAGAGAGTATGGACGTGTCAAAACCAGAGGATTTGTCGAGAAGTAGTGGCCTTTGGATTTGGAAGTCCATGATCTCATGGACCCCAGTTACATTGTCTATACACATCATTAAAGCCAGGGATCAATTCTGGAATTGTGCAGCTCCAGGCAACTTTTGGCCATGTGCTCCCTATTGTAAAGGCAGACCAAACCCTGCAAGTGTTACTGCTCCTGGTAGACAGTCTGCTGGCTGGGGTGTGCAGGGCAGGGGCGTAGCTAGGGGGAGCAGGGGGGGCACTTGCCCCAGGTGCAGCAGGTCAGGGTGGTGCCACAGGGGGACCTGAGAACAGGTGGGGGCGTCATTTCGAATCTTTGGCTCGGGTGCCCTAAATCCTAGCTACTCCCCTGGTGCAGGGCATCAATCCGCCAGACATACCCTTCCACAGGAGGGAAGGAGGAAGGAGGTTGTGGCCATTACCGCCAATGAATAGTCAAAAGTAGAGGAAAATAAATAGCATGTAAGTCAGTGTGGGGTGCCAACTTGTTACCTCGGGGACCCGATTGCAGAAAAATACATCCCCTGCAGCAGGATGCCCTATGCCTATGGTTGCCTAGTCAGCAGTATGGCCCTGCTCATAGTGAAACTAGAGTTCCAAACATGTAGCTCGGAAGCTATGTAACCCAGTAGAGACCCCCTTAGCCAAAAGGCAAATCCCTCTCAATCAGTGATAACTTCCTCAGCCAATCCCATTATTCCACAAAATCCCTCCACTCAAAAAAGACTTACCCTACCCATTTAATCCCACCATGGAACACCCCTTCAGCCAAATAATGCCTAAATCCAAAAGACTTGCATTAGGAGATAATGGAATAATGTTGGAATAAATTTAGAACGTAAACATTGGTGCCCTTGATGTCATTTGATACCGTTCCACTAAAGAGCTATTTACATAACTTGATGAAAATTTTACTTAATGTCTGGATAGTTCAATGGATCTACAGGTGGCTGAAGGATAGGTGTCAGTTTGTTGTTGTTAATGGTTTACCGCAAGGCTCTGTCCTGTGCCCCATTCTTTTTAATATGTTTGTAAGTGACATGGGTGAAGGCAATGATACAAAGGTGAGTAATAGGGTGGATATTCCTGGTGTCTGCAACATGGGAAATCATCTGGCTTTATTGAATAAATTGTTAAAACTATGGAAATTGGAGTTTTATGTCTCTAAATGTAAAATTCTGCACTTGGGTAGAAGGAGTCCCCGATCTGAGGGTCACATGCTCCATGATGTAGTAACCAGGACTAGGAAAAAGATTCCGGCATACTGAAAACTGACAGCGTCAAGATGAGTGGACAGTGTAGCCAGGCAGTGGGAAAAGCAAGCAGGATGCTCGGCTGCATAGCTCGAGGCATCACCAGTAGGAAGAGGGAGGTTGTGATGCCGCTGTATAGAGACCTGGTGAGGCCACAGCTAGAATACTGTGTGCAGTTCTGGAGACCTTACCTGCAAAAAGACATTATTCGAATAGAACGGGTCCAAAGGCCGGCAACAAAAATGGTGGAAAGATTTAAACTCAGCTGAGACTTAAAGAACTGAATTTGTACAGTAAAGAGGAGACCTTTAAATATTATTCAGTTTTATTCAGTTTAGAAAAGAGACACCTGTATAAATGTATTCAGGTTCAATACAAAGATCTGTCCCACAATCTATTTATACCCCAGAGTGTAACCATAACCCGAGGGCATCCACTAAGTTTAGAGGAAAGGTGCTTCCTACACTGACATAGGAGGGTTCTTCTCTGTAAGAGCTGTGACATTATGGAAGTAGTAATGCTGGATACAGTAAAAACATTCAAAAGTGTCCTGGATGCCTTCCTGGCATGTAATAACATTACCAGCTATGGCTACTAGACCACTGGAAGGAGATCTATAGTGGCCGGGATGCCCTCCTTGCATGTAATAACATTTCCAGCTATGGCTACTAGACCACTGGAAGGAGATCTATAGTGGCCAGGATGCCCTCCTTGCATGTAATAACATTACCAGCTATGGCTACTAGACCACTGGAAGGACATCTATAGTGGCCGGGATGCCCTCCTTGCATGTAATAACATTTCCAGCTATGGCCACTAGACCACTGGAAGGAAATAAACAGCCTGAACTGGATGGACTAAAGTCTTTATTCAGCCGCTCATACTATGTTACGATGTTGCTATGTTACTATCCTAAGATAAAGAGAACATAGACACTAGGGCAGACAAGATGGACCATGTGGTCTCCTTCACCATCACCCTTCTATGTTTCTATGTCCTTGCAGCCGATCGATGATGAAATAAACCCTTCGTGAGGCTAGCTGGATTGCAGCAGCCAACTGTGCTATCATGACAGCCATAGCTAATGTCTCACCGAGTTCTCAGGTTGCACTGAGCGAATCAGTCTGCTCATACTCCAACGTTCAACTCGGATTTGGCAAGATTTGATGAAGTCCCATGGCGTGCCTTTTCTCCTGTAAAGAAGCAGCTGGTATCTCATGACGAAAGGCATTTTAATAACCTTCCGTATCGCAGTTCATATCTCAGAGTTGGTGAATAGCGCCTATTTTACATCACACACAGGCGGGCACAATAGACCCAGATACACATCTCCTCCACCCCATGAAAAGTCTATACTAAGAGCGGGTCACAAGGACAAAGATCTCTGATGGCAGCGGGTAAACCAAGGCCTCTCCTCCAATTTGCCAGATGAATGTGGCATCTCTGGCCAATGAGCGAGGATGGTAAATCCCCAGGTGGCGACGGGGAACAGAGCTGAAGGGCTTCTTTTTCTACTCGGCAGTCAGACAGCAATGCGAGATAAGGAGCTGTCTGAAATGAGGACTGAAGGGGTTTTTTACGGGGAGGAAAATGTCAGGTTAGAAAGGAAAGGACTGAAAGCAAATCGGGAGGAGAATGGGAGGAAAAGGGGGTCAGCCGAGACGGACAAGGATGGATGTTTACATAACACACCATGGTGATATTGATTGCAATCAGATCCCGGTAATCACCTTCATTACGACAATTGCCTCCGTGGATAGCGCATAAATTCCCCCCCCCCCCCCCATCCGGCAGACAGTGTTGTTTCTGTTTTGAGGAAAAGCCATTGTGTATTATCCAGACACAGAATGGCTCTTGTTCCATTCTCGCTGTTCTCACAAAGCCCAGCATGTGTGCCGGGGAGGGAGACCTGGGCCAGAGTCACACTCTTTGTTCCCGCTCCTCGATGCCTTGCCCGTAACCTCGGCTAAGGGGCCGAAGTCATGCTCGTTTCTGTGGAAGTGGCAGAAAAGCTCTTTAAATCATATCATGGCGGCATTTCATGTGAACTCTATTGTAACGCTAGATGCTTATCAAACAGTTGTTAGTGGATGGCGTGTTATGTAGTGGCTACCATAACCCCCTCCTCTGTGGTCCACCAATGAACAGGCTGGCTCCTCTCTAATCCTCCTGATGCCTCTGCTGCTCAGCTCTTCTCTCGCTCCTCAAAGAGACAGTCAATAGCAATAATAAGGGGGCAAGGAGCTTACCTAAAGCCTGTCCCATTTACCTCTCCTCCATTTCCTGTAATATTCGTTGTAAGTGGGAATATATATATATATATATATATAAATACTGTCAGGATCTGGGGCAACGGCAATGACTCTGAAGACAGTTCTTAGTCAAATAACAAGCAATTTATTGAAGATAAAATCCAACAGGCAAAATGTCTTACAGCAAGTGGTTACCTCACCAACTTTAGCAATGTCCAGTGTGGGATAATTACAGCGTATTGTAATTCCTGGATATCACAGGTCCTCTTTCAAGGCATACAAGTCCAGGCTGTTAGTCCACAGGTTCCAAGAACAGATAACACATAAAGTCCTTAGGATGCAATTCAGCACTGTCAGTATTGGGAGCAGCAAGGCACGGGCTCCTCATCCCAGTCTCTCCATCTCCAAACTGGAAGCCTTAGCGGCTCCTTTTATTAGACTTCCTTTGCAATTAGCCTCATCACCTGTGTAAGAACTGGGAGTAGGGGAAAAACCTGTAGAGGACTGGGAATGTGGACTGGGGTCCTGTAAACCCGGCATGGATTGTGCCTGAGTGAGAAAACCAAAGGGAGAAATAGACGCCATCCAGCACTTTTCCATATACTTTACCACAATACATATTTATATTCACAAGCCCCCATATGGAGAGACCCAGAACCAGAGTCCCACCATTTGGAGAGACCTAAAGCCTGTCCCATGCGCCTCTCCTCCATTTCCTGTAATATGCGGTGTGAGTGGAAACCACCGAAGGTGGACCGTACTGCTTTGGGGCCAGTTGGGCTGCTGCTTTTAACACCCTCATTCAATCCCTGCTTTCTTAGGCCCTTATTTCTGAAGAAATAGCGACAGGTAGCGACTGGTGAGCGGCCGGTAATGACGGGCCCCGCCACGAGAACGCCGGCTCCCCACCACAATCACACATTTATCAAGCCAATCCTGCTCAGCGACTGAGATAGCGCCATATAGCGACTCATTCATCATTATTCCAGCCTCAGCCCACAGCGCCAGCGTCCGACCTTGAACAGCGACAGGTATGACCTCTCGCTACCTGGCGCTCTCCAATGCATTTCAATGGAACAATCTTTAAATATTAATAATTAATTGTTATTGTTTTTTTTTTTTTTTTTTTTAAATGTGAAAAATTCTGTGACCACTTCTGCCATTTTAGATAATTTTTTAAAGGGAAAAAAAAAAAATAAAAAAAAATTGTACAGAATTGATATTACAGGTCTGATATTAATGTATTCATATTACTAAATTATTTAAATTTTTTTTTTTTTTTTTGGTTTCCAAAAATATGGTGGTTTGGGGGTTAAAAAACTACTTTTAACACATCGCCTCCAGCGCTCTGGGGTTTAAACATGCATTTCACAGCGCGAGAATTTTTTGAGCGTGATTTTTTGATGAATATGGTGGAAGCCGGTCGCTCTGACCAGACGCTATCATGCGCACCCATACATCGCGAAACCTGTCAAATAGCGACTCGTAACCTTGTATTCAACATTGCACCACACCGACTGAGTCGCTGTCAACTACCGAACAACGGCCAAGCACAGCGACTACTAGCGGGCGCTGTGAAAATACCGCTACAGTCGCTGAACTGTCGCTACATGTCGCCATTAATAAATCAGCCTCCCAGTCTCTCTCTCAACCCCTAGTACCCAGCCCCACTGTACCCACAAACCAAGGTACGCCAGCCCCCCAATGCTATAGCCCCGGCATCATGGGGTTGGGGGGGCAGCAGGCATGTCTGGGGCCGGCCAGGGGCTGGTAAAATCCAGGGCTGATTTTAGGCCCCAGTCTGGCACTGGAACCACTATATATATATATATAGTCACAAGCCACCACGTGGAGAGACCCAGGTATAGGGGGCTAAAGAGACCAAAACCCTCTACTCAAAGGGTAAAGGAAAAAAGGCTCTTTCCTAGACTGGAAAGTATTTACACAGCCCACAACACAGACAATAATAGATTTACCCATAAGTCCTTGCTGCCTTATCATTGCCGTTACCTGATTAACCCTTCAAGTGCCCTCAGTGTCATAGTACCCTCTATACAAGGTTTGTGTACACTGATCAGGGCCGGCACCCGCATATCCAGGCGGGGGCCCCTGGCATCTTTAGGGCCCCCTCAGAGCTGTGGGATAATTCTTTTATCACTCCATTCCATTTCTTTATGTTGTTGTCATTGTTCGATCTCTTGCTCATGATTCTATCTGGCTCTATTTAATCAATATTTTTCATTCCCTTTTTTTGACTCTTTCATTCCTCTATCTCATTCTTGGAGGCCGATTCATTAATAGCGCCAGGTAGCGACAGTTGAGCGACTGTAGCGGCATTTTCAGAGCGCCCGCTAGTAGTCGCTGTGCTTGGCCGTTGTTCTGTAGTTGATAGCGACTCAGTCGGTTTGCCGTAATGTTGAATATTGGGTTAGGAGTCGCTGTTTGACAGGTTCCGCGCTGTATGGGAGCGCATGACATCAAATGGCCATAGCGACCGGCTCCCACCATATTCATTAACAAATCACGCTCAAAAAATTCTCGCGCTGTGAAATGCATGTTTAAACCCCAGAGCGCTGGCGGCGATGGGTTAAAAGTAGTTTTTTTAACCCCCAAACCACCATATTTTTGGTAAAAAACAAGTTTTTCAAAACATTTAGTAATATGAATACATTAATATCAGACCTGTAATATCAATTCTGTACAAATTTTTTTTTTTTTTTAACCTTAAAAAAAATATCTAACATTGCAGAAGTGGTCACAGAATTTTTCACATTTAAAAAAAAAAAAAAAAAAAAAAAACATTAATAACAATTAATTATTAAAATTTAAAGATTGTTCCATTGAAATGCATTGGAGAGCGCCAGGTAGCGAGAGGTCATACCTGTCGCTGTTCAAGGTTGGACGCTGGCGCTGTGGGGTGAGGCTGGAATAATGATGAATGATTCGCTATCTGGCGCTCTGTCAGTCGCTAAGCAGGATCGGCTTGATAAATGTGTGATTGCGGTGGGGAGCCGGCGTTCTCGTGGCGGTGCCCGTCATTACCGTTCGCTCACCATTCGCTACCTGGCGCTATCCCTTGTTAAATAAGGGCCTTATTCTTGTGTCTTCCTTCTGTTAACATCTTCCATTATCTTGTTTTCCTATCATTCTCTTTTTCTCTTCTCACTGCAATCTATATTTTATTCCTTTTTGTTGCTATCATTCTTCTCTTGCTCATTGTTCTTTCTCTTTATGCCTGTTCCATTCCTTCTATTTCTGTGTTATTCCTTTATGTATCTGTTTCATTTTTGTGTCCCTTGCTCATTCTCTTTTCTCTATTTTATTTTATTCACCTATTCCATTAGGTCTATTCCATCTTCATCCTTCTCTCAATCTCGTCTCACTCTATTCAGTATTTAATTCCTTTATGTTGCTGTCATTCTTCTATCTCTTGATCATTGATATTTACAGGCAGATTCATTACTAGCGCCAGGTACCGGCAGGTGAGGAGCTCAGCTCAGTCGCTGTGATCGACTATGGGTCGCTGTTACCTAGCTCCTCAGTCGCTGGCCGGCATTGATGAATTTGATGTGTGAGTCGCTATTACACCAGTACAGCACTATATGGGAGCGAACGGTAGCGACTGGTCAGTGTGATCGACTCAAACCATATTCATAAAAAAAAACAGCATCACACAGCACCGGAGCTCAAAATTGTGTCGCTGTAGCCCAGAGCGCCAGACGCTGTGTGATTAAAGTCTGTTTTTGAACACATATCCACATGTCCACTAGTAACAAAGCGAAAACATATTACATTGTGACACTTTAATACCAGACCTGTAATGACAATTCTGCATAAAAATTTAAAAAATCGAAAAAAATTAAAAATGACATTTAATAGGCCAGGAGAGGTCACACGATGATTTGATAAAAAAAAAAAAAAATTAAAAGAAAACCCTGTTTAAAGAGAAGAAAAGGAACGTCCATTGAAATGTATGGGAGAGTGACAGGTAGCGACAGATAATACCTGGCACTCTGGAAGGTAGAGCGCCGGCGCTATACACTGAGCTGCCAGTAATGATGAATCGGTCGCTACATGGTGCTGTTAGAGTCGCTCATTGGAATCGCTTTGATAAATGTGGTATTGCGTACAGCGCCCCACGTTCACCGTTCGCTACGAGGCGCTACCTGTCGCTATCCCTTGATGAATAAATAGTCTACCTGTCCCTGACTTTTATCTGTTTTACTTTTCTATTGCTCATTTTTGGATCTCTCTATTCCATCGCCTTTTATTACTATCACCCTCCTCTCTATCAATATCCCTGCTCTCACCTCTCTATTTAGTCTACCTGTTTCATTCTATTTTTTTATCTCTTTCATTCTTTTATCTTTTTCTCATTCTCATGTATCCATTTTATCTACTACCCCCTCAACTGTTTTGTATTTCTATTATATCTCACTCTCCCTTTTCTAACTTCCATATTTTATTACATTATCTTTTTGTCATTCTATCGCTCTCATTGCTTTGTCTCTCTTATTTTCATTCTTCTGTCTCTTGCTCATTCTTGTGTCTAAATTCCATCTACGTTACTTCTTGATTGCCTCTCTATCATTGCTCTTTATCGTCTTCCTCTCACTCTTTCATTGCTTGTCTCTTTAGTTCCTTTATTTTTCTGTCATTTCTCTATCTACCATCCTCATTTGTTAATCTCCCTTTTTCATTATGTTTTTTTCTCTTTCATTCATCTTTTGCTCATTCTTGTAACTCTCTATTCGATCTACCTCCTCCTTTGGCCTCTATCAATCATCTGTCTCTTCCTTTTTTATTACTTTACCCCTCTGACTTTCATTGGTTTCATTTTATATTTGTCTCTTTCTTGTTCATTTTTGTGTTTCCATTCTATCTACCTCTTCCTTCGGCGTGTCGGTCATTCTCTCTTTTCTTTTCTCCCTCTATTGCATATTTCAATCCTTTTTGTTGCTTTCATTCTTCTGTATCTTTTTCTATTTAATCTATCTATTTCATTCCTTTTGTTTCTCTTTCATTCCTCTATCTACTGCTAATTCTTGTCGGGGAGGCCGATTCATTAATAGCGCCAGGTAGCGACAGATGAGCGACTGTAGCGTGATTTTTTCAGCGCCAGCCAGTATTCGCTGTGCTTGGCCGGCATTAGCTTGATGACAGCAACTCAGTCGGTGTGCAGTAATGTTGAATACGGGCTGGGGTGTCGCTGTTTCACAGGTCCAGCGTTGTATGTGAGCGCCTGACAACGAATGGCCAGAGCGAACGGCTAGCTTCATATTCATCAACAAATCATGCTCCGAATGTGCTGTCGCTGTCCATTCCTTGTTTAAACCCCAGAGCGCTGGCGGCGATCTGTATTAACTAGTTTTTAACCCCTAAACAACCATATTTTTTGAATGTAACATTATACATGTTTTTAGAATCATTTTGTAATATGAATACATTAATCTCAGACCTGTTAGATCAATTCTGCACATATTTTTTTTTTTTTTTTGACTTAAAAATAAATCCTAACATTGCAGAAGTGGTCTCCGATTTTTTGACATTAAAAAAATTAAAAAAAAAATTATTACCAATTAATCATGAATAATTATAGATTGCTCCATTGAAATGCATTGGACATCGCCAGGGAGCGACAGCTCATACCTGGCGCTGTGAGGGAATTTGCAGCGGCGCTGTTCGGTCCAGGCGGCTTCATGATGAATGCCGCGCTAGCCGTCGCTCTCGCCGGCGCTAGCCTCATTTTGCTTCATAAATGCGTCATTGTGACCGCCGCCGGGCGTACTTGAGTCGGTAGTCGCCGTTAGCTGCCGCTACCTGGCGCTCGTCGGACACTACCTGGCGCTATCGCTTGATGAATAAGGGCCTTTGTTCCATCCACCTCTTCTATTGCCTTGTATGTCTATGATTTCTCGTTCTCTCACTCTCCTATTCTCTCTGTGTAATCTATCTGTTTTTTTAACTCTTTCATTCTTACAACTTTTGCTCATGTCTATATTCTACCTGCTGCTTCCATTGTCTTGTATATCTATCATTCTCCTAAACACTGACAATGTGAGTGGGAAGCCTGAAATCCAAGATTAAGGTAATACCATTTATTGACTAACTCATTTAGATTGAAAATGCAAGCTTTCCAAGCTGTTCAAGCTTCTTCTTCAGGCATAATCCATTATGCCTGAAGAAGAAGCTTGGACAGCTTCGAAAGCTTGCATTTTCAATCTAAATGAAAATTACCTTAACCTTGGATTTCCTGCTTACATCGATGGCTAACACGGTACAACAACTTACTACTACTCGGCGTGGGAAGCCTGGAATCCACCGGTAGAGCTGACTCGTGCACTTGGGATGCCACAAATAAGCTTTAGATAGTTCAATTTAGTTATGAAGGTACCTCATAGGGGCCCCCCGGGGACCAGGGACGCATCGGGTTTTTTCCTGGTGGCCCAGTCCGAGCGTGGAAATTGGAAATAGGTAAAGAAATATCTAAGCTGGCAATCAATCCACCCTGAGGAAGCTTTAGCGGGCGAAACTCGTTTGAGGAATCTGACACAGTGTATTGCCATCAGCCGCATCTCTTGATAAAGGCTGTTTATTTGTTTATTATTTGGTGCTCTGGGAGGCCGATTCATTAATAGCGACATGTAGCGACAGTTGAGCGACTGTAGCGGTATTTTCACAGCGCCCGCTAGTAGTCGCTGTGCTTGGCTGTTGTTCGGTTGTTGACAGCGACTCAGTCGGTGTGGCGTAATGTTGAATACAAGGTTCCGAGTCGCTATTTGACAGGTTCCACGCTGTATGGGAGCGCATGATAGCGACTGGTCAGAGCGACCGGCTCCCATCATATTCATCAAAAAATCACGCTCAAAAAATTCTGGCGCTGTGAAATGCATGTTTAAACCCCAGAGCGCTGGCGGCGATGTGTTAAAAGTAGTTTTTCAACCCCCAAACCACCATATTTTTGGAAACCAAAAAAAAAAAAAAAATTTTTAAGAATTTAGTATTATGAATACATTAATATCAGACCTGTAATATCAATTCTGTACAATTTTTTTTTACCTTAAAAAAATTATCTAAAATGGCAGAAGTGGTCACAGAATTTTTCACATTTAAAAAAAAAAAAAACATTAATAACAATTAATTATGAATATTTAAAGATTGTTCCATTGAAATGCATTGGAGAGCGCCAGGTAGCGAGAGGTCATACCTGTCGCTGTTCAAGGTCGGACGCTGGCGCTGTGGGCTGAGGCTGGAATAATGATGAATGAGTGGCTATATGGCGCTATCTCAGTCGCTAAGCAGGATCGGCTTGATAAATGTGTGATTGTGGTGGGGAGCCGGCGTTCTCGTGGCGGGGCCCGTCATTACCGGCCGCTCACCAGTCGCTACCTGGCGCTATTCCTTCATAAATAAGGGCCTATATCTCATACCTATATCTGGCCTGAATCGTCAGCTTTATGTTTATTATATACTGCACTTTAGCACTATAAATGTTTCAGCTGTTTTTCTGTTTTTAAACGGTATATCAAATTGAGTCCTTTGCACATTCAGCACTTATATGTTGAGAGGCCGATTCATTAATAGCGCCAGGTAGCGACAGATGAGCGACTGTAGCGTGATTTTTTCAGCGCCAGCCAGTATTCGCTGTGCTTGGCCGGCATTAGCTTGATGACAGCGACTCAGTCGGTGTGCGGTAATGTTGAATACGGGCTGGGGGGTCGCTGTTTCACAGGTCCAGCGTTGTATGTGAGCGCCTGACAACGAATGGCCAGAGCGAACGGCTAGCTTCATATTCATCAACAAATCACGCTCCGAATGTGCTGTCGCTGTCCATTCCTTTTTTAAACCCCAGAGCGCTGGCGGCGATGTGTATTAACTAGTTTTTAACCCTTAAACAACCATATTCTTTGAATGTAACATTATACATGTTTTTAGAATCATTTTGTAATATGAATATATTAATATCAGACCTGTAAGATCAATTCTGCACATATTTTTTTTATTTTTTTTTTTTACTTAAAAATAAATCCTAACATTGCAGAAGTGGTCTCCGATTTTTTGACATTAAAAAAAAAAAAAAAAAATTAATACCAATTAATTATGAATAATTATAGATTGCTCCATTGAAATGCATTGGACATCGCCAGGGAGCGACAGCTCATACCTGGCGCTGTGAGGGAATTTGCAGCGGCGCTGTTCGGTCCAGGCGGCTTCATGATGAATGCCGCGCTAGCCGTCGCTCTCGCCGACGCTAGCCTCATTTTGCTTGATAAATGCGTCATTGTGACCGCCGCCGGGCGTACTTGAGTCGGTAGTCGCCGTTAGCTGCCGCTACCTGGCGCTCGTCAGACACTACCTGGCGCTATCGCTTGATGAATAAGGGCCTGAGTCATTTATGCTTGTTTGGCACAATTAGCACATATGCATTATGCACTTTAGCACTTTATATAATCTTTAATCTAGGTATTTTTTTTAGTTTAGAGGTACCTATGTCTTATGTCTAGTATTACTTTCACTTCTTGTGTATATTAGTTATTCAACACTTTATTCCGGCTTGTTTAAATATATCAAATTATACGCCATAACACCCATTGATGATAGTAGTCACCTTTTTCATGGTGGACCCCCTGTTTTGTGTGTATGTTTTTTTAATTTTGTATTGTGTTGTGATGTGTTGCTCTTCTTTATTTATTTAGAATCTATTCAATAATAAAAATATTGCAATTTTTTTTTTTTTTTTTTATTCTTTATTTAGTTTTCAAATGCGGTACAGTAAGTATCAGAAATACAGGTTGTACAGAGTATATATAGAGATAACATAAAGACAACAGTGGCACAGATCCATCATATACAAATTCAAATCTATCCCCCCCCCCCATTCTTATGGTTACTGAGCTTTTCCAAAGGTTTGGTTTGGATTCTGCGGGGAACTTAGTGAAGTCCCTCCGCCATCACCCGCCTCCCCTGAGGTTCTGACTTCCATTCGCTTTTTTGCTGGGGGAGAGATGGTTCGGGTTTCTGTGTACCAGTTTGCTACTTGTGTAGGTAGTGATTACTTCATCTTTCGAATTAGATCTATTAAGCTCCAACCCTAGTGTCTCGGTGGTTTGGGGGCTAATCAGAGATGTACCACGTCCAGGACCAGGCCAATTGAAAGAGATAGAAGCATAAAGAAACAGAGGAGGAAGAGAGGGGAACAGATAAGGGGAAGTAGTGGAGGGGGGGGACCAAGGGCCTTCGCACCCCGGCACGCAGGAGAAATACAACAGGGTTGATAGGGTCGTGGGACCTACCGCCATCCACTCCGGGTTCTGCATCTGGCCTCATGGGGCCTAGGAGGCCAAGTGGGAGACGGAGGCGGAGCGGACCCCCGGTGCCCGGAACATACACCACAATGTCCAAATCAGCCGGGTCTTTTCCTCAGTGTCCTGAGCTGCAGCCATCAACTCCTCCAAATATTGCAATTTTATTAGAGTGCGGCCTTTTCTATGGGGATATTTTCTTTGGGATCAGTCTAGGATCTCCTCACCATATAGCTATATTTTATCCCCACAGCCTAGCACCTTTATTCGGTTAAGGACCAGGCAGTGCACATCCACTCCAGTTGCACGTGAACGTTTATCGGCTGAAACGTCGAGTTTTCTTGTGTGTCAAGAGGGTTGAACGGCGGTAAATTAGTTCCCAGGCCCTGAATAATAATAATAATTTTGTAT
Organism: Gastrophryne carolinensis; assembly: GCA_027917425.1. Lineage (NCBI taxonomy): Eukaryota > Metazoa > Chordata > Amphibia > Anura > Microhylidae > Gastrophryne > Gastrophryne carolinensis. The sequence continues at coordinate 33,857,627 of CM051234.1, forward strand.
AAATAATAGTGATTGAGCTGCTCCCACCCCCCTTTATTCATTTGAATTGCCATGAGCACAAGCAGGGAGGAATTCAGTCAATATGGATTTCTCCCTGTGAAGTGTTCTAAAGGGAGGCTGGCAGCTTCCCAGGTGAGTAGCTCTCAGATATTTGTCTGCATTGCATGTCCCAACTTTGGGGACTCAGAATTAAGAGTAGGGACCACACTAAACACAGAGTGCCTTGCCGGGGCAGTGTGGCTTCCACATGTATCTGCAGATATATGCAACCAAATCTCTGTCTTTCCACATAGCTAGACATGTTTGTTGCTTGATATTTAGTTGATGAGAGGGTTAAACTGGGCGGTAAATTAGTTCCCAGGCCCTGAATAATAATAATAATAATTTTGTATAAATAATAGTGATTGAGCTGCTCCCACCCCCCCATTATTTCTTGTGTGTCCACCTGGTATCACAGCTTGTTGCTCACCATTGTAAGTGTCTTGCTGCTTTGTATTGGATGATCATGGGCTCATTGCTTAGAACAACTTGTCTCACTGTACCTCTTGCATGAACCTTATCTTGTGATTTAGCCTGTATGCTTATTTATTTCTTGAGCAATAATTCCCATCATATGCTGGATACTAGGGATGAGCGAATCGATCCGGACGAACCCGGATTCGATCCGAATTTCAGGAAAAATTCGATTCGGATCGAATCCGAATTTCCCCGCGATTCGATCACTCGAAGTTTTCCTTTAACATCCATTCATTTACATTTACAGGCATTCTAAGATGGCGGACGGGACATGTCTGGACATGTATCCCGCGCCAGTGCAAGCTGGGGCAGTCACATGCAGCCTATCAGCAGCCAGCAAGCCCGGTGACGTCACAGCGGTATTTAACGGCGGCCATCTTGCTTTTCCTCATTTCTCTATTGCATTCGTGAGAGACAGGACGCTGTGTAGCTGAGGCAGTTAGACAGGCAGGGACAGACAGGGACAGACAGGGACAGGCTGGAGACAGGCAGGAGACAGACAGGAGACAGACAGAAAGCCAGGGAAAGGTAGGAAAAACGGAGGCTGTCACAGGGAGATTTTTTTTTTTTTTCATCCAGCCTGAGTGTTACTAGCTGGCTGACAGGCTTTGTTAGCGTTTTCAGGCTGCTTATAGTAACTAACTGTGCATATATACTGAACTGATCTTAAGTCTGCTGTGAGGCATCCCATTCTGTGACTAAAGCAGCCTCTGTTTAAGACCATATAAGCATTTGCTCTTATCATATTTGAAATTAGGCCTGATAAAGACACTTTTGCTGGGCATAGCACTACTGGACCCTGCCAGGTCCACTTCTGTTGGGGCATCCCATTCTGTGACTAAAGCAGCCTCTGTTTAAGACCATATAACCATTTGCTCTTATCATATTTGAAATTAGGCCTGATAAAGACACTTTTGCTGGGCATAGCACTACTGGACCCTGCCAGGTCCACTTCTGTTGGGGCATCCCATTCTGTGACTACAGCAGCCTCTGTTTAAGACCGTATAACCATTTTCACTTATCATATTTGAAATTAGGCCTGATAAAGACACTTTTGCTGGGCAAAGCACTACTGGACCCTGCCAGGTCCATTCCTGTTGGGGCATCCCATTCTGTGACTAAAGCAGCCTCTGTTTAAGACCATATAAGCATTTGCTCTTATCATATTTGAAATTAGGCCTGATAAAGACACTTTTGCTGGGCATAGCACTACTGGACCCTGCCAGGTCCACTTCTGTTGGGGCATCCCATTCTGTGACTAAAGCAGCCTCTGTTTAAGACCATATAACCATTTGCTCTTATCATATTTGAAATTAGGCCTGATAAAGACACTTTTGCTGGGCATAGCACTACTGGACCCTGCCAGGTCCACTTCTGTTGGGGCATCCCATTCTGTGACTAAAGCAGCCTCTGTTTAAGACCATATAAGCATTTGCTCTTATCATATTTGAAATTAGGCCTGATAAAGACACTTTTGCTGGGCAAAGCACTACTGGACCCTGCCAGGTCCATTCCTGTTGGGGCATCCCATTCTGTGACTAAAGCAGCCTCTGTTTAAGACCATATAAGCATTTGCTCTTATCATATTTGAAATTAGGCCTGATAAAGACACTTTTGCTGGGCATAGCACTACTGGACCCTGCCAGGTCCACTTCTGTTGGGGCATCCCATTCTGTGACTAAAGCAGCCTCTGTTTAAGACCATATAACCATTTGCTCTTATCATATTTGAAATTAGGCCTGATAAAGACACTTTTGCTGGGCATAGCACTACTGGACCCTGCCAGGTCCACTTCTGTTGGGGCATCCCATTCTGTGACTACAGCAGCCTCTGTTTAAGACCATATAACCATTTGCTCTTATCATATTTGAAATTAGGCCTGATAAAGACACTTTTGCTGGGCAAAGCACTACTGGACCCTGCCAGGTCCATTCCTGTTGGGGCATCCCATTCTGTGACTAAAGCAGCCTCTGTTTAAGACCATATAAGCATTTGCTCTTATCATATTTGAAATTAGGCCTGATAAAGACACTTTTGCTGGGCATAGCACTACTGGACCCTGCCAGGTCCACTTCTGTTGGGGCATCCCATTCTGTGACTAAAGCAGCCTCTGTTTAAGACCATATAACCATTTGCTCTTATCATATTTGAAATTAGGCCTGATAAAGACACTTTTGCTGGGCATAGCACTACTGGACCCTGCCAGGTCCACTTCTGTTGGGGCATCCCATTCTGTGACTAAAGCAGCCTCTGTTTAAGACCATATAAGCATTTGCTCTTATCATATTTGAAATTAGGCCTGATAAAGACACTTTTGCTGGGCAAAGCACTACTGGACCCTGCCAGGTCCATTCCTGTTGGGGCATCCCATTCTGTGACTAAAGCAGCCTCTGTTTAAGACCATATAAGCATTTGCTCTTATCATATTTGAAATTAGGCCTGATAAAGACACTTTTGCTGGGCATAGCACTACTGGACCCTGCCAGGTCCACTTCTGTTGGGGCATCCCATTCTGTGACTACAGCAGCCTCTGTTTAAGACCGTATAACCATTTTCACTTATCATATTTGAAATTAGGCCTGATAAAGACACTTTTGCTGGGCAAAGCACTACTGGACCCTGCCAGGTCCATTCCTGTTGGGGCATCCCATTCTGTGACTAAAGCAGCCTCTGTTTAAGACCATATAACCATTTGCTCTTATCATATTTGAAATTAGGCCTGATAAAGACACTTTTGCTGGGCATAGCACTACTGGACCCTGCCAGGTCCACTTCTGTTGGGGCATCCCATTCTGTGACTAAAGCAGCCTCTGTTTAAGACCATATAAGCATTTGCTCTTATCATATTTGAAATTAGGCCTGATAAAGACACTTTTGCTGGGCAAAGCACTACTGGACCCTGCCAGGTCCATTCCTGTTGGGGCATCCCATTCTGTGACTAAAGCAGCCTCTGTTTAAGACCATATAAGCATTTGCTCTTATCATATTTGAAATTAGGCCTGATAAAGACACTTTTGCTGGGCAAAGCACTACTGGACCCTGCCAGGTCCATTCCTGTTGGGGCATCCCATTCTGTGACTAAAGCAGCCTCTGTTTAAGACCATATAAGCATTTGCTCTTATCATATTTGAAATTAGGCCTGATAAAGACACTTTTGCTGGGCATAGCACTACTGGACCCTGCCAGGTCCACTTCTGTTGGGGCATCCCATTCTGTGACTACAGCAGCCTCTGTTTAAGACCGTATAACCATTTTCACTTATCATATTTGAAATTAGGCCTGATAAAGACACTTTTGCTGGGCAAAGCACTACTGGACCCTGCCAGGTCCATTCCTGTTGGGGCATCCCATTCTGTGACTAAAGCAGCCTCTGTTTAAGACCATATAAGCATTTGCTCTTATCATATTTGAAATTAGGCCTGATAAAGACACTTTTGCTGGGCATAGCACTACTGGACCCTGCCAGGTCCACTTCTGTTGGGGCATCCCATTCTGTGACTAAAGCAGCCTCTGTTTAAGACCATATAACCATTTGCTCTTATCATATTTGAAATTAGGCCTGATAAAGACACTTTTGCTGGGCATAGCACTACTGGACCCTGCCAGGTCCACTTCTGTTGGGGCATCCCATTCTGTGACTAAAGCAGCCTCTGTTTAAGACCATATAAGCATTTGCTCTTATCATATTTGAAATTAGGCCTGATAAAGACACTTTTGCTGGGCAAAGCACTACTGGACCCTGCCAGGTCCATTCCTGTTGGGGCATCCCATTCTGTGACTAAAGCAGCCTCTGTTTAAGACCATATAAGCATTTGCTCTTATCATATTTGAAATTAGGCCTGATAAAGACACTTTTGCTGGGCATAGCACTACTGGACCCTGCCAGGTCCACTTCTGTTGGGGCATCCCATTCTGTGACTAAAGCAGCCTCTGTTTAAGACCATATAACCATTTGCTCTTATCATATTTGAAATTAGGCCTGATAAAGACACTTTTGCTGGGCATAGCACTACTGGACCCTGCCAGGTCCACTTCTGTTGGGGCATCCCATTCTGTGACTAAAGCAGCCTCTGTTTAAGACCATATAACCATTTGCTCTTATCATATTTGAAATTAGGCCTGATAAAGACACTTTTGCTGGGCAAAGCACTACTGGACCCTGCCAGGTCCATTCCTGTTGGGGCATCCCATTCTGTGACTAAAGCAGCCTCTGTTTAAGACCATATAAGCATTTGCTCTTATCATATTTGAAATTAGGCCTGATAAAGACACTTTTGCTGGGCATAGCACTACTGGACCCTGCCAGGTCCACTTCTGTTGGGGCATCCCATTCTGTGACTACAGCAGCCTCTGTTTAAGACCGTATAACCATTTTCACTTATCATATTTGAAATTAGGCCTGATAAAGACACTTTTGCTGGGCAAAGCACTACTGGACCCTGCCAGGTCCATTCCTGTTGGGGCATCCCATTCTGTGACTAAAGCAGCCTCTGTTTAAGACCATATAACCATTTGCTCTTATCATATTTGAAATTAGGCCTGATAAAGACACTTTTGCTGGGCAAAGCACTACTGGACCCTGCCAGGTCCACTTCTGTTGGGGCATCCCATTCTGTGACTAAAGCAGCCTCTGTTTAAGACCATATAACCATTTGCTCTTATCATATTTGAAATTAGGCCTGATAAAGACACTTTTGCTGGGCAAAGCACTACTGGACCCTGCCAGGTCCATTCCTGTTGGGGCATCCCATTCTGTGACTAAAGCAGCCTCTGTTTAAGACCATATAAGCATTTGCTCTTATCATATTTGAAATTAGGCCTGATAAAGACACTTTTGCTGGGCATAGCACTACTGGACCCTGCCAGGTCCACTTCTGTTGGGGCATCCCATTCTGTGACTACAGCAGCCTCTGTTTAAGACCGTATAACCATTTTCACTTATCATATTTGAAATTAGGCCTGATAAAGACACTTTTGCTGGGCAAAGCACTACTGGACCCTGCCAGGTCCATTCCTGTTGGGGCATCCCATTCTGTGACTAAAGCAGCCTCTGTTTAAGACCATATAACCATTTGCTCTTATCATATTTGAAATTAGGCCTGATAAAGACACTTTTGCTGGGCAAAGCACTACTGGACCCTGCCAGGTCCATTCCTGTTGGGGCATCCCATTCTGTGACTAAAGCAGCCTCTGTTTAAGACCATATAAGCATTTGCTCTTATCATATTTGAAATTAGGCCTGATAAAGACACTTTTGCTGGGCATAGCACTACTGGACCCTGCCAGGTCCACTTCTGTTGGGGCATCCCATTCTGTGACTACAGCAGCCTCTGTTTAAGACCGTATAACCATTTTCACTTATCATATTTGAAATTAGGCCTGATAAAGACACTTTTGCTGGGCAAAGCACTACTGGACCCTGCCAGGTCCATTCCTGTTGGGGCATCCCATTCTGTGACTAAAGCAGCCTCTGTTTAAGACCATATAACCATTTGCTCTTATCATATTTGAAATTAGGCCTGATAAAGACACTTTTGCTGGGCATAGCACTACTGGACCCTGCCAGGTCCACTTCTGTTGGGGCATCCCATTCTGTGACTAAAGCAGCCTCTGTTTAAGACCATATAAGCATTTGCTCTTATCATATTTGAAATTAGGCCTGATAAAGACACTTTTGCTGGGCAAAGCACTACTGGACCCTGCCAGGTCCATTCCTGTTGGGGCATCCCATTCTGTGACTAAAGCAGCCTCTGTTTAAGACCATATAAGCATTTGCTCTTATCATATTTGAAATTAGGCCTGATAAAGACACTTTTGCTGGGCAAAGCACTACTGGACCCTGCCAGGTCCATTCCTGTTGGGGCATCCCATTCTGTGACTAAAGCAGCCTCTGTTTAAGACCATATAAGCATTTGCTCTTATCATATTTGAAATTAGGCCTGATAAAGACACTTTTGCTGGGCATAGCACTACTGGACCCTGCCAGGTCCACTTCTGTTGGGGCATCCCATTCTGTGACTAAAGCAGCCTCTGTTTAAGACCATATAACCATTTGCTCTTATCATATTTGAAATTAGGCCTGATAAAGACACTTTTGCTGGGCATAGCACTACTGGACCCTGCCAGGTCCACTTCTGTTGAGGCATCCCATTCTGTGACTAAAGCAGCCTCTGTTTAAGACCATATAAGCATTTGCTCTTATCATATTTGAAATTAGGCCTGATAAAGACACTTTTGCTGGGCAAAGCACTACTGGACCCTGCCAGGTCCATTCCTGTTGGGGCATCCCATTCTGTGACTAAAGCAGCCTCTGTTTAAGACCATATAAGCATTTGCTCTTATCATATTTGAAATTAGGCCTGATAAAGACACTTTTGCTGGGCATAGCACTACTGGACCCTGCCAGGTCCACTTCTGTTGGGGCATCCCATTCTGTGACTACAGCAGCCTCTGTTTAAGACCGTATAACCATTTTCACTTATCATATTTGAAATTAGGCCTGATAAAGACACTTTTGCTGGGCAAAGCACTACTGGACCCTGCCAGGTCCATTCCTGTTGGGGCATCCCATTCTGTGACTAAAGCAGCCTCTGTTTAAGACCATATAACCATTTGCTCTTATCATATTTGAAATTAGGCCTGATAAAGACACTTTTGCTGGGCATAGCACTACTGGACCCTGCCAGGTCCACTTCTGTTGGGGCATCCCATTCTGTGACTAAAGCAGCCTCTGTTTAAGACCATATAAGCATTTGCTCTTATCATATTTGAAATTAGGCCTGATAAAGACACTTTTGCTGGGCAAAGCACTACTGGACCCTGCCAGGTCCATTCCTGTTGGGGCATCCCATTCTGTGACTAAAGCAGCCTCTGTTTAAGACCATATAAGCATTTGCTCTTATCATATTTGAAATTAGGCCTGATAAAGACACTTTTGCTGGGCAAAGCACTACTGGACCCTGCCAGGTCCATTCCTGTTGGGGCATCCCATTCTGTGACTAAAGCAGCCTCTGTTTAAGACCATATAAGCATTTGCTCTTATCATATTTGAAATTAGGCCTGATAAAGACACTTTTGCTGGGCAAAGCACTACTGGACCCTGCCAGGTCCATTCCTGTTGGGGCATCCCATTCTGTGACTAAAGCAGCCTCTGTTTAAGACCATATAAGCATTTGCTCTTATCATATTTGAAATTAGGCCTGATAAAGACACTTTTGCTGGGCATAGCACTACTGGACCCTGCCAGGTCCACTTCTGTTGGGGCATCCCATTCTGTGACTACAGCAGCCTCTGTTTAAGACCGTATAACCATTTTCACTTATCATATTTGAAATTAGGCCTGATAAAGACACTTTTGCTGGGCAAAGCACTACTGGACCCTGCCAGGTCCATTCCTGTTGGGGCATCCCATTCTGTGACTAAAGCAGCCTCTGTTTAAGACCATATAAGCATTTGCTCTTATCATATTTGAAATTAGGCCTGATAAAGACACTTTTGCTGGGCATAGCACTACTGGACCCTGCCAGGTCCACTTCTGTTGGGGCATCCCATTCTGTGACTAAAGCAGCCTCTGTTTAAGACCATATAACCATTTGCTCTTATCATATTTGAAATTAGGCCTGATAAAGACACTTTTGCTGGGCAAAGCACTACTGGACCCTGCCAGGTCCATTCCTGTTGGGGCATCCCATTCTGTGACTAAAGCAGCCTCTGTTTAAGACCATATAAGCATTTGCTCTTATCATATTTGAAATTAGGCCTGATAAAGACACTTTTGCTGGGCATAGCACTACTGGACCCTGCCAGGTCCACTTCTGTTGGGGCATCCCATTCTGTGACTAAAGCAGCCTCTGTTTAAGACCATATAACCATTTGCTCTTATCATATTTGAAATTAGGCCTGATAAAGACACTTTTGCTGGGCATAGCACTACTGGACCCTGCCAGGTCCACTTCTGTTGGGGCATCCCATTCTGTGACTAAAGCAGCCTCTGTTTAAGACCATATAACCATTTGCTCTTATCATATTTGAAATTAGGCCTGATAAAGACACTTTTGCTGGGCAAAGCACTACTGGACCCTGCCAGGTCCATTCCTGTTGGGGCATCCCATTCTGTGACTAAAGCAGCCTCTGTTTAAGACCATATAAGCATTTGCTCTTATCATATTTGAAATTAGGCCTGATAAAGACACTTTTGCTGGGCATAGCACTACTGGACCCTGCCAGGTCCACTTCTGTTGGGGCATCCCATTCTGTGACTACAGCAGCCTCTGTTTAAGACCGTATAACCATTTTCACTTATCATATTTGAAATTAGGCCTGATAAAGACACTTTTGCTGGGCAAAGCACTACTGGACCCTGCCAGGTCCATTCCTGTTGGGGCATCCCATTCTGTGACTAAAGCAGCCTCTGTTTAAGACCATATAACCATTTGCTCTTATCATATTTGAAATTAGGCCTGATAAAGACACTTTTGCTGGGCAAAGCACTACTGGACCCTGCCAGGTCCACTTCTGTTGGGGCATCCCATTCTGTGACTAAAGCAGCCTCTGTTTAAGACCATATAACCATTTGCTCTTATCATATTTGAAATTAGGCCTGATAAAGACACTTTTGTTGGGCAAAGCACTACTGGACCCTGCCAGGTCCATTCCTGTTGGGGCATCCCATTCTGTGACTAAAGCAGCCTCTGTTTAAGACCATATAAGCATTTGCTCTTATCATATTTGAAATTAGGCCTGATAAAGACACTTTTGCTGGGCATAGCACTACTGGACCCTGCCAGGTCCACTTCTGTTGGGGCATCCCATTCTGTGACTACAGCAGCCTCTGTTTAAGACCGTATAACCATTTTCACTTATCATATTTGAAATTAGGCCTGATAAAGACACTTTTGCTGGGCAAAGCACTACTGGACCCTGCCAGGTCCATTCCTGTTGGGGCATCCCATTCTGTGACTAAAGCAGCCTCTGTTTAAGACCATATAACCATTTGCTCTTATCATATTTGAAATTAGGCCTGATAAAGACACTTTTGCTGGGCAAAGCACTACTGGACCCTGCCAGGTCCATTCCTGTTGGGGCATCCCATTCTGTGACTAAAGCAGCCTCTGTTTAAGACCATATAAGCATTTGCTCTTATCATATTTGAAATTAGGCCTGATAAAGACACTTTTGCTGGGCATAGCACTACTGGACCCTGCCAGGTCCACTTCTGTTGGGGCATCCCATTCTGTGACTACAGCAGCCTCTGTTTAAGACCGTATAACCATTTTCACTTATCATATTTGAAATTAGGCCTGATAAAGACACTTTTGCTGGGCAAAGCACTACTGGACCCTGCCAGGTCCATTCCTGTTGGGGCATCCCATTCTGTGACTAAAGCAGCCTCTGTTTAAGACCATATAACCATTTGCTCTTATCATATTTGAAATTAGGCCTGATAAAGACACTTTTGCTGGGCATAGCACTACTGGACCCTGCCAGGTCCACTTCTGTTGGGGCATCCCATTCTGTGACTAAAGCAGCCTCTGTTTAAGACCATATAAGCATTTGCTCTTATCATATTTGAAATTAGGCCTGATAAAGACACTTTTGCTGGGCAAAGCACTACTGGACCCTGCCAGGTCCATTCCTGTTGGGGCATCCCATTCTGTGACTAAAGCAGCCTCTGTTTAAGACCATATAAGCATTTGCTCTTATCATATTTGAAATTAGGCCTGATAAAGACACTTTTGCTGGGCAAAGCACTACTGGACCCTGCCAGGTCCATTCCTGTTGGGGCATCCCATTCTGTGACTAAAGCAGCCTCTGTTTAAGACCATATAAGTATTTGCTCTTATCATATTTGAAATTAGGCCTGATAAAGACACTTTTGCTGGGCATAGCACTACTGGACCCTGCCAGGTCCACTTCTGTTGGGGCATCCCATTCTGTGACTACAGCAGCCTCTGTTTAAGACCGTATAACCATTTTCACTTATCATATTTGAAATTAGGCCTGATAAAGACACTTTTGCTGGGCAAAGCACTACTGGACCCTGCCAGGTCCATTCCTGTTGGGGCATCCCATTCTGTGACTAAAGCAGCCTCTGTTTAAGACCATATAACCATTTGCTCTTATCATATTTGAAATTAGGCCTGATAAAGACACTTTTGCTGGGCATAGCACTACTGGACCCTGCCAGGTCCACTTCTGTTGGGGCATCCCATTCTGTGACTAAAGCAGCCTCTGTTTAAGACCATATAAGCATTTGCTCTTATCATATTTGAAATTAGGCCTGATAAAGACACTTTTGCTGGGCAAAGCACTACTGGACCCTGCCAGGTCCATTCCTGTTGGGGCATCCCATTCTGTGACTAAAGCAGCCTCTGTTTAAGACCATATAAGCATTTGCTCTTATCATATTTGAAATTAGGCCTGATAAAGACACTTTTGCTGGGCATAGCACTACTGGACCCTGCCAGGTCCACTTCTGTTGGGGCATCCCATTCTGTGACTACAGCAGCCTCTGTTTAAGACCGTATAACCATTTTCACTTATCATATTTGAAATTAGGCCTGATAAAGACACTTTTGCTGGGCATAGCACTACTGGACCCTGCCAGGTCCACTTCTGTTGGGGCATCCCATTCTATGACTACAGCAGCCTCTGTTTAAGACCGTATAACCATTTTCACTTATCATATTTGAAATTAGGCCTGATAAAGACACTTTTGCTGGGCATAGCACTACTGGACCCTGCCAGGTCCACTTCTGTTGGGGCATCCCATTCTGTGACTAAAGCAGCCTCTGTTTAAGACCATATAACCATTTGCTCTTATCATATTTGAAATTAGGCCTGATAAAGACACTTTTGCTGGGCAAAGCACTACTGGACCCTGCCAGGTCCATTCCTGTTGGGGCATCCCATTCTGTGACTAAAGCAGCCTCTGTTTAAGACCGTATAAGCATTTGCTCTTATCATATTTGAAATTAGCCTGATAAAGACACTTTTGCTGGGCATAGTACTACTGGATCTTTTTTGGGGGGCATCCCATTCTGTGACTAAAGCAGCCTCTGTTTAAGACCGTATAAGCATTTGCTCTTATCATATTTGAAATTAGCCTGATAAAGACACTTTTGCTGGGCATAGTACTACTGGATCTTTTTTGGGGGCATCCCATTCTGTGACTAAAGCAGCCTCTGTTTAAGACCATATAAGCATTTGCTCTTATTATATTTATATTATAAGACACTTTTCCTGGGCATAGGCTTACTGCTGCCTGCCAGGTGCACTTCTGTTGAGGCATCCCATTCTGTAACATAGCATACCCCTCTTTATTTACACTAAGCAGCTCTCTTATTTACACTAAGCAGGCCTGTTGGAGGCTGAGTGTTACTGCTCACTTTTGGTGTGCATTATATTCTGTTTCATATAGACCCACCGCTGCCCGGGGGATCTTAAAATATCACCTACTCCCACGCCAGTTAGACTATGTCGGGCAGACAAGTGCCTGGAAGTGAAAAGAGGAGTGGCAGAGGCCAAGATTCTGCAGGCAGAGCTCGCATCAGACTGGGGGCCAGTAGCAGCAGGAGTCACGCTGAGAGACCTAATCTGCCAGTATCTGCTAGCGGTCGGGTCTCCACCAGTAACGCATCTGCCGTGGTAGATTGGTTGACGCGCTCATCAACAACATCATCACAACTTACGTCTGAGACCCCCAGTCTAGGGTCGGTAGGTTCCTCTGACACAACCCTGAGTTGGCATGCCCCGAGAGCAGTCCCTGTCCTCCCATTGCCTCTGTCCTACGCCGTTCCCTCCCCCAGCGACGTATCCTATGCTTTGGGTTCAGCTCCACTCTTTAGTGAGGAGGACCATCAGATAGAGGACAGTCAGCAGCTACTGCCCAGCCAAGAAATGGAGGTGGCTTCTCTAGCTAGGCAGACAGATAGGGATGTGGACAGTGTCGTGGGTGCTGCGAGCGTTCCAGCTCCTGCGCCAGACACTGTTGACGAATCCACGAACATCAGTGACGTACAGCCACAACTCGGTGATGATGATGATGACGATGAAGCCGATCGCACTTGGGAGCCGGGTGATGAAGGGGCTTCATCGTCATCATCAGGAGAAGAGGGGCGCAGGTTGCCCCGGAGTCAGCAGCTGAGGCAGCAAGGTGGTAGCAGTCAGCATGGGGGCACAATTCCAAAGGCTGGAGCCGGCCGGGGCCGGGGCCGGGGTAGAGCACCTGCTGTGCGGCAGTCTACCTTATCGGGAGGTAGTGGAGCAGGGGTTCCTGGAGTTGGCAACAGCAGCAGTGAATCAGTGAGGCCAGGGGGTGGGAAAAGTAGCTACTCGGCAGTGTGGCAGTTTTTCCTGAGGCATCCGCAGGAGGGTAACATGGCCACATGCAAGATATGTAGGCAAAAGGTGAAGCGTGGCCAGGGTCCAAATGTTGGCACCACGGCCCTGCGTCAACATATGATGCGTCACCATAAAACGACCTGGGAGAACCGAGGCTCCCAAGGGGTGGTCCAGTCTGCTTCCTCACCAAGTGAGCTCCCAATTTCTGCCAGCCAAGGCTCCAGCACCTCAGCCGAAGGCAGCTGTGCGTCATACCCATCCTCTGTCGCTCCTGCTCCTCCTCCTCCTCCTCCAAGTCATGCATCCCGCCAGCAATCCATCAGCGAAGCCATGTCCAAGAGACAGCAGTATGCGCCCACTCATCCTACGGCGCAGAAGCTGAATGTGCTCCTGTCCAAGTTGCTGGTGCTGCAGTCGCTCCCTTTTCAGGTGGTGGAATCTGCACCTTTCAGAGAACTGATGGCTTGTGCCGAGCCGAGGTGGAGAGTCCCAAGCCGTCATTTCTTTGCCAAGAAGGCAGTACCAGCGCTGCACACTTTTGTTGAACAGAAGGTGGGCCAGTCCTTTAGCCTGTCGGTGTGTAGCAAAATACATGGCAGCGCCGACATCTGGAGCTGTAACTACGGTCAGGGGCAGTACATGTCGTTTACGGCCCACTGGGTGAATGTGGTCCCTTTGCAGCAGCAACTTGGACAGGTCACGCCGCTTCGGCCTCCGCGCTCTCTGCCCATTGGGCCTGTGACACCGTGCGACTCGGCCTCCTCATCCTCCGCCATCTCCTCACCCTCCACTGTAGGCTCAAGTCTCAGTGCCCCTCCAGTCTACCATGTGTGCAGGGCACGGAGGTGTCACGCAGTGCTTCACATGGTTTGTCTTGGCGAACGGAGTCACACAGGGGAGGAACTGCTTAAATGTATTCATCAGGAAATCCAAACATGGCTTACTCCGAGAAAACTTAAAATGGGAATCATGGTTACCGACAATGGGAAGAACATTTTGTCTGCGCTGCGCCAAGGAAGCCTGACCCATGCCCCCTGCATGGCTCACGTCTTCAATCTGGTTGTCAAGCGGTTTCTGAAGTGTTCCCCCCATCTGCAGGACATCCTAACAACTTCACGGAAACTTTGCATGCACTTCAGCCACTCCTACACCGCCAAACACACCCTTCTTGAGCTACAGCGTCAGAATGGTATCCCCCAACATAGTCTGATTTGCGATGTTTCCACCCGTTGGAATTCCACCCTTCACATGTTGGACCGATTATATGAACAGAGAAAAGCCATCACGGATTTCCTGATGATCCAAGCAGATAGGGGGACTCCCCTGTGTAACTTCAATGTCAACCAGTGGCAGCTCATACGTGACACCTGCCGTTTGCTCAGGCCCTTTGAGGAAGCCACTTTATTTGTCAGTCGGCAGGATTACGGGATGAACGACGTGATTCCACTGCTTCATGTACTACAGCACATGTTGGAAACCATGGCTGGTCAGGGCACTGGAGACATGGCGTTTACATCTTACGGCCACATGAACCCCGTTGGAGCTGAACTGGAGGAGGAGGAGGAGGAAGAGGAGGAGGAGGAGTTGCCCAGCGAAACACAGTTTAGGCTTGGCGAAATGGCTGGTTTATCTAGTCAGCGGACAGGAGAGGAGGAGCAGGAGCAGCCAGAGGAGCTAGAGGTTTTTGAGGAAGGCGAGACAGAGGACCCGGGCACACCGTGGCAGTATGCAGTGGAGATGGAGACAGGTAGTCCATCCGAGTCACTTGCGCAAATGGCACGAAGCATGCTCACATGCTTGCGTAGTGACCCCAGAATTGTTTCCATCTGTCGGCGGGATGACTTCTGGCTGTCCACCTTATTGGACCCTCGCTTCCGGCACAAAATGGGGGCATTTTTTAAACCCACCGAGAGGGAGGACAAACTCAACTACTACAAAGACATTCTACGTAGGCAGTTGGCCGATGCCTATCTGCGCCATGGTCCATACTCTCGCAGGTCTGACTCGAGGGGACCTCTGCGCTCACCTTCCACTGCCATGGCCGCTGGGGGGGTTGGCAGCAGCAGCAGCAGAAGCTCCATCAGCAGCAGCAGCCTCAGTCTTCAGTCGCTAATGAGTAGCTTTCTACACCCGCATAGTGAGGCTACTCATGAGCAGCAGGAAGACCTGGAGCAGGACCTGAACCAGCAGGTCATGTCATACTTTGACATGACCATGCCAACACACCTTGAGGATCCGCTGGACTTCTGGGCAGCCAAACTTGATTTGTGGCCGCAACTAGCAGAGTTTGCCCTGGAAAAGCTGTCCTGCCCGGCAAGTAGCGTGCCATCTGAGCGGGTGTTTAGTGCGGCGGGGGCCATAGTTACGGCGAGGAGAACTCGTCTGTCAACTAAAAATGTGGAGAGACTCACCTTTGTCAAAATGAATCAGGGATGGATCAGCCAGGATTTCCACCCACCAATGCCTGATGCATGCGACTAGATTCAGCATGGTGCCACGTTTTACACTTTCCAAATGGTGCAAAACATATTTATGTCTTTAGGCCATTTTTTGGGCTCCTGCTGCTGCTACTGTCAACTCCTGCCAACTCCAGGGTGTGATTCATCCAATTTTTGGGCTCCTGAAGCCAACTCCAGTGTATATTTGGGCTCCTGCTGCTGCTGCTGTCAACTCCTGCCAACTCCAGGGTGTGATTCATCCAATTTTTGGGCTCCTGAAGCCAACTCCAGTGTATATTTGGGCTCCTGCTGCTGCTACTGTCAACTCCTGCCAACTCCAGGGTGTGATTCATCCAATTTTTGGGCTCCTGAAGCCAACTCCAGTGTATATTTGGGCTCCTGCTGCTGCTACTGTCAACTCCTGCCAACTCCAGGGTGTGATTCATCCAATTTTTGGGCTCCTGAAGCCAACTCCAGTGTATATTTGGGCTCCTGCTGCTGCTGCTGCCAACTTCTGCCAACTCCAGGGTGTGATTCATCCAATTTTTGGGCTCCTGAAGCCAACCCCAGGGTCTCTTTAAAGTAATGTTTGGGCTCCTGCTGCTGCTGCCAACTCCAGGGTGTGATTCATCCAATTTTTGGGCTCCTGAGGCCAACTCCAGTGTATATTTGGGCTCCTGCTGCTGCTGCTGTCAACTCCTGCCAACTCCAGGGTGTGATTCATCCAATTTTTGGGCTCCTGAAGCCAACTCCAGTGTATATTTGGGCTCCTGCTGCTGCTACTGTCAACTCCTGCCAACTCCAGGGTGTGATTCATCCAATTTTTGGGCTCCTGAAGCCAACTCCAGTGTATATTTGGGCTCCTGCTGCTGCTACTGTCAACTCCTGCCAACTCCAGGGTGTGATTCATCCAATTTTTGGGCTCCTGAAGCCAACTCCAGTGTATATTTGGGCTCCTGCTGCTGCTGCTGCCAACTTCTGCCAACTCCAGGTTGTGATTCATCCAATTTTTGGGCTCCTGAAGCCAACTCCAGTGTATATTTGGGCTCCTGCTGCTGCTACTGCCAACTTCTGCCAACTCCAGGGTGTGATTCATCCAATTTTTGGGCTCCTGAAGCCAACTCCAGTGTATATTTGGGCTCCTGCTGCTGCTACTGTCAACTCCTGCCAACTCCAGGGTGTGATTCATCCAATTTTTGGGCTCCTGAAGCCAACTCCAGTGTATATTTGGGCTCCTGCTGCTGCTACTGTCAACTCCTGCCAACTCCAGGGTGTGATTCATCCAATTTTTGGGCTCCTGAAGCCAACTCCAGTGTATATTTGGGCTCCTGCTGCTGCTGCTGCCAACTTCTGCCAACTCCAGGGTGTGATTCATCCAATTTTTGGGCTCCTGAAGCCAACTCCAGTGTATATTTGGGCTCCTGCTGCTGCTACTGTCAACTCCTGCCAACTCCAGGGTGTGATTCATCCAATTTTTGGGCTCCTGAAGCCAACTCCAGTGTATATTTGGGCTCCTGCTGCTGCTACTGTCAACTTCTGCCAACTCCAGGGTGTGATTCATCCAATTTTTGGGCTCCTGAAGCCAACCCCAGGGTCTCTTTAAAGTAATGTTTGGGCTCCTGCTGCTGCTGCCAACTCCAGGGTGTGATTCATCCAATTTTTGGGCTCCTGAGGCCAACTCCAGTGTATATTTGGGCTCCTGCTGCTGCTGCTGCCAACTTCTGCCAACTCCAGGGTGTGATTCATCCAATTTTTGGGCTCCTGAAGCCAACCCCAGGGTCTCTTTAAAGTAATGTTTGGGCTCCTGCTGCTGCTGCCAACTCCAGGGTGTGATTCATCCAATTTTTGGGCTCCTGAGGCCAACTCCAGTGTATATTTGGGCTCCTGCTGCTGCTGCTGCCAACTTCTGCCAACTCCAGGGTGTGATTCATCCAATTTTTGGGCTCCTGAAGCCAACTCCAGTGTATATTTGGGCTCCTGCTGCTGCTGCTGCCAACTTCTGCCAACTCCAGGGTGTGATTCATCCAATTTTTGGGCTCCTGAAGCCAACTCCAGTGTATATTTGGGCTCCTGCTGCTGCTACTGTCAACTCCTGCCAACTCCAGGGTGTGATTCATCCAATTTTTGGGCTCCTGAAGCCAACTCCAGTGTATATTTGGGCTCCTGCTGCTGCTGCTGCCAACTTCTGCCAACTCCAGGGTGTGATTCATCCAATTTTTGGGCTCCTGAGGCCAACTCCAGTGTATATTTGGGCTCCTGCTGCTGCTGCTGTCAACTCCTGCCAACTCCAGGGTGTGATTCATCCAATTTTTGGGCTCCTGAAGCCAACTCCAGTGTATATTTGGGCTCCTGCTGCTGCTACTGTCAACTCCTGCCAACTCCAGGGTGTGATTCATCCAATTTTTGGGCTCCTGAAGCCAACTCCAGTGTATATTTGGGCTCCTGCTGCTGCTACTGTCAACTCCTGCCAACTCCAGGGTGTGATTCATCCAATTTTTGGGCTCCTGAAGCCAACTCCAGTGTATATTTGGGCTCCTGCTGCTGCTACTGTCAACTCCTGCCAACTCCAGGGTGTGATTCATCCAATTTTTGGGCTCCTGAAGCCAACTCCAGTGTATATTTGGGCTCCTGCTGCTGCTGCTGCCAACTTCTGCCAACTCCAGGGTGTGATTCATCCAATTTTTGGGCTCCTGAGGCCAACTCCAGTGTATATTTGGGCTCCTGCTGCTGCTGCTGTCAACTCCTGCCAACTCCAGGGTGTGATTCATCCAATTTTTGGGCTCCTGAGGCCAACTCCAGTGTATATTTGGGCTCCTGCTGCTGCTGCTGCCAACTTCTGCCAACTCCAGGGTGTGATTCATCCAATTTTTGGGCTCCTGAAGCCAACTCCAGTGTATATTTGGGCTCCTGCTGCTGCTGCTGCCAACTTCTGCCAACTCCAGGGTGTGATTCATCCAATTTTTGGGCTCCTGAAGCCAACTCCAGTGTATATTTGGGCTCCTGCTGCTGCTACTGTCAACTCCTGCCAACTCCAGGGTGTGATTCATCCAATTTTTGGGCTCCTGAAGCCAACTCCAGTGTATATTTGGGCTCCTGCTGCTGCTGCTGCCAACTTCTGCCAACTCCAGGGTGTGATTCATCCAATTTTTGGGCTCCTGAGGCCAACTCCAGTGTATTTTTGGGCTCCTGCTGCTGCTGCTGTCAACTCCTGCCAACTCCAGGGTGTGATTCATCCAATTTTTGGGCTCCTGAAGCCAACTCCAGTGTATATTTGGGCTCCTGCTGCTGCTACTGTCAACTCCTGCCAACTCCAGGGTGTGATTCATCCAATTTTTGGGCTCCTGAAGCCAACTCCAGTGTATATTTGGGCTCCTGCTGCTGCTACTGTCAACTCCTGCCAACTCCAGGGTGTGATTCATCCAATTTTTGGGCTCCTGAAGCCAACTCCAGTGTATATTTGGGCTCCTGCTGCTGCTACTGTCAACTCCTGCCAACTCCAGGGTGTGATTCATCCAATTTTTGGGCTCCTGAAGCCAACTCCAGTGTATATTTGGGCTCCTGCTGCTGCTGCTGCCAACTTCTGCCAACTCCAGGGTGTGATTCATCCAATTTTTGGGCTCCTGAGGCCAACTCCAGTGTATATTTGGGCTCCTGCTGCTGCTGCTGTCAACTCCTGCCAACTCCAGGGTGTGATTCATCCAATTTTTGGGCTCCTGAAGCCAACTCCAGTGTATATTTGGGCTCCTGCTGCTGCTACTGTCAACTCCTGCCAACTCCAGGGTGTGATTCATCCAATTTTTGGGCTCCTGAAGCCAACTCCAGTGTATATTTGGGCTCCTGCTGCTGCTACTGTCAACTCCTGCCAACTCCAGGGTGTGATTCATCCAATTTTTGGGCTCCTGAAGCCAACTCCAGTGTATATTTGGGCTCCTGCTGCTGCTGCTGCCAACTTCTGCCAACTCCAGGGTGTGATTCATCCAATTTTTGGGCTCCTGAGGCCAACTCCAGTGTATATTTGGGCTCCTGCTGCTGCTGCTGTCAACTCCTGCCAACTCCAGGGTGTGATTCATCCAATTTTTGGGCTCCTGAAGCCAACTCCAGTGTATATTTGGGCTCCTGCTGCTGCTACTGTCAACTCCTGCCAACTCCAGGGTGTGATTCATCCAACTTTTGGGCTCCTGAAGCCAACTCCAGTGTATATTTGGGCTCCTGCTGCTGCTACTGTCAACTCCTGCCAACTCCAGGGTGTGATTCATCCAATTTTTGGGCTCCTGAAGCCAACTCCAGTGTATATTTGGGCTCCTGCTGCTGCTGCTGCCAACTTCTGCCAACTCCAGGGTGTGATTCATCCAATTTTTGGGCTCCTGAGGCCAACTCCAGTGTATATTTGGGCTCCTTCTGCCCCTCATAGTGATGCCACTTCAACTCTCTGCAATTGTGCCGCTCTGCGATTCTATTAGCGATGCCTCTGATCTGCATGTGATATTTCTTCAAAGTATTATTTAACTAACCCAGCACGCATCCTGTGCGTGTTACAGCAAGGCTGAATGGTTTACAACCCTATTGAGGCTCTAGGAGGCTCAGAAATAGCCGTTTTTAATAGCGATTCGTCGCGAATTTATTCGGGTCGAAACGATTTTTGTCGGAAAATTCGGCGAATCAGTCGAATCGAATTTTTCAAAAGTTCGCTCATCTCTACTGGATACCATTTCTTTATTGGCCTCACAGCGGTCTGCACCTTGTATATAGAGTACTGTCATAAGTCTGTATATATTGCTGTATTCACCATTACTTGTATATATCTCTCACCAGCATTAAAAATCATCCTTTTTTGAATGTAAGTATGTTTCCTGGGTGTTCGATTTTCCACTTACACATACATGTATTGCCATCAGCCTGCCATGACAAAATAATCCCTATGACAAAAATATCCCTAATTAAATGATATTAATAAGGATCAAAATAAGGCGGCGCTTAAAGTGGACCAACACCCACCGCTGATCGGCCCAGAAGATTCCCGGGCCGATCAGCTCCCTGCCTGCTGGGTGCCCCGATCGGCTGTGTGAAACCCCCCCAGGACGCCCACAAATCCAACCTCGTTCCAACGACGCATGCGTGGGCCGCCACCGCCTCTCGCGCATCCCTCTAGTAGGGCGCGCACCCGCGCCGGCCGTTTGTGAATGGCCAGCGCGGGCGCGCTGCCTGTAAGAGGGACGCGCGGGAGGCGGCGGCGGGCGCTCTCACCTTGTCCGTCGACGGACCTCGCTTGTCCGTCGGCGGTGATTGGTGGAGCGAATCACGTGGGAGCGGGGTCAGGTGAGTTTTTGGGGCTTCCGATCGGGGTGCCCCGCGGAAGTGGACCAACACCCAGGATAGTGAAAATCCTGGGTGTTGGTCCACTTTAATAATCAAAGCCCATCTTACCTGCCAATTTTATCTTTTCCTTCCACAGCTCAGGCCTCCTCATCTATGCCCACTTTTTTCCACCTCGCCTTTTCCTCCTTTTTGGGGGTTGGAAATCTCCCATGTTACCACCTAGCGCTCTCTGTAAAGCAAAATACATGATATTTTCTGCCATGAACACCATCCTGGCTGTTTTCAATAGTTTACCAAATAAAAAAAAAAAAATAAGAATGAGAACCATCCATCAGCGTGATCCGAGCAGCGATGGCATCAGGCGGTACTTTTCATATTCCATGTTGAGGATTTAAAGCCCCCCATAAATAGTAATGAAGATCAGATGATGGGGATTAGTGGGAATTGCCATTTGTTACAATGTAGTAGAATGCAGCAGGCGCGCGAGACGCGTCGGGGTCATGGAGTAATCCCTCCCTTTACAATAGCCGGGGTCGGAGTTTATCGCGGAATGAGCCCCAGCTGCCGGGGGGTCAATCTTCCCAACTCCAGAAAGCAGCTGGATTTCCCCCCCGACTCTGATCTCCCGGCAGGAAAAGCGCAGCTTCATTTTCAGAGATGGGACCGAGCGCTTTACAGCCCAGCTGCGCACAAGATGGAGGATTTCATCAAACGATACAAATGACATCTGGGCCCGAGAGGAGGAAGGGCAAGGCAACATGCAACATATAATCTATTATTATTATTATTGTTTATTTATAAAGCACAATCCTATTCCATGGCGCTGTACAAAGTATAAGTTACAGGAGAGTGGGACAATGCTGTAACATACTTTTAATACACAGGACTATATAGAAAGAGTGAGGATCAGTTTGCTGCACTACAATATTGAATGTGAATAAAAATTCCTTTTATTGTACAATGACATGCAAGAAAAAACACAATATACACTTAATACACACAATTACAAACCCCTACAAATTCATACTGGATGAACGGACCTCTAACGGCTAAGAGGCTGATTCACTACTAACGCCAAGTATCGGCAGATGAGCGTCTGTATAGCGGCGCTTAGAGCGACCGCTAGTAGACGCTGTAAGCGGGTACTGGGCCCTGTAACAGAGCGCCTCAGTCACTATAGTAACCTGGCTGGCATTGATTAATGTGATGTATGTTGGGCGCTCTAACACCAGTAAAGCGCTGCAGCGAGTGAAAGGTAGCACCAGCTCAGTGCGTCCGACTCTCAGCGCTCCACACCATATTTATCAAAAAAAGCGTCGGCGCTCTGGATCTGGGCGCTGTAGCATAGAGTGCCAGACGCTGTGTGATTAAAGTCTGTTTTTGAACACATATCCACCAGTAACAAAGCGAAAACACATGGAATGACATTGTTATAACACTGTGACATTAACACTTTAGTGCCAGACCTGTAATGACAATTCTGCATAAAAATATAAAAAGTCAAAGTTTCTAAAAGTGTTTGTTTGCAGCCAGGAGACGTCACACAATGATTGGAGCAAAAAAAAAAAAAAAAAAAGTCAAACACGCTGTTTAAACACAAACAAATGAACGGCCATTGAAATGTATGGGAGAGCGACACTGAGCGAAAGGTAATATTTGGCACACTGGAAGCTAGAACGCCGGCGCTATACACTGAGCTGCCTGTAATAATACATCAGACGCTACAGTCGCTCACCAGATTCGCTTTCATAAATGTGGTTTTTGCGTACAGTGCCCGGCGTTCACCTGACGCTGCCTGCCGCTACGAGGCGCTACCTGGCGCTAAATAATCCCCTAAATCTATCACAAATACTACAAAATGCATATTGCACAGTTCCCCTCAAGGTTACATAGATATAAAAATGCAAAAGTCTCAACGGTACATAAAGTGCCAGTGAAAAAAGCCCCAATAGCTATCCACCCCCCCAAATGGGTAGAGAGAGGGGGTGGGTTAACCTAAACCCCGATAAAGTGCCAAGTGTTATAAATAGTGGTAAACTTCACAGTTAAACATCAATTAATCATAGATATGTGAAACCAAATCAATGATATGCCCACAAGAAAGTAAACTATCTAACAAGCACAATAATCTATGAGTGCTGTGCAACAAATGACGAAGTGACAAAGTAACATAGAGCTAGTAATTCATATCACCCTATAAATGCAGCCAGGTCCACCGTCAAAGCAGAACACACCGACGCGTTGTGTGGTAGTATGCTCTACCGCTTCATCAGGGCCATTGGAGGTCCGTTCGTCCAGCATGAATTTTTAGGTGTTTTTAATTGTGTGTGTTAAGTGTTTGTTGTGTTTTCTTGCATGCCATTGTACAATAAAAGGAATTTTTATCCACATTCAATATTGTAGTGTGACAAATATTTTTGAGAGAGGGATTTTTTGGACTGATCTGGCAGTCCTCACTCTTTCTATATTGGGGTTTATTTATCAAGGGCTAGCGCCAGGTAGTGTCTGACGAGCGCCAGGTACCAACAGCTAACGGCGGCTACCGACTCAAGTACGCCCGGCGGCGGTCACAATGACGCATTTATCACTCTAAATGAGGCTAGCGCCGGCGAGAGCGTCAGCTAGCGCGGGATTCATCATGTAGCCGACTGCAACGAACAGCGCCACTGCAAATCCCATCACAGCGACAGGTATGACCTGGCGCTCCCTGGCGTTGTCCAATGCATTTCAATGGAGCAATCTTTAAATAATCATAATTAATGGTTTTTTTTTTCTTTTTTTTTTTTTTTTTTTTAATGTCAGAAATTCTGTGACCACTTCTGCAATGTTAGGATTTTTTTTAAGTAAAAAAAAAAAATAAAATAAAAATTGTGCAGAATTGATATTACAGGTCTGATATTAATGTATTCATATTACAAAATGTTTAGAAAAACTTGTATAATTTTTACATTAAAAAAAATGGTTGTTTGGGGGTTAAAAACTACTTTACACACATCGCCGCCAGCGCTCTGGGGTTTAAACAAGGAATTCACAGCGCGAGAAATTTTTGAGCATGATTTGTTAATGAATCTGCAGCAAGCCGTTCGCTCTGGCCATTCGCTGTCAGGCGCACCCATACAACGCAGAACCTGTGAAACATCGACCCCTAACCCCGTATTCAACATTACCGCACACCGGCTGAGTCGCTGTCAACAAGCAAACCCCGGCCAAGCACAGCGAATACTAGCTGGCGCTGTGAAAATCACGCTACTGGCGCTCATCTGTCGCTACCTGGCGCTATTAATGAATTGGCCTCATAGTTTCCTTATACCCTTATGGTAGCTTCCTCTTTTGCCCACATCAAGTTATAATTGTTGTTTGAGTGGTGCGGGATCATTTGTGTTGTCTGTAATACACAGGACATTATGAGTTGTATATGACAGAGATATAATGAATGCATATAATACATACAGTAATATGAGGCAAATGCAACAAAACACACAATAATATATGAGTACATGAGGAAAGATAACTCTGCCCCTGTGGGCTTACAATCTAAAGAAACAACAACAGGATAAAAATGAGGCAGCTGAAATTGAACTGATTATTAATTAGAGGAGGCGACTCTAACGTAGACTTTGCAAATGTTCACACTATTCACCCCGATTGGACGATCAGCTCCAAAATATCCAACAATTTACAATTCTGTATATATTTGTAATACAGCAAATAATTATATTATAAAATTAAACCGGGCCTTCATCCTAAATGGGAGGCTGATTTATTAATAGCGGCATGTAGCGACAGTTGAGCGACTGTAGCGGTATTTTCACAGCGCCCGCTAGTAGTCGCTGTGCTTGGCCATTGTTCGGTTGTTGACAGCGACTCAGTCGGTGTGGCGTAATGTTGAATACAAGGTTACGAGTTGCTATTTGACAGGTTCCGCGCTGTATGGGAGCGCATGATAGTGACTGGTCAGAGCGACCGGCTTCCACCTTATTCATCACAAAATCACGCTCAAAAAATTCAAGCGCTGTGAAATGCATGTTTAAACCCCAGAGCGCTGGCGACGATGTGTTAAAAGTAGTTTTTTAACCCCCAAACCACCATATTTTTGGAAACCAAAAAAAAAAGTATTTTAAATAATTTAGTAATATGAATACATTAATATCAGACCTGTAATATCAATTCTGTACAATTTTTTTTTTTCCCTTAAAAAAACTATCTAAAATGGCAGAAGTGGTCACAGAATTTTTCACATTTAAAAAAAAAAAAAAAAAAAAAAAAACATTAATAACAATTAATTATTAATATTTAAAGATTGTTCCATTGAAATGCATTGGAGAGCGCCAGGTAGCGAGAGGTCATACCTGTCGCTGTTCAAGGTCGGACGCTAGCGCTGTGGGCTGAGGCTGGAATAATGATGAATGAGTGGCTATCTGGCGCTATCTCAGTCGCTAAGCAGGATTGGCTTGATAAATGTGTGATTGTGGTGGGGAGCCGGCGCTCTCGTGGCGGGGCCCGTCATTACCGGCCACTCACCAGTCGCTATTCCTTCATAAATAAGGGCCTAAGAGTCCTAAAAAAGGCTCCAAACTAGGGACCAAGCCATTACACATAGGTTAGAGAGGGGACCAGTCTTTATAGAGCTTATATTTTACCTGGGCCCCTCAGAACATATAATGTGATGGCTGAGCCCCTAGTTTTCAGTTTCCATTATGGCCTGAATAATAAAGTTCCCAGGTAAACCCTGTGTGTCTTTGGGCACAGAGGTCCAGTTCAAACTAAAGCCCCAACCATTACAAATAGATTTAAAAGGAGCGCTGTCTCTAAAAGCTTATATTGTTTCTGGGCCCCCATAACATATAATGTGATGGCTGGACCCCTAAGGCCCTATATGTACTGGTTTTTGCGGTAAGCCAGGTTGCCTTGAGGACAGAGGTTCAGTTTAAACCAGGGGCCAAGCCATCACACATTGGTTTTGAGGGGGGGGGGGGCACACATTGCTGCTGTATGGGGCCCAAAAATTCCAGATGGGGGCTCTGTACTCAATGATTTTCCCTGGTACTCTTCAGCATCATGGTGACACTGAGCTAAGAAGGTATCAATAACCCTCATTTTGGTGGTACCTCCAGTAACTCGCAAGATGTAGGCTCTACAGTAATATTGGAAGAAGCATTGCCAAGCCCAAAGGACAGCAGGAAGCCTGAGAAGACCAACGAGAAAACACAAAGGCTGAGTGAAGACTTCAAAAAGAAGCTTGGATGCAGGATGAAGACTTTGTAGTATGTAAGTGTAGTTTGTAGCAAGTCAGTGGATTACTTTATTTAATAAAACTAGGGAGGGAGAGTTGTGCTTTACATGTTTTTTACTACCAGTAAATTGGTAAAATGTCCCAAGAAACCCTATACTTGTTCAAAGAATAGCGTGTGGCAAGCCTCTTGCCTGCCACATGGGCAGGTGGCCTGCTGATACTCTTACTTGACTACTTCATCCTCTCGTGGATACTGGGAGCGTGGAAGAGCCAGGTATTTATCAGCATGAGCCCCTGTACTTCCAGGTGACCATCAATAACAATAACTGAACCTATGCCGTAGGGATGGTAATCTGGCATGGCCAGAGGTCATTCATGAGACTTGTGCGCTATGGAGATTTCCAGGCCTATGCCGATACCTAACAGTGATTGAGAAAGCCTCTTCAAACTCGTTACACAGGTATCCATTAATGTATCGGGGAGGCACTCCCTAAGTGAGCCTCACCTGGCCAAATCATTCGCATTATTCCCACAGTTCACCAATGAAGAACAATGTTATCATTGTGTTGCAGGTTTACGTTTATTAAAAGGAGATGAAAATATTTTTGTCATTTTCTTTTTATCCACAGTGTAATATTGTAAAACATATGTTTTAAAATGAGAACTATTTAATAGCGGAGACATAAAGGGAATCATATCCTATTAGGAGCTTTATAGGTGGTACATGGTGGAGTATGAAAAATGAAAATGAAATGTATAGTGATTTCAGAGCCAAAAGAATGTCTATGATCTTTTACTATTCTAGAGAGTGCTTGATATATATATATATATATATATATATATATATATATGGCTGCTTCTATGGAAGGGTGATGTCTCTGGGCACCAAGGCCATAGGGGGCACCCTTATCCCAACCATCTTGTTTTCAGCAGAAGAGTCAGTGGGACAGGACATAAGGCAAGCCCCTCATCTCCCCATATTGTGCTATTGTGCTGAGTCAAGTACCATAGGACGGGCGAGGAGGGGGAGAACGTTTCCTTTTCAATCTGAGCGCTATTTTGCCTAGAAACTGCCATATATATATATATATATACTACTGTGCAAACTAAGCAAAGTAAATGAACAGAAAGAGAAATCATGATTAAATCAATAATTGGGGTGACCAACTTTTTCCTTCAAGTCCGCTTCAGTTTTTCTAGGTCCACTTGTACAAAGTCAAGGATTTTGTAGGATTGAAGTCAGGGGTATGATTAAACTGTAATACCAAACAGGTGATAATCATTTTCTTTAAATAAAACAGATGCAACTTTGTAGGAGGCTTAAAACTTGGTGAGGAACAGCCAAACTCTGCAATAAAGGTGAAAGACAATTTTATGTCGCAGACCATAGACCATGGCAACACGGTAATTTTCGATGTACAGTAGACTGTTGCTACAAGAAGCTATTTTTGACAAAGTGAGACTTGGTGAGTACCAGACATCCGTCCTAGTGCTGATGAGAGCCTAAAGCTCCAAACACGTGTCCACTAGTTGGATGTGTTTGGCTGTGTAAATATAAAGCTAATCCTTGGCATTGTGCCCTTAGCGTTTCTAAGGGCCTTGTATAGCTCAGAGATAAGAAGAGATGATTTGCATAGCTCCACCTGCTGCAAGGATTGATGGGTAATGCTATCTGTCCTTGTGTTGGGTACTGTGCAAATACTTTCTGTTTTAGGAAAGCTCCTCTTTTCATTTACCTTTGAGTAGAGGGTTTGGTTTCTTTAGCCCCCTATATTAGGCCTAACATGGGTCTCTCCACATACTAGCCAAAAAGACGACATCACTAAGGACCATAGACACAGTGGTCAGTTAGTCAAAAAACTAAGTGCAGCAGGTCAATGGCGCATTGTGCTTACTTCCCTTAAAATTAGAATTAGAATAGGGAAGACGTTCAGTTGTGCCATCAGCTCAGAACTGGCCAAAACCAGTGGGACCCAGGTACACCTATCTACTGTTTGGCCAGAAGTCATCTCCAAGGACGATTTGCAGCCAAAAAGCCAAACCTTAAACGTGGAAACAAGCCCAATGAAATCAACTACACATGAAAACATAACAACTGGGGTGCAGAAAAGTGGCAGCAGATTCTCTGCACTGATGAGTTAAAACATGTGAAACATTTGGCTATAACAGAAGGCAGTTTGTTGGCCAAAGAGAAATCGATACAATAAGAAGTGTCTGCAGCAAACAGTGAAGCAAGATGGAGGCTCCAGGCAAGTCTGGGGCTGCATTTGATCAAATGGAGTTGGGAATTTGATTAAGAACAATGGTATCCCCAATGCTGAGAAATACAGGCAGATACTTAGCTCTCATGCAAGACCATCAGGGAGGCATCTGCAGCAAGGCAATGACCCCAAACATTCAACTATTGTCATAAAAAAACTTCCACTTAAAGGAGAACAAAGGATCCTGGAAGTAATGATAGTATTGATATAACTCTACCGAGTCCTAATATCAAGCTCATCATCTCTGTATCTGATTGCACGAGGACACAGAAGCATCTGAGTAAGCTGACATCCACAGAAGATCTGTGGTTAGTTCTCAAAGTGGTCCTTGCGGAATCCCTTCGATTCAAGTGTACCTAGATGAACTGATGCTGTTTTGAAGGCAAAGAGTGGTCACACAAACAAAGAATTAGCACAAAAGGAATGACATAAAGAAGAGAGGATATACTTATTGTTAAGCAACCTTCATCCATGCTTGGTGAAGATCCATGACCTATGAATGATTTAAGGTGCCAAAAGGTAGAAGAAGGAAGGAAAAAAAGGTGGTCACCCCAAATATCGATTTCTAACCTGTCAGTTTGTTAAATATTTAATTAAATAAACTGTTAAACCATTTTTAAACCATTCTTACTATATATATATATATATATATATATATATATATATATCCCCATTGACTGTTTAACTTTGTTCACTTACCTGTTGGATTTGCGTCTTGGGACAAAGGAATAAGGAGCACCCTCGAGGGGCATGCTATATCATGCACCGTGGGCTGTTTATTTCTCATTTAGCAAATTGTAGTTGTGCCAATGAAAAGTGGTCGGTCCCTAATTTGTGTGTACCCTCCAAAGCTACACTTTTGCCCTCTTACTATTAAAGGGTGCCATCATGCTAGGGTCCTATTTACCACCCTGGGGTCTACCATAATGCCAAAGGTCCTCCTTTTAACACACTGAGTCCCCTTTACTCTACCTGCTACCCCTGGCCCTTACATATTATTATTATTGTTTATTTATATAGCGCCATCATCTTCCGTAGCGCTTTACAAAGTAGTAATTACAGACAGGGTAGGAACATACATATACTATTTCAAATGCAGTTTTACAGAGTTGACAATGGATATTCTGAGTACAAGATACAATAGGGGAGAGAGCCCTGCCCCTGAGGAGCTTACAGTCTCACTCCTATATTCCCTTTAACCCTATATATAGTACTGTCTGGGCCCCATTTACAACATGAAACTGGCTGGGCCCAATACATTATCACAAAATTGTGTAATATTAAAAATCCATCTAAACACGTTGGCTAATGAGAGGAGGGGTCACCTATACACCCGAACTGAATAAAACTCCTGCCAAGCTTGTGGTTTATTCTCTCATGGTAGGACTAAAATCCAGGGGTGACAGGTTTAGTGTATCCTTAAACCCTTGCTCAAACAAAGAGCCCGCCATAAGGTTGTAGGAGCGACCACATACCCCGTTTTCTAGCTGTGTATCTATGACTGGGTGAAGAAGAGGTGCATCATGGGAGCCCCAGAAAAGGTGAGTGTATGCTGCTTGATGTGAGAGGCTCACACTGCTGGGAATCCCAAATCAGAATGTTCCAAGGTTACTTGATCGTCCGTCCCTGGAGTCTTTTACACCATGCAATGGTTGGTCCACTTTAATGCCGGCATAGCTGAGCCCTCCTCTACTTATGCTGTGTCTAAATGTCTATATATAGCTGCTAAATATAGTAATATATTTTATTCTTTTATATGTAATTTAGGGGCAGAAATATGTAGACCCTAATTCAATAAAGTTTCCTGAAAGTTTAGTGACTGTAAAATGTAAGATTTACCTACTATTAACATTTAAAGTGGACCAAAACCCACGCCGATCGTTCCCCTCCGGGGCATCCAAAATCGGAATGCCCCGCTCTGTGAAACACTTACCTTGTTTCCCCAGTCCAGCAGCGCATGCATGAGCAGTGGCCGCATCCCCGCTATCCCGCGAGTGTGCCTGCGCCAGGCATTTGTGAATGGCTGGTGCGGGCACGTTCCCTGTTAGAGGGAAGCAGAGAATGCGAACGTCAGCGCACTCGGAACCGCTGCTCTTAGATGCGTCGTAGGACTGGGGAAGAGGTGAGTCAGGCTCGGTGATCTGGGGGGTTTCACACAGTGGGACACTCCCAATCGGGCTTCCCTGGCTGAAACGACCAAAACCCAGGAGAGTGGGTTTTTGGTCCACTTTAAATCAAGTTGTCAAATTGCTCTAATGAATATTTTAGGATGACTGTAACTTTCTATTTTTGTAATCACACCTTATTTTATCTTAAGTTGTATTCGGAAATAAAGCTTGAAGTCCATATATTCAGGAGATGTCTTCAGGAAAGATGCAAACGCTCGATAATCCATTTTTATTTGCCGAGAGTGACAGGAGACGTTTGATATAAGGAGAGAAGGGAAGTTGGAAGAAAGAAGACGAGCTGTGCTCCCAGTTTTCTAGCCCAGTGTCAGCAAGAAATGGAGAAAATAGAAATAGATGCAGTGGAAGAACTAAGAAATGAGGAGAACAAAAATAAAAAAGTGGATTAGGAGGACAAAAAGAAGACTGAGTGTTGGATGAATTAGAAAAATTAAATAGGAAATGGACATATGAAGTATAGGAAAGGTAGAAGAAGGCACACATGTATAAGAAGGAAGTATCACAGAAAGGACTGTGCTTCTTCTGTCCACAAAGTGTATAAGATGGGGGGGGGAGTAAATGAGACAAGAAAAAACAATTCACAAAACTGAGAAAAGAAGAAAAGAGAGGACGAACAAAGAAAGACAAGGGGGTACATCTATTTTTCTCTCTGGGTAGCAGGATGGAGATGAAGCAGGACGATAAAGGAAGACATAAAAAGGAAGAAAAGTGTAGAAGATAAAGGAAGAGAAGCAAGACACAAAATAGGAGATGATTTATGGTTAAGAAAGAAGAAAGAAGATTGAAAAATGATCCTGGCTTGAACTTGAGGTTTAGGGCAACCTCAGGTAAGCCTGCTCCCAATTTATCTATTGCACTGTATGTCCCAAATGGGCTCTCAGAGAATAGAATTAGAACTGCACCCCACAGAGGCACCTTGGCGCTTGGTGGTGCAGCTTCAGCTACTTCTGCAGATGTGTGTGACTGAGCCTCTGTTTTTAACCAAGTTTAGAGACAGATTGTAGGTTGGTCAGCAAGCTGACTGGTTTGAGTGCTGTGGCCCCTTTAAGACTTTTGTATCCTAATTGCTCTGCTGACGTGCCCCTCCCAGGTTAGTTATAAAATGGTCTGAGCGGCTGCCACCCCTCCTTTGCCTGCTAAAGTGGGGCCATTATGTGTTTGTCACCACCAAGATGGCAGTAATGTGGATTCTGAAGGCAGCTTCACCTTGTCTGTGTGTGTCTGGGACGGATGTGTTCTTACTCCATAAGGCTTGGCAAACAGCTTACTCGGCTGGTCATGAAGATACGTAGATACGTTTCGGAAGCTTTATTTCAGTACAGAATCTTGCAATAAACACTTACAGCAGGAATCTTGAAATGTACGTTCAATACAGCAGGAAACTTGTGCTGTAACCCATAACAGCAGCAGGTAAAAGACTGTAGACTGCAGGAGGGTGCAGCAGGTGTGCACTGCTTGGATGCAAAACTAGAATATGGCCGGAGGAGAGAGGAAGAAGGGAGGAGCTGCTTGCATCACAGCTAGACTAAGGAAGCCAGGAAGGGACAAAGCAGTTAAAGGCACACTGCTCAGCCTCTGTAAATAATGAGTAAAATGAAACACACGTCTTGGGACATGACACCCTCCCTCGCCATTGTAATCAATAGAGTGGGGCATGTGAAGGGACCAAATTTTAAATTTATTAAGGCCATTCGGTACGTTTTAAAACACTGGAGCCAGTAGCTGTGGGGACAAAAGGTGAATATAACCATTTTTTGCTGTTAACCTACTTATCTCTTATGTTAAACTGGACCTTCAGCATAATTTAATGAAAAGCCCAAACATTTAAAAGAAAATATTCCCCAGCATCGAAAATTAATATATGTTACATTTTTAGTCATTCACTTTTTATTCTTTCTCCCACTGGGCTTCAACTCTGTTCAAGACTCTAGGATACGGGCGCCGCCATCTTGCCTCAGAAGCATTGCATACTAAGAAGAGGAGGGGGGCAAAAGTACAGGCGGGATGGGTTATAGCTATGCTTTTATCAGACAGAGCAGAGCCGGGGTCAGGAAAAGGACTGCAATCCCAGAATGCAAAGCTGCCATCTTGGATGATTAAAGGCTCATAACATGCAGTAGATGCAGGTAGGATGATTTTTAATGTGAGCAATCTGTATGTACAGGGTGTGGGAAACATATAAGATAGATTCTTATTCAGGGTGAGGGTCCGGATTAATGTGGGCAATCTGTATGTACAGGGTGGGGGAAACATATAAGATAGATTCTTATTCAGGGTGAAGGTCCGGATTAATGTGGACAATCTGTATGTACAGGGTGGGGGAAACATATAAGAAAGGATATTATTCAGGGTGAAGGTCCGGTTTAAATATCAATTACTCTTGCAGTTCATTAGAGCAGGCTTTATAGGATTACCTGCGGCTGCTGTCCCATTGTCTTCTATTGAGAGGAAAAGGGAGAGGGGAGTCCTCTGACTCATTTCTCCCAATACAAGTCAATGGGGCAACACCTGTTGTAATCCCATCATGGCTGCTCCCAGGCATTTAAACTGGGCTGCCCCTTTAATGCTTCTTATATTACCAGTTCAGAGTTTCCTCCAGACCCTCGAAAGAAAACCCCCCAGAAGCAGAGGTTTTGCGTCTTTCAGTGACACTTTGGGACTTTGCCACGGTGAACTTTATTTTATAATACTTCAATTCCATTCTTCTGCCAAATTGAATTAAAAAGCACATCTGCTTCGATATTTCAGTAAGTAAGAAATGTTATTATTTTTTTTTCATTGTGTTCATTAAAATAAAAAAAAAAACATTTAAAAATCATAAAGTGGAAAAGGAAACCACAGAGTGGAATGAGTAAATTAATCACACGCAGTTTCAGCAGACGTGAAAGAGAAGAGAACAAAGAATATTAAGGAATAAATAAAAAATAAACGAAAAAATATTTGGCCGTCGCAATTTAAATTCCCCAAAAATAAGTCGGACAAAAAAATGTTAATGGAAAAATCTTAAAAAAATGAAATGGGTTCCAGATTGGAAGGCCAATATGCCAGCTAAGGAAGATCATGTGTCACATCCACTAAATCCCATAATCCACGGCAATCACGACACATGAAAGGCTTTCGAATCCATTGTACATTCATAAAAAAACAATGTGGTGTTTGTTCTATTGATCCTTCAAATCATTTATATGTAAAAATGGATTCTTACTAGAATACTTATAATACCCCACCGAGTTAGAGATTAAAAGTCAATCCATCTATATTGGAAAACAAAATAAACAGATTAAACCTGGATTGGGTGTTATGGAAAGCATAGCGAGCCACCTAAGAGATATCCCGCTATTCCTGGGATAGGAAAAGGCACAAAAAAGAATCTGTCAATTCTAAAGCATCTTAACAACAGAAGGTAATTCCACACCTTTACTTGTAAGGTAAGAACGTCAGTCATTGGCTACATTTATGGTAAAGATGATAGGTGGTCAATGTTTTTAATTTATTAGAAACAAATGCAGGCCATCTATTCATTAGAGATAGATTTTATCACTTAGAATCTAGCCATCTATTTACTACAGATCGATGACATCACTGAGAATCTAGCCATCTATTTACTACAGATCGATGACATCACTGAGAATCTAGCTATCTATTTACTACAGACCGATGACATCACTGAGAATCTAGCCATCTATTAACTAGAGATGGATGACATCACTGAGAATCTAGCAATCTATTAACTTGAGATAGATGACATCACTGAGAATTTAGGCAGCTATTCACTAGAGGTAGATGACATGATTGAGAATCTAGCTATCTATTCACTACAGATTGATGACATCACTGAGAATCTATCCATCAATTCAGTAGAGATAGATGACATCACTGAGAATCTAGCTATCTATTCACTACAGATCAATGATATCACTGAGGATCTAACCATCTATTCACTACAGATAGATGACATTATTGAGAATCTAACCATCACTTCACTAGAGATAGATGACATCACGGAGAATCCAACCATCTCTTCACTAGAGATAGATGACATTATTGAGAATCCAACCATCTCTTCCATAGAGATAGATGACATTATTGAGAATCCAACCATCACTTCACTAGAGATAGATGACATTATTGAGAATCTAACCATCTCTTCCATAGAGATAGATGACATTATCGAGAATCCAACCATCTATTCACTAGAGATAGATGACAATATTGAGAATCTAACCATCTCTTCACTAGAGATAGATGACATCACAGAGAATCCAACCATCTCTTCACTAGAGATAGATGACATTATTGAGAATCCAACCATCTCTTCACTAGAGATAGATGACATTATTGAGAATCCAACCATCTCTTCACTAGAGATAGATGACATTATTGAGAATCCAACCATCTCTTCCATAGAGATAGATGACATTATTGAGAATCCAACCATCACTTCACTAGAGATAGATGACATTATTGAGAATCCAATCATCTCTTCACTAGAGATAGATGACATTATTGAGAATCCAATCATCTCTTCACTAGAGATAGATGACATTATTGAGAATCTAACCATCACTTCCATAGAGATAGATGACATTATTGAGAATCTAACCATCTATTCACTAGAGATAGATGACAATATTGAGAATCTAACCATCTCTTCACTAGAGATAGATGACATCACAGAGAATCCAACCATCTCTTCCATAGAGATAGATGACATTATTGAGAATCCAACCATCACTTCACTAGAGATAGATGACATTATTGAGAATCCAACCATCTCTTCACTAGAGATAGATGACATTATTGAGAATCCAATCATCTCTTCACTAGAGATAGATGACATTATTGAGAATCTAACCATCTCTTCCATAGAGATAGATGACATTATTGAGAATCTAACCATCTATTCACTAGAGATAGATGACAATATTGAGAATCTAACCATCTCTTCACTAGAGATAGATGACATCACAGAGAATCCAACCATCTCTTCACTAGAGATAGATGACATTATTGAGAATCCAACCATCTCTTCACTAGAGATAGATGACATTATTGAGAATCCAACCATCTCTTCACTAGAGATAGATGACATTATTGAGAATCTAACCATCTATTCACTAGAGATAGATGACAATATTGAGAATCTAACCATCTCTTCACTAGAGATAGATGACATCACAGAGAATCCAACCATCTCTTCACTAGAGATAGATGACATTATTGAGAATCCAACCATCTCTTCCATAGAGATAGATGACATTATTGAGAATCCAACCATCTCTTCACTAGAGATAGATGACATTATCGAGAATCCAACCATCTCTTCCATAGAGATAGATGACATTATTGAGAATCCAACCATCTCTTCCATAGAGATAGATGACATCACAGAGAATCCAACCATCTCTTCACTAGAGATAGATGACATTATTGAGAATCCAACCATCTCTTCCATAGAGATAGATGACATTATTGAGAATCCAACCATCTCTTCCATAGAGATAGATGACATTATTGAGAATCCAACCATCACTTCACTAGAGATAGATGACATTATTGAGAATCCAACCATCTCTTCCATAGAGATAGATGACATTATTGAGAATCCAACCATCTCTTCACTAGAGATAGATGACATTATTGAGAATCCAACCATCTCTTCACTAGAGATAGATGACATTATTGAGAATCCAACCATCTCTTCACTAGAGATAGATGACATTATCGAGAATCCAAACATCTCTTCCATAGAGATAGATGACATTATTGAGAATCCAACCATCTCTTCCATAGAGATAGATGACATCACAGAGAATCCAACCATCTCTTCACTAGAGATAGATGACATTATTGAGAATCCAACCATCTCTTCCATAGAGATAGATGACATCACAGAGAATCCAACCATCTCTTCACTAGAGATAGATGACATTATTGAGAATCCAACCATCTCTTCCATAGAGATAGATGACATTATTGAGAATCCAACCATCTCTTCCATAGAGATAGATGACATTATTGAGAATCCAACCATCACTTCACTAGAGATAGATGACATTATTGAGAATCCAACCATCTCTTCCATAGAGATAGATGACATCACAGAGAATCCAACCATCTCTTCACTAGAGATAGATGACATTATTGAGAATCCAACCATCTCTTCCATAGAGATAGATGACATCACAGAGAATCCAACCATCTCTTCACTAGAGATAGATGACATTATTGAGAATCCAACCATCTCTTCCATAGAGATAGATGACATTATTGAGAATCCAACCATCTCTTCCATAGAGATAGATGACATCACAGAGAATCCAACCATCACTTCACTAGAGATAGATGACATTATTGAGAATCCAACCATCTCTTCCATAGAGATAGATGACATTATTGAGAATCCAACCATCTCTTCCATAGAGATAGATGACATCACAGAGAATCCAACCATCACTTCACTAGAGATAGATGACATTATTGAGAATCCAACCATCTCTTCCATAGAGATAGATGACATCACAGAGAATCCAACCATCTCTTCACTAGAGATAGATGACATTATTGAGAATCCAACCATCTCTTCACTAGAGATAGATGACATTATTGAGAATCCAACCATCTCTTCCATAGAGATAGATGACATCACAGAGAATCCAACCATCACTTCACTAGAGATAGATGACATTATTGAGAATCCAACCATCTCTTCCATAGAGATAGATGACATCACAGAGAATCCAACCATCTCTTCCATAGAGATAGATGACATTATTGAGAATCCAACCATCACTTCACTAGAGATAGATGACATTATTGAGAATCCAACCATCTCTTCACTAGAGATAGATGACATTATTGAGAATCCAACCATCTCTTCACTAGAGATAGATGACATTATTGAGAATCTAACCATCTATTCACTAGAGATAGATGACAATATTGAGAATCTAACCATCTCTTCACTAGAGATAGATGACATCACAGAGAATCCAACCATCTCTTCACTAGAGATAGATGACATTATTGAGAATCCAACCATCTCTTCCATAGAGATAGATGACATTATTGAGAATCTAACCATCTATTCACTAGAGATAGATGACAATATTGAGAATCCAACCATCTCTTCACTAGAGATAGATGACATTATTGAGAATCCAACCATCTCTTCACTAGAGATAGATGACATTATTGAGAATCTAACCATCTATTCACTAGAGATAGATGACAATATTGAGAATCTAACCATCTCTTCACTAGAGATAGATGACATCACAGAGAATCCAACCATCTCTTCACTAGAGATAGATGACATTATTGAGAATCCAACCATCTCTTCACTAGAGATAGATGACATTATTGAGAATCCAACCATCTCTTCACTAGAGATAGATGACATTATTGAGAATCTAACCATCTATTCACTAGAGATAGATGACAATATTGAGAATCTAACCATCTCTTCACTAGAGATAGATGACATCACAGAGAATCCAACCATCTCTTCACTAGAGATAGATGACATTATTGAGAATCCAACCATCTCTTCCATAGAGATAGATGACATTATTGAGAATCCAACCATCTCTTCACTAGAGATAGATGACATTATCGAGAATCCAACCATCTCTTCCATAGAGATAGATGACATTATTGAGAATCCAACCATCTCTTCCATAGAGATAGATGACATCACAGAGAATCCAACCATCTCTTCACTAGAGATAGATGACATTATTGAGAATCCAACCATCTCTTCCATAGAGATAGATGACATTATTGAGAATCCAACCATCTCTTCCATAGAGATAGATGACATTATTGAGAATCCAACCATCACTTCACTAGAGATAGATGACATTATTGAGAATCCAACCATCTCTTCCATAGAGATAGATGACATTATTGAGAATCCAACCATCTCTTCACTAGAGATAGATGACATTATTGAGAATCCAACCATCTCTTCACTAGAGATAGATGACATTATTGAGAATCCAACCATCTCTTCACTAGAGATAGATGACATTATCGAGAATCCAACCATCTCTTCCATAGAGATAGATGACATTATTGAGAATCCAACCATCTCTTCCATAGAGATAGATGACATCACAGAGAATCCAACCATCTCTTCACTAGAGATAGATGACATTATTGAGAATCCAACCATCTCTTCCATAGAGATAGATGACATCACAGAGAATCCAACCATCTCTTCACTAGAGATAGATGACATTATTGAGAATCCAACCATCTCTTCCATAGAGATAGATGACATTATTGAGAATCCAACCATCTCTTCCATAGAGATAGATGACATTATTGAGAATCCAACCATCACTTCACTAGAGATAGATGACATTATTGAGAATCCAACCATCTCTTCCATAGAGATAGATGACATCACAGAGAATCCAACCATCTCTTCACTAGAGATAGATGACATTATTGAGAATCCAACCATCTCTTCCATAGAGATAGATGACATCACAGAGAATCCAACCATCTCTTCACTAGAGATAGATGACATTATTGAGAATCCAACCATCTCTTCCATAGAGATAGATGACATTATTGAGAATCCAACCATCTCTTCCATAGAGATAGATGACATCACAGAGAATCCAACCATCACTTCACTAGAGATAGATGACATTATTGAGAATCCAACCATCTCTTCCATAGAGATAGATGACATTATTGAGAATCCAACCATCTCTTCCATAGAGATAGATGACATCACAGAGAATCCAACCATCACTTCACTAGAGATAGATGACATTATTGAGAATCCAACCATCTCTTCCATAGAGATAGATGACATCACAGAGAATCCAACCATCTCTTCACTAGAGATAGATGACATTATTGAGAATCCAACCATCTCTTCCATAGAGATAGATGACATTATTGAGAATCCAACCATCTCTTCACTAGAGATAGATGACATTATTGAGAATCCAACCATCTCTTCACTAGAGATAGATGACATTATTGAGAATCCAACCATCTCTTCCATAGAGATAGATGACATTATTGAGAATCCAACCATCACTTCACTAGAGATAGATGACATTATTGAGAATCCAACCATCTCTTCACTAGAGATAGATGACATTATCGAGAATCCAACCATCTCTTCCATAGAGATAGATGACATTATTGAGAATCCAACCATCTCTTCCATAGAGATAGATGACATCACAGAGAATCCAACCATCTCTTCACTAGAGATAGATGACATTATTGAGAATCCAACCATCTCTTCCATAGAGATAGATGACATTATTGAGAATCCAACCATCTCTTCCATAGAGATAGATGACATTATTGAGAATCCAACCATCACTTCACTAGAGATAGATGACATTATTGAGAATCCAACCATCTCTTCCATAGAGATAGATGACATCACAGAGAATCCAACCATCTCTTCACTAGAGATAGATGACATTATTGAGAATCCAACCATCT
The DNA here is from genome assembly GCA_027917425.1 of Gastrophryne carolinensis. Taxonomy (NCBI): domain Eukaryota; kingdom Metazoa; phylum Chordata; class Amphibia; order Anura; family Microhylidae; genus Gastrophryne; species Gastrophryne carolinensis. Next base: position 33,897,399 of record CM051234.1, read on the forward strand.
CTTCCATAGAGATAGATGACATTATTGAGAATCCAACCATCTCTTCCATAGAGATAGATGACATTATTGAGAATCCAACCATCTCTTCACTAGAGATAGATGACATTATTGAGAATCCAACCATCTCTTCACTAGAGATAGATGACATTATCGAGAATCCAACCATCTCTTCCATAGAGATAGATGACATTATTGAGAATCCAACCATCTCTTCCATAGAGATAGATGACATCACAAAGAATCCAACCATCTCTTCACTAGAGATAGATGACATTATTGAGAATCCAACCATCTCTTCCATAGAGATAGATGACATTATTGAGAATCCAACCATCTCTTCACTAGAGATAGATGACATTATTGAGAATCCAACCATCACTTCACTAGAGATAGATGACATTATTGAGAATCCAACCATCTCTTCCATAGAGATAGATGACATCACAGAGAATCCAACCATCTCTTCACTAGAGATAGATGACATTATTGAGAATCCAACCATCTCTTCCATAGAGATAGATGACATCACAGAGAATCCAACCATCTCTTCACTAGAGATAGATGACATTATTGAGAATCCAACCATCTCTTCCATAGAGATAGATGACATTATTGAGAATCCAACCATCTCTTCCATAGAGATAGATGACATCACAGAGAATCCAACCATCACTTCACTAGAGATAGATGACATTATTGAGAATCCAACCATCTCTTCCATAGAGATAGATGACATTATTGAGAATCCAACCATCTCTTCCATAGAGATAGATGACATCACAGAGAATCCAACCATCACTTCACTAGAGATAGATGACATTATTGAGAATCCAACCATCTCTTCCATAGAGATAGATGACATCACAGAGAATCCAACCATCTCTTCACTAGAGATAGATGACATTATTGAGAATCCAACCATCTCTTCCATAGAGATAGATGACATCACAGAGAATCCAACCATCTCTTCACTAGAGATAGATGACATTATTGAGAATCCAACCATCTCTTCCATAGAGATAGATGACATTATTGAGAATCCAACCATCTCTTCCATAGAGATAGATGACATCACAGAGAATCCAACCATCACTTCACTAGAGATAGATGACATTATTGAGAATCCAACCATCTCTTCCATAGAGATAGATGACATTATTGAGAATCCAACCATCTCTTCCATAGAGATAGATGACATCACAGAGAATCCAACCATCACTTCACTAGAGATAGATGACATTATTGAGAATCCAACCATCTCTTCCATAGAGATAGATGACATCACAGAGAATCCAACCATCTCTTCACTAGAGATAGATGACATTATTGAGAATCCAACCATCTCTTCCATAGAGATAGATGACATCACAGAGAATCCAACCATCTCTTCACTAGAGATAGATGACATTATTGAGAATCCAACCATCTCTTCCATAGAGATAGATGACATTATTGAGAATCCAACCATCTCTTCACTAGAGATAGATGACATTATTGAGAATCCAACCATCTCTTCACTAGAGATAGATGACATTATTGAGAATCCAACCATCTCTTCACTAGAGATAGATGACATTATTGAGAATCCAACCATCTCTTCACTAGAGATAGATGACATTATTGAGAATCCAACCATCTCTTCACTAGAGATAGATGACATTATTGAGAATCCAACCATCTCTTCACTAGCGATAGATGACATTATTGAGAATCCAACCATCTCTTCACTAGCGATAGATGACATTATTGAGAATCCAACCATCTCTTCACTAGCGATAGATGACATTATTGAGAATCAAACCATCTCTTCACTAGAGATAGATGACATGATTGAGAATCTAGCTATCTATTTACTAGATATCGATGTCACTAAGAATCTAGCCAGCTATATATTAAAGATAAATGACATCACTAAAAATGTAGCCAGCTATTTGCTAGAGACAAATGACATCACAGGGAATGTAAGATACCCACAGGGGTGCACCTGTAATGAGGCCATGTGAGGTAACCGCCTCAGGCGGCACTGCAGAGGGGGCGACAATCACTGGATCTGTAATTTTTTCAGCTGCACGCTGTCATGTTTTCAAGTCAACCATTGGTGGCTCAGCGACCTTGACCACACCCCAAGGCTGCTCTATTTAGGAGTGGAGCTGCACATCTGGGGGGGGGGGGGTTATTTCTATATTTCAGGCAGCAGAGAGGTTGGGCTCATCCATGGTTACCTGTAAACTGTAGATAGGTGAAATCGCTATTAGTGAATATTATTCATTCACTAGGGTCAGGTGGCACCTTATGGAAGTAAGATACTCGGTAGCTGAAATCACTAATAATTAATGCTTTTCATTCATTGGGGGCAGATCACAGACTATGTAAGCCTCATATGCAGAACCTGTGGCCCAGGGGCCACATGCTGCCCTCAATGCCATCTGATGTGGCCCCTGATCTACTGTGGGGAAAGTTGGAGAGTTAAATAGAACTGGTGTGTAAAAAGAGGTAAATTGAGGCTCAGTAAGGATGATTGCAAGGAGACTGATATAGGAGGGGCCATTGCCTAATAGAGGTAGCAGCATTGGCATGGAGGAATGTGGTGACATTGATAGGGCAACACCTCCCCTGAGTGACATCTCTGACACTATAACATGAGCTTTTTTCTATATTTAATTGTATTGCATTGGTAGGCGATTATAGGGAATGGGAATACGGTTACAATTAAGGATAGCTGACGGGCAGTGGCAGCCCGGGGCCAAAATTCAGCCCAGGATTTTACCAGCACCCAGCCTGTCCATGACCAGCCAGTGGCATCTCTGGCCAGTCACCCAGTGCGCTCCAAGACTGAGGCTATATCTTACGATGAGGACATGGGCTGCGGTTGCTTGGCTCCCAGACTGAGGCTATATCATTAGGGTGAGGACATGGGCTGGGGTTGCTTGGCTCCCAGACTGAGGCTATATCATTAGGGTGAGGACATGGGCTGGGGGTTGCTTGGCTCCAAGACTGAGGCTATATCATTAGGGTGAGGACATGGGCAGGGGTTGCTTGGCTCCAAGGCTGAGGCTATATCATTAGGGTGAGGACATGGGCTGCGATTGCTTGGCTCCAAGACTGAGGCTATATCATTAGGGTGAGGACATGGGCTGGGGTTGCTTGGCTCCAAGGCTGAGGCTATATCATTAGGGTGAGGACATGGGCTGCGATTGCTTGGCTCCAAGACTGAGGCTATATCATTAGGGTGAGGACATGGGCAGGGGTTGCTTGGCTCCAAGGCTGAGGCTATATCATTAGGGTGAGGACATGGGCAGGGGTTGCTTGGCTCCAAGGCTGAGGCTATATCATTAGGGTGAGGACATGGGCTGCGATTGCTTGGCTCCAAGACTGAGGCTATATCATTAGGGTGAGGACATGGGCTGGGGGTTGCTTGGCTCCAAGACTGAGGCTATATCATTAGGGTGAGGACATGGGCAGGGGTTGCTTGGCTCCAAGGCTGAGGCTATATCATTAGGGTGAGGACATGGGCTGCGATTGCTTGGCTCCAAGACTGAGGCTATATCATTAGGGTGAGGACATGGGCAGGGGTTGCTTGGCTCCAAGGCTGAGGCTATATCATTAGGGTGAGGACATGGGCTGCGATTGCTTGGCTCCAAGACTGAGGCTATATCATTAGGGTGAGGACATGGGCTGGGGTTGCTTGGCTCCAAGGCTGAGGCTATATCATTAGGGTGAGGACATGGGCTGGGGTTGCTTGGCTCCAAGGCTGAGGCTATATCATTAGGGTGAGGACATGGGCTGGGGGTTGCTTGGCTCCAAGACTGAGGCTATATCATTAGGGTGAGGACATGGGCTGGGGTTGCTTGGCTCCAAGGCTGAGGCTATATCATTAGGGTGAGGACATGGGCTGGGGGTTGCTTGGCTCCAAGACTGAGGCTATATCATTAGGGTGAGGACATGGGCTGGGGTTGCTTGGCTCCAAGGCTGAGGCTATATCATTAGGGTGAGGACATGGGCTGGGGGTTGCTTGGCTCCAAGACTGAGGCTATATCATTAGGGTGAGGACATGGGCTGGGGTTGCTTGGCTCCAAGGCTGTGGCTATATCATTAGGGTGAGGACATGGGCTGGGGGTTGCTTGGCTCCAAGGCTGAGGCTATATAATTAGGGTGAGGACATGGGCTGCGAATGCTTGGGTGAGGGTATAGAGTGGGCAAGGGGATGGGGGGCTGGGATGGGATGGGGTTGTTAGTAAAGGTAAGCCCAGACTGCCCCAAAGCAGTGCGACCCACTGGGCATTTGCCTGGGTCTCCCTATGGCCAGTCCGCCCCTGATGGGGGGATGGGCTATAAATATCTGGCCCATATATTTGGTGAATTAAGGTAATCACCGTGTGTATTGCTAGATGACAAAGGGTTGATTCAGAGCCAGGCGAGAAAACTCACTCCTAAAAGAGAAAACTGCCATTCATTTTTATTGTCTACTTTGGGACTGATTCAACACCAGATGAAAATGTCCATCTGGTTGCTGAATCAGCCCCAAGGAGTGTAGGTTTATCCAAACAATGAAAGATACCTGCTACCTAGAGACAGGGGACATCACTGGAAATGTAGATTATCCATTCACTAGGTGTAGATGACAACACAGAAAATGTAAGATAACTATCACCTAGAGACAGGTGAAATCATTAACAATGTACGCTAGCCATGAACTAGAAAAAGATGACATCACTAACAATGTAGGCCATATATTCACTAGAGACAGATGACATCATTGGGAATGTAAGATAACCATTAACTAAAGATAGGTAAAATCACTAGGAGTCTATGCTATCTATTCACAAAGGACAGATGACATTAGAAGGGCAGGGCTCTATTATATCCTATTCTCATAGTGTTTACTGTTAGATAGTGTTGAAATTTGTTACATTATGTCTGCAATTGTCTCAGTACTATACGTTTTACCCTGTGTGTAATTACTGCATTGTGTAGCACTATATAATAATAATAATATTAATCACAGACAATGTAAGAATAATAATCACAGACAATGTAAGAAGTCCATTACCTAGAGGTATCACCTAGAATGTAGGCTATCCATTCACCAGGGACAGATGACATCACAGACAATGTGGGAAATCCCTTTACTCAGGGCAAAATTGGTGGACGGGCATGTGACCTGAGACATAGGACCTCCATCTGGTTCATACTGGCCTGCTGGGGTTCCACAGAGGGCCAACAGTGGCACTTAGTTGTACAGAGAAAACATGATGGTCAAGAGTTGGGAATTGGAATGGCAGGTACCTACTAAAGACAGGTAATTGGAAGTGTGAGCCATGTGCCCTATGAATCAGGTAACATTACATACTATGCAGGCTAGCCATTAACTAGAGAGATAGGGAGACTGTAGGGAGGTAGAGAGATTATTAGAGGCAGATAGGGAGATGAATAGAAAGATAAAGAGGCAGATAGATTGTAAGAGAGCGATAGAGAGATTGATAGAGAGCGATAGAGAGGTAGACAGATTGTTAGATAAAGATAGAGAGGTAGACAGATTGTTAGTGAAAAAGATAGTGAGGTAAACAGGTTGTTAGAGAGAGAAAGAGAGGAAGACAGATTGTTAGAGAGAGATAGAGAGGAAGACAGATTGATAGAGAGAGACAGAGAGGTAGACAGATTGTTAGAGAGAGACAGAGAGGTAGACAGATGGTTAGAGAGATAGAGAGGAAGACAGATGGTTAGAGAGAGATAGAGAGGAAGACAGATTGATAGAGAGAGACAGAGAGGTAGACAGATGGTTAGAGAGATAGAGAGGAAGACAGATGGTTAGAGAGAGGGTTAGAGAGGTAGACAGATTGTTAGAGAGATAGAGAGGAAGACAGATTGATAGAGAGAGACAGAGAGGTAGACAGATGGTTAGAGAGATAGAGAGGAAGACAGATGGTTAGAGAGAGGGTTAGAGAGGTAGACAGATTGTTAGAGAGATAGAGAGGAAGACAGATTGATAGAGAGAGACAGAGAGGTAGACAGATTGTTAGAGAGAGATAGAGAGGTAGACAGATTGTTAGAGAGAGATAGAGAGGTAGACAGATTGTTAGAGAGAGACAGAGAGGTAGACAGATTGTTAGAGAGAGATAGAGAGGTAGACAGATTGTTAGAGAGAGATAGAGAGGTAGACAGATTGTTAGAGAGAGACAGAGAGGTAGACAGTTGGTTAGTGAGAGATAGAGAGGTAGACAGATTGTTAGAGAGAGATAGGGAGGTAAACAGGTAGTTAGAGTGAGGGTTAGAGAGGTAGACAGATTGATAGAGAGAGAGATAGAGAGGTAGACAGATTGATAGAGAGAGAGATAGAGAGGTACACAGATTGTTAGAGAGATGGTTAGAGAGAAAGAGAGAGGTAGACCGATGGTTAGAGAGAGATAGAGAGGTAGACAGATTGTTAAAGAGAAATTGAGATACTTATGGGGATAGAGAGGTAAAGATATTATAGAAATTAGCCAGAGAGACTGATAGAAAGGGATAAAGAGGTAGATAGATTATTAGAGAGAGATAGAGAGATGGATAGAAAAATAAAGAGGTAAATAGATTGTTAAAGAGAAACAGGGAGACGCATTACGAGTGATAGTGACATAGAGTCATTATTAGAGAGAGATAGAGAGATGAATAGAAAGATAAAGCAGTAGCTAGATTGTTAGAGAGAGATAAAGATACCGATAGAGAGCAATAGAAAGATGAGTCAATAAGGCTGGTAGAGAGAGATAAGGAGATGGAGGGGTTGTTGGAGAGAGAGAGAGATGAATAGAAAGAAACATTGTTAGAGGAATTTTTAGAGAGAGATAGAGAGTAATAGAGTAAAAAGTGAAACATAAAGAGTTACAGACTAGATGATGAAAGATGAAAAGAGAGAGAATGAGAGAATGTTTGAGGCAATGAGGGACACACATAGAAAATAGTCCAGAGAGATAAAAGATATAGAGGCAGACAGATTGTTAGAGAGAGAGATAGAAAGACTGCTAGAGAGCGATGGATAGGCAAAGAGATTGTAAGAGGGATATAGAGAGATTAATAGAAAGATAAAGAGGTAGATTATTAGAGAGAGAGAGAGATAAAAAGAAATTTAAAAAGGTAGACAGATCATTAGAAAGAGATAGAAAGACTGATAGAGAGCGATGGATAGGTAGGTAGATTGTAAGAGAGAGATAGAGAGATGAATAGAAAGATAAAGAAGTAGATTGATTGTTAGGGAGATTGAGAGACTGATAGAGAGCGGTAGAGACATAGAGGAATTATTAGAGAGAGATAGAAAGATGAATAGAAAGATAAATAATTGTTGTATTGTTAGAGAGAGATAGAGAGACTGGCAGAGATTAATAGGGAGATAAATAGGTTATTAAAGGGAGATGGATAAATAGAAATATAAAGAGGCAGATAATTAGAGAGAGAGAAAGAGAGATGACTAGACAGATAAAGAAGTAGATAGATTGTTAGCGAGAAGGATAGAATGATTGATGGGGATAGTGATTTAGACAGATTTAAAGAGTGCTAGAGAGCGATAGAGCGATAGAGCGGTGATCATTCACTCTCTAGTACATCACTATCCTCACCATGAAGTAGAATTAGACATTCAGAATATGGGGAGAAAAATAAAAAGAGAGAGAGAGAAAAATACAGAAGCATAAGAGACAGCGAGAGATAGAGAGACCGTGAGAAAGAAGACAGGATTGATGAATGAGATGGAAGAAGACGTGCAAAGAAATCCAAAGGGGCGAAGAGGCAGAGAGAGCGTCCTGGAGGATGTTAGAGAGAGATTTAAAAGATGTTAGAAAGAGAATTAAAGGTTAGAGGTTGAGTGACATGGAATGAAAATTGTAGAATAAGATCGTTAGAAAAAGACATGGAGAAAAAAATGCAAGTGAGAGAGAGAAATATAAACAGACATTGGAAAATAGGAGAGATAAATGGTGAGAGTCAAACAGCAAAATGCTGAATGTTCAGAGATACGGGGAGGCCGATTCATTAATAGCGCCAGGTAGCGACAGATGAGCGACAGTAGCGTTATTTTCACAGCGCCCGTTAGTATTCGCTGTGCTTGGCCGTTGTTCGGCTGTTGACAGCGACTCAGTCGGTGTGCGGTAATGTTGAATACGGGGTTAGGAGTCGCTGTTTGACAGGTTCCGCGCTGTATGGGAGCGCATGATAGCGAATGGCCATAGCAAACGGCTCCCAGCATATTCATTAACAAATCACGCTCCCAAAATTCTCGCGCTGTGAAATGCATGTTTAAACCCCAGAGCGCTGGCGGCGATGGGTTAAAAGTCGTTTTTTAACCCCCAAACAACCATATTTTTCGAAAAAAAAAAAACATGTTTTTCAAAATATTTTGTAATATGAATACATTAATATCAGACCTGTAATATCAATTCTGCACAAATTTATTTTTATTTTTTTTTACCTTAAAAAAAATATCTAACATTGCAGAAGTGGTCACAGAATTTTTGACATTTAAAAAAAAAAAAAAAAAAAATTAATAGCAATTAATTATGAATATTTAAAGATTGCTCCATTGAAATGCATTGGAGAGCGCCAGGTAGCGAGAGGTCATACCTGTCGCTGTTCAAGGTCGCCCACTGGCGCCGTTCGCTCACCATTCGCTACCTGGCGCTATCCCTTGTTAAATAAGGGCCTGAGTAAGAAAGAGCTTTAGACGTTAAGCTTGTTTCCTATTCCATCCTGTTTTCCTGGTATTTTCCTTGTATTTTGAAGCATCTTCTTTGTAATAGTCCATGTACCGAATGTTAAACCATGTCTGTAATTACTTTTAATAAACAGTGAAGACTGATAATGGAAGAGAGAGAGAAAAGGAGAGCAAGAGAGAGGGAGCGAGAGAGAGAGAGCGAGAGAAAGAGAGAAATTGACATGACAAAAAAAGTGAAACATAAAGAGTTAGAGACTAGATGATGAAAGATGAAAAGAGAGAGAATGAGAGAATGTTTGAGGCAATGAGGGACAGAAATAGAAAATAGTAGAGAGATATACAGATGTACAGTGATTGTTAGAAACAGGCTGGAAGATTGATAGTAAATCAAAGAAATGAAATAGAACAATAGAGATGTACAGAGAATTAAAGAGAGAGGCAGGGAGACTGATAGACAGAGATAAAGAGGTAGAACGATTGTTATAGATTGAGAGATTGTAAGAGGGAGATAGAAAGACAGTTCCAGAGAAAGAAAGATTGATATAGAGCGAAAGCGAGTTTGAGAGATTATTAAAGAGAGATATAGAGAGATGAATAAGAAGATAAAGAGGGAGACAGATTTTTAGACAGAGAGAGAGAGAGAGAGAGAGAGAGTGATTGATTGATAAGGATAGAGAGATAGAGAGATAAGGCAGAGAGACTGGCAAATGGAGATAAACAGATAGAGAGATTGATAAAGACAGGCTGAGGGACGAATAGTGAGAGACAGAGAGGTAAAAAGATTGTCAGAGAGAGATAGAGAGAAAAAGAGATTGATAGAGAGCGATAGTCAAAGAAATTATTAGAGAGAGAGATATAGAGAGATGAATAAAAAAATAAAAAGGTAGTTTGTTAGAGAGAGATAGAGTGATTGATAGATAAGGATAGAGAGGTAGAGCCAGGGCTGGCCCAAGACATTGTGCTGCCTGGGTCCAAGAGTGAAATGCTGCCCCGCCCCCAAATAAAAAAAAAAAACACCAACAGCCACATTATTTTGAACCTCAGTATTTTTTTTATATAACTCTATTTAAATAAATAACATAGAATAAACAGAAAACAGCTTGTCATGGGCAGACAAAATCAATAATAAAAACATTGCAATCAACTCTACATGCAATGAGGTTGGTGCTTTCCGTGCTTCTTGGCTGCAAATAAACACACTGCTTCCTTCAGGTGACTGTTTGGGCTGCTTCATGTTCTATTGATATTGTTGCCAGGCCCAGTAATGTTTCTTGCATTATTGTGGAGCGCAGGTACGTTTTTATTTGCTTCGCTCTCCACTTGCAGCGGTTACAGGGAGTGTTAGCAGGATACGCAGAGCAATGGAAAGAGGGAAATCACCTGGTTTGTACAGATATCCTGGAAAGGGATGCCCCAAGGTCACTTGAACAGCCTGCCCCGGCGGATGGTCCACTCTACACCCCCCCCTAATTTAACCCCCACAGCCCTCGGGCGGTAAGACTTACCTTAAGGTTGGCAAATTTGGAGGTGCTCCCCCACTCGCGTGTACATCTGATGGAGCGCCTTCCAAGACCACGCCCCCAACTCCGGCACTTAGCTGACATGCCGCTCCTGTCATAGGAAGGAGACAGGTGGCAGCTGCCAGCAGGGGAGGGGCAGAGCTGGAAGGGGCGGAGCTGAGCTGGGCTGGGCGGTAGGGGGAGGTGGGCATGGTGGAGCTGGGCTGGACGAGCTGGGCGGAGGCGGAGCTGGGCTAGGCGAGCTGGAATGGGCTGGGGGAGGCGGAGCTGAGCTGGGCTGGGGATTGCGTGCACAGTTGCGTAGAGGCAAAGAGCAGAAAGTGGGGGGAGTAATAGAGGTGGAGCTGGGCTGGGCGAGCTGGGCGGACGCGGAGCTGGGCGAGGCGGAGGCGGAGCTGAGCTGGGCATTGCACGTACAGTTGCGTAGAGGCAAAGAGCTGAAAGTGGGGGGAGTAATAGAGGGATTGCCGCCCTCCCTGCATCGGCAGCCAAGAAGGAGGCATCGCAAGCAAGATGATTTCTTTTTTCTTTTATTAAATGGTTGCTGTGCCTAGTGGCAAATACGGCCCTGGTCACGATGTTCCTGCCGCCCACCTCCGCCGCCAAATATGTTCCCGCCGCTGCCAGCAAAGTGCCGCCCGCCTAAAAGTGCCGCCTGGGACCATGGACCCACCGGGACCCACGATAAGGCCGGCCCTGGGTAGAGAGATAAGGCAGAGAGACTGGCAGATGGAGATAAAGAGGTAGAGAGATAGTTAAAGACAGGCTGAGGGATGAATAGACAGAGAGGTAAAAAGATTGTCAGAGAGAGATAGAGAGACAGTTTGAAAAACAGAGAGGCAGGTAGAATGTTGGAGGGAACTAGAGAGACTGATAGGGATTGAGAGGTAGAGAGATTTGCAAAGATAGAGGTAGACAGAGAGGTAGATAGATAAGGCAGAGAGATAAACAGGTAGAGTGATTGTCAGAGCTAGTGACAGATAGAGATTGATAGAGAGATAGAAAGATAGAGGTAGAGAGCTTGATAGAGGGAACGAGAGAGGCTGACGGGGCTGATAGATTTACAGAGAGAGGCAGGGAGACTGATAGACAAAGATGTAAAGGGATTGATAGGGTTAGATAGATAGAGAGATAGATAGATAGATAGATAGATAGATAGATGTAGAAAGATTGTGATTGATAGGGATACAGAGGTATAGAGAGTCAGAGAGAAGGGAGGTAGATAGGTGAATAGAAAGATAAAGAAGTAGACAGATTGTAAAAGAGATAGAGTGACTAATGTGGACAGATAGACTTATAGAGAGAGATAAAGAGACTGAGACTGACTCAGAGAGTGAGAAAGGAGAGAGAGAGAGAGAGAGAGAGAGAGAGAAAGAAATAGAGTGATAGGAAGAGAGATTTTTAGAAAGAGATTGATAGACTGTCAGGGACAGAAGAAAGGTAGATAGTCATGAGATAGGCAGTGAGACCAATAGAGAGTAATAAAGAGATAGAGAGAAGAGTTAGAAAAAAACCGAGGGATGTATTGAGAGAAATAGAGAGATTATTATAGAGAGATAAAAAGAAAGCTAAAAAGGGTAGATTGATAGAGATAGAGAGGTTTATAGAGGTAGAGAGCTACATAGGAAGAGGCAGAGAGAATACTAGAGAGAGAGAGAGATGGATAGAGACAAAGAGGCAGAGATATATAGATCTATAGATTTATAGAGACAGAGAGATTTATAGAGCGTAAAAAGAAGATAGAGATATTCATAGAGAGAAAGGGGAAAAACACACACTAAAGACATAAAGATAATTTAAGAGATAAATAAAAGCTAGTGAGATAAAGGAGGGGACATAGAGAGAAGTATCGAGAGAGAGAAAGAAAGAGGAAGAGAGAGATGATATAAGATATATGGATTGGCAGGCTGTCCTCTCCTACATTTTCTCTACACTCACCTTCTCTGAGGTGCACCACAATGACCAACATATCTCCCACCTTTGATTTCCCTTTAATCTTGTCCATCATGCATTTCAGTCTTTTGTTTGCAATGGAGGTAAAAAAAAAGTAGAAAATATAATACAAGATGATGAGAATGCAGTAAATATCTGGAGAAAATGTAAATACAATATGTAATGTTATAAATGACAAATAAATAGATATTAAACATTTAGCAGTCTTGACCCATTAAGGTAAAATGATAAAACACTTTTCATCAGATTTATTTTATGTTAAATATATATATGTTTTATTAATCCCATTAATCTAATTAATCTCATACTACCTAGTACATTTTATAACCCGAATAGCTGCTATTAGTAATAACATTTTTTTTTATTTTATGCTTATAGTATTATTATTATCATTATTATTATGTATTGTCATTTTGTCTGTTTACTTTTTCCCTGTATAGTTAATATTTAGTAACAGAAGCTATTGTTGTATTATTCTTTTTTTACTAATATCAACGAAATTCTGTGTGCCCCCCTCGAACTTGAATGGTTGTGCATTTTACTGTACTATATTATTATACTTTTTAATTTTAATTTTACCATTCTGCCTGTTCTTGATTGAGTGTCATTAGTAATACTAGCTGTATTTTTCTTTTCTATTAATTCTATTAGCATTCTGTCTGGTTCCCATTAACCAAAAAGGTATTATTAGTTATAGCAGGTAATACCATTTCATATATATATATATATATATATATATATATATATATATAATCTTTTTTTATATAATTTTTCATCATTGCCATTCTTGCCAAGTTCTTCTTATCCTGGATGATTGTTATTAGACAAAGCAGCTACTTCATATATTTAACTTTTTTTACAGTTTTATTTGTATATTTTTATATTATTAGCCTTCTGTTTGGTTCTTTATAACCTAAAATGGACTCTTATATTATTGGTAGCATTTAGGGCAGTTTGATCTTTTCTCAGTCAGCACGCAATAAAGTGAAATAGAAAAAGAACACGTGATGATGGGGCAATTCTACAGGCAAGGGGCAATTGTTTTTAATTGGGGAGATTTTGTTTTAGTAGTTACATAAAACAGCAGCCTATGGGATATACAAACACATAATAAAGTAGTCTTTCCAAGTGTGTTAGGTTTCCCTTCTATAGCCTAAAGGGCTGCTATTAATAATAGCTGTTTATTTTATAATTTACTTTTATATTCATTTTAGCTTTCTGTCTGGTTCTCCCTCAAACCTAAAGGGTTATTATTATTAAGAGAAGCTATTTTTGTATTTGACTAAGTACCTAAGTACTTAATATAATAATGACAACAATTAAATAAAAATAATAATAACATATGATAAAATCTATATTTTTGAATTTTACTTTTATATTGGGGTTACAATAAGGCAGTTCTACAGATGAGGGGCAATTATTTTAATGGAGTAGATATTTCAGTACCAGCAGTTTTGTATATTACATTGAACCTGAAGGATTACTATAATTAAATATAGCATATTATTATTATTATTAATAAATAATATTAATAATAACATTGGCACAAAGGGTTATTATAATCAATAGCAGTTATTGTCATATTCTATTTTTGATATTAATATTATCTGAAGGTTTTTAATTACAGTAGTAATGGCATCAATTGTCATATTCGATTTTATTTAGCTATACCTTGAATGGTTAGTATTAGTAATGGAAGCTGTTGCCATATTCTATTTTATTTTATTACTGAAGGGTTATTATTAGTAATGTCAGCTATTGCATAGTCTGTTTTATATCATTATAACCTGAAGGGTTATTTATAGTAATAACATATTTTGTCATATTCTATTTTATATTGCTATATATTGAAAGGTTATTATTAGTAATATCATCTGTTGTCATATACTGTTGAATATTATTATAACCTGAATGATTATTATTAGTAATAACAGCCATTGTCATATTCTATTTCATATTGCTGTATACTGAAGGGTTAATATTCGTAATAACAGCTATTGTCATATTCCTTTTCATATTGCTATATACTGAAAGGTTTATATTAGTAATAACAGCTATTGTCATATTCCTTTTCATATTGCTATATACTGAAGGGTTTATATTAGTAATAACAGCTATTGTCATATTCCTTTTCATATTGCTATATACTGAAGGGTTTATATTAGTAATGACAGCTATTGTCATATTCTGTTTCATATTGCTATATACTGAAAGGTTAATATTAATAATGGAGTATATTGCCATATTCTATTATATTTTAATATAACTAAATGGTTATTATTAGTAATATCAGCTATTGTCATAATATATTTTTATATTATTATAACCTGAAAGGCTATTATTAGTAATAAACACTACTGTCATATTCAATTTTGTATTATTTTAATCTGAAGAAATATTAGTAGTAATAACCTCTACTGTCAAATTCAGTATTGTTATTGGGTTGTTATTAGTCATAACAGCTATTGTCATATTCTATTTTATATTAATATAACTTAAGGGTTAGCGTTAGCAATAGCAGCTATTGTTATATTCTACTTTATATTATAACCTCAAGGGTTATTATTAGTAATAACATCTATTGTCGCATTCTTTTCTATATTAATATACCCTGAAGGGTTTTTATTAGTAATAACAGTAATAACAGTAATAACAGTTTTGTATTACTATAACTTGAAGAGTTATTATTAGTAACTGCAGCTGCTGTCATTTTCTATTATTACAGAATTATTACCTAAAGGGTTATTATTAGTAATGGTAAATGTTGACATATTTTATTTTATATTATAAGACCCAGAAGAGTTATTATTAGTAATGGCATCTATTGTCTTATTTTCTTTTTAGATTTTTATAACCCTAAGAATTATTATTAGTAATGGTAGCCGTTGTCATATTCTGTTTTTATATGATTATAACCTGAAGGATTATTATTAGTAAGGGCAGCTGTTTTTGTATTATACTATACATTTCAGACCAAGGAGTCCAAATGATTTCTCTTTCCTTCCAAAAAAGAAAAAAGAATGACTGGCGACCTACCTGGCACACCCAACTCATGGGCCGCTGCTACCTGCCAGCTGTAGGTGAAGCTCTTGTGGCTTTATGGAAGTGATAGCTGGCCATTGTATGAGAGGCACCTGTAGTCTAGCCAGTAGGTGCCCCTGAGAGCTAAGTCTCATAAAGCAAATCAATGCACTGTACAATGTTATTAATGAGACCCCAGACCCCTGGCTAGCCCCCCCCTGCCCCGAGCTGTCAGCATCCCTTGTAGACGATGCTCTTTGGAGGTGCCTGTAACTTGATAAAAGTTTGGTGCCCCCTCCTTTTCCCTGAGCAAACCCCTTCTGCCTCCCGACTCCTTTTCATACGGTTCCTACAAGGAGCCAGCGAGGAGGGGGGGGGGGAGCCAGAAGAACAAGGGGAGAAGGAGATATCCGATCACTCCAAGTGGAGCCTTCTTTTAACAAGCTAGGGACAAGAAAGGAGTCAAAAAGTGATAAGGAGAATGAGAAAAGGTTGCCAGACTCATTTTACCTCCAAGACGGAGGGGGGCCTGGCTGCCCAAAAAGCCCCCCACCCCTCCACCACCACCACTAGACTCAGCATCCGATGCCACTTTCTCAACATCCCTGAATATTCATAGGAGGCAGGTCTCTAGGGGTGGGTACCCTGCCAAGGTTTATACTATAAAATGCTCTAGAAATCTTTGAATTGAAAGTGCTTTGACAAATTGGCACCCATCCCTTCTCCTCTCTCTCTGCTGCTCAAGCCAAGGGTTGCTGCTGCCTCTAGGGTAAGTCGTCTGCTTTTATTATGCAATAGTATATGCCTCACCCATGGCTGTCCTGTGGGCTATTTATTCCTATTGTAAATTGTTACAATATTACTTAATGTAATATAGATGCAATTAGTATTACTTTTTTTTTTTTAATTATTATTATTATTTTATTTCTTTTTTTTATTATTTAATTTAGCAATGTAAAATTTAGGAGTGTTTAGAAAAAGTCAGGTTAGTCTTGTCCTCCAAAATGTCTTTTTTATTTATTCTGTTTTTATATTAATTAATTTACATTTCTCTAAATGTATGCATCTGCATGGAAAAAAAAAAAACAGTCACCTACACTAATGCCCACCCTGACCCTAACAAGTTATGTCAGAGAACTGTCATCATCTGCTTTCAAAATTAAGAAAAAAATGATAAACCATCAGATTACTATTGCTTAAGTAACAGGTGCCCGTGTCATTTCTTTTTTGTTTATTGTGTTTTCTTATTAGCTTCTTAATAATAATTGTTATTATACTTATTTGAATAATTATTATTCATCAGAGCTCCATACAATATTTAATCAGACCCTTATTTTTTTATTTTGTACTTGTTAGTATTATTATGCCATTTATTTTTATTATTACTGTATTTACAGTAAAAAAAAATAAGAATACCTAAATTGGCCCTGTATAAGTATTTTTTTGTACTGTTTCTTATTATTATGACATTTATTTATATTATTATTTACAGTATAAAATATTTTTAGAATACTTAACTTGGCCCTGCATTAGTCAGGTATTATTATAACATTTTTGGACTGATTTGTTTTATTATGATATTTATTTATATTATTATTTACAGTATAAAATATTTTTAGAATACTTAAATTGGCCCTGCATTAGTCAGGTATTATTATAACATTTTTGGACTGATTTGTTTTATTATGATATTTATTTATATTATTTTTTACAGTATAAAATATTTTTAGAACGCTTAAATTGTCCCTGCAAAAGTCAGGTATTATTATCATTTGTTTGGGACTGATTCATATTAATAAAATATTTATTTATTGTATTTACTACATTTACAGAATAAAATATTTTTGGGAATATTTAAATTGGTCCTGCATGTCAGGTATTATTATATTTTTTGGACTGATTATTATGACATTTTTAAATATTATTTTTATTATTTGCAGTATAACATATTTTTAGAATACTTAAATGATCACTTTTGGTACTGATTGACATTATTATGACATTTATTTATATTATTATTTAAAGTATTTTTTAGAATATATAAATTTGGCCCTGCATAACATAACACTGATAACACTGATGTCTATTATTATGATATTTATCTATATTATTATTTACAAAATAAAATATTCATGCACAAGAGAGGTATTATATTTATTTATGTTTGTAATTTTTATTATTCATATTATTATTTTTATTATAACAACATGGATTTATACTATTATTTAGGAATATAACATCAGATAGTTTAGAATAAATACTCTGGTCTTGCATAAGACAACATTTTATCGTTATTATACATAATACATTTATATGAGATATATAAGTGCTTAAATAGCAGGTAAAAAAATACATATCAGAATATGATGGTGCTTTGTAAATAAACAATACAAATAATAATATAAAGGGGGACAATGGGGATAAGGTTCTAGTAAAAATTTGAAAGGGGGTAGCCTTCCTATACCCAAAACTACCTGCCCTGGCACTTGACAAATTTATGGGTAAAAGTGGGAGTACACTAGTAGTGAGACTACAATAAAAAATAGTATTATATTATATGTATCATCATCATTATTATTATTATTATTATTATTATTATTAATAATGATAATGATAATAATAATAATAATTAATATCTGTAATTACAGAAAATGATACTCCTAATAAATAAATGCTGTGGTTATGAAGAATCTGGATGCTAATAATAATCATATTAAAATACAAAAATAACTTTAAAATATCCATAATAACTATTTAGGGGAAGTGGACAGAATTACTATTTTATTTTCTTGTAGTAGTAGTAATAATAATAATAACAATAATAACAAAACAAATAATGCTCCATAAATATTAAACATACATGACATTGGTCTTATGTGAGAAAAGTATTTTGTATGTTCTTTATTAGTGGTCCTGCTGAAGACAAATATTAGCATTAATATTATAAAAATTATTGGGAGTAATTTATTAAATTCTTAAGAAGGTCTCATCTTTGATGATTACCTGTGCTCTGATTTTTGAG